>CM035412.1:11586532-12061532 GCA_020310875.1 Ceratopteris richardii
GTAGAAAACATGCTCATCAGATTTACCTTGTGGCATAGCCATGTTCATGATCAATAATGAATCCTCTTTGTTTGAGTCTTCTGTGTAGTTATTGTAGTCTCTCCTTCCTTTGTAGCCTCCTTGATAGTTTGAATGATTGTAGTTGTTGTAATTGCCATGGTAGTTGTTGAACCTTCCTCTTGAGTAGCCATAACTTCCTCTATTGTATCCTCTGCCTCTTTGATTCCTGGAATTCCTAAAGCAATTTTCAGTTGTATGATTAGTTAATCCACAAATAGAACATGAGTTGGAGTCTTGGGATCTCCCCCTGCCTTGTCTACCTCCTCTTCCTCTACCTCTGCCATGTCTTCCTCTACTTGCATAGTTAGCTTGATATGTACCTGCTTCATCATCCACTTTGTTTGCCTTTCCTTTGTTATCTTTGGACTTGCTTTTATCACTATATAAAGCTGAAGATTGATTACCTTTAGAGCTTTCTCCATTTTTGATAAGCTTTGCCTCTTGAGTAAGTAGTTGGCCAATGAGTGTATTGAAATCAGGTACATGCATGTCCATGTACAAATCCACGTTGTGGTGAATGCTTCCCACTTGTCATCTGCCTTCAAGCCATTGATCACCTGCCTTACAATTTGCTCTTCATCTATTACCTCTCTAATGCTTCCCAGCTGATCCGCTATGTCCTTGAGCTTTGTGACAAAATCAGTCACATTTTGTTTGGGAGCCTTCTTGAGAGTTGTGAAATCCAACCATAGTTGATGCTTCCTAGCTTTGGTACTTGAAGAAAAGAAAGCTTCAAGTGCATCCCACACTTCCTGAGATGTCTTACAACTTCTAATGTGAGGCAACAAAAAATCTGAGATACAGTTGAGGAGATAAGACCTTGCAAGTGCATCCTTGGAGCACCATGTGCTCAATCTTTCTTGCTCTTCTTGTGTTGGTTGACTTTTGTTCCTAAAACTTGGCATAACTTCATCTCTGTTGGAGCAGAGCAATCATCAATAGTGATTATATGAAGATCAAAGTGAGAAGATATGTGGAAGAATGAAGATTACTTTCAGAGGAAGAAAATAGAATCAGAAATGTTTCTTTTGTATATTACTCTTGTAAATAGTTCAATGTATTTTGAAAAAGATGACGAGTTAGACTCGTATATAAATCTACAGATACGTATTCATAGTAAGAGAGAGTGATATAGATCAGATAGAGAAGAATAGGTGAAGAGGTGATGAACATTGTATGTATCATCAACCATATGTATGAAAAGTAATGAAGAAGAAAATGTTGTAGAATTCTGAGCGTCGATCTTCTCTCCCATTCTCCTTCTGTGCTCAATCTTTTGAAGAATCCTTTTGCACGTATCTAAGTCCATAGCTAATCTATCTATGGATAGAATTTGAGAGATTAATTTCAATCAGGCTGTGAGAATTTTGTTTAGGAACATTCATATGTGAAGATGTTCTGAGAGTCGAAAAATCTGGCGCACATTTCATCTTCAAAGAAATGGTCAGTGCTCAGTCCACAGTGTAAAGTTTTACACAAGTGAGGGCTCAAAATCTAAGTTGGAAGGTAAGCTATCTATGGCTAGAAGATCTTGATCAAAAGGGTTCAGAATTGGGAGAACCAGTGCTAAGAAGTTTCAGGTGTCAAAGTCGCCATTGCAGAGAAGTACTTTCAGACATAGGTAAAGTGTTTCACACATTTCTCAGTGTGTACTTAATCTTTTTGAGAGATTTAACTTGGCAAAGTTGCGCAACCTTAAGGCGAAGTGTTGTGCAAAGTTTTATCAAAAACTTTACAGGATTGATTAGTCAATGAGTGACTAATCTGCAGCAGACTTTTCTGAAGAAACTAAATTTTTCAGAATAATCAATTTCCTGATAATTTGGTGAAGATTCTCTAAATTAGGTGGAGTCTAAAGTTGATCTTGATATAGAGGTGATCTAAATTCAAGGTCAATTTGTTCTTTTGGAGATTAACACTCTCCATCAGTGGTATCAGAGCAGGTTGTGTCAAAATTGAGAAGAAGAAGACTCCGACTATTGCAGAAGTACAAATCTTTACATTTTGAAGGTGCAGAAGGGTAAAGGTTGAAGAAAACTTGAAGGAAGACATACAAAGAGCATCAAAAGGATCAGAAGGAGCAACATTCAAAGTAAAGGTACATTTATTATCTGTAAAGGTTAAAGATTTGAAGCTACAGGTGAAGTAAAGATGGGAGATAGTCTCCAAATTGAAAAGTTGGATAGAGAGAACTATCCTGCATGGTCTATGAGGATGGAAGCTCACCTTATGAGCAAAGATCTGATAGGATACATCACAGGAGATGAAGAAAAGCCAGAATTCAGAGATCCTAGTGTTCCAACTAGGGAGGAGCTTGCAGATTTGAAGAATTGGATGAAGAAGGATGCTCAAGCAAGAAGCATCATCTACATGGCAGTCAATGACTATTTGCTTTCTCACATTAGAGGACTTGAGAGTGCTTGTGACATTTGGAATGCTTTGGAAGAGCATTTCCAAAATACAACCAAATCAAGGAAGGCTTCACTATGGGCAGAATTTACTACCTTCAAGAAGAAGGCCTCACAATCAATCTCTGATTATGTGACAAAGATGAAGGACATTGCAGATTCTTTAGGTGCAGTTGATGAAGATATTGAAGAAGACAAATTGGTAAGACAAATACTTACAGGGCTAAGAGGAGATGAGAAGTGGAAGCCTTTCATTTTATCTACAGAACTTTCATTAGATCACTTTACTCCTGATTTGAATCAATTGTTAGGTCATATGCTAACTTTTGAGAATGATGTCAAAGGAGATGTTGATAAGAGTGCAGGTCATGCAATGTATTCTAAAGACAAGAAGAAAGCCAACAAAGGGAAGCAACAATCAGGTGAAGAAGAAGGTACATCAAACCAAGCAAACTTTATAAGAGGAAGAGGAAATGGCAAAAGTAGAGGAAGAGGCAGAAACAACAAAGATAATGCAAGAGCTTGTTGGATATGTGGTAAGACCAATCATCTATCTCATGATTGTTGGCACAATAATCAAAACAATGGTAATTATCATAACTTTAATCAAAGAGCAAGAGGTGGTAGATTTCAGAGAGGAAATTTCAGAGGTAGAGGTGGTAGGAATTCTTTTGGAAGAGGTGGTGGAAGAAACTTCCAAAATCAATCCTATAATAACACCTACTACAACTATGCATCAGATCAAAAGGAGGACTCGACTCTCATTATGAATACATGTGAAACCTCACATGAGGACATGAGAGTGTTCTATATTGATTCAGGATGTAGTAATCATTTAAGTGGAAATATTGCTTTGATGACTGACCTAGATCATAATGCAATTAATCATACAGTTCAGACAGGTGATAATACAAAGCATAAGGTAAAGTCAATTGGTTCAGTCAAGGCTAAGGATGGGAGCACTCTTCTGAGTAAGGTACTTTATGTTCCCACAATTCCAAAGAATTTGATCAGTGTAGGTCAAATTGTGGAAAAAGGTTATGAGGTAAGGTTTACCAATGATGGAGTTTATGTGGAAGACCCTAGTCAAGGGTATAAACAAGTTATTGCAGGAAAGAAAGAAGGAAGGCTTTTCACATTGAAGGTACAAGGAAATGTTGGACATGCTATGTTCACATATGGAGAGCAGAAGGTGTCAGAATTGGATCTTTGGCACAAAAGACTTGGACACTTTAATGAAAGAGGTATCAAAGAAAATGATTAACAATGATTCAGTGCTTGGAATGCCTAACATTGCTGGTCAACACATTACATACAGATGTGAGGCATGTCAATTAGGTAAGGCTCATAAGCAATCCTATTCCAAGCATGGATTTATGTATTCAGAAAGACTTGAATTGGTGCATACAGATGTGTGGGGTCCTTCAAAGGACTTTAGTATAAATGGTTCAAGATATTATGTCATATATGTTGATGATGCTACCAGGTGGATCACAATTTATGTGATTAAGGAAAAGTCAGAAGTGTTTAATACATTTAAACACTATCATGCATATGCAGAAAGAATTACAGGTCAAAAATTGAAGAGACTAAGGTCAGATGGAGGGGGAGAGTATTTTTCAAATGAGTTCAATGATTATTTGTGGAATGCAGGTATAAAGAGAGAAGTTACTTGCAGGTACTCTCCTCAACAAAATGGGGTAGCAGAAAGAAGAAATAGGATTCTTGTTGAGTTTGCAAGGTCCATGATGAAAGAGAAGAATTGCCCAAATTATTTGTGGGCTGAGGCTGTTAATACAGCTACATATTTGGTTAATAGATTGCCTTGTAAAGCTTTGCAGGGTATGACACCATATGAAGCTTGGTGGGGTAAGAAACCTACCTTGGATCATTGCAGAATATTTGGATGCTTGGCATATGCATATGTGCCATCTCAATTGAGGCATAAGTTGGAGCCTAAGGCAGAGAAGTATGTATTCATTGGTTATGATGATAAGCAAATGGGATACAGGTTGTGGAGTCCATCCACAAAGCAATTTATTGTATCCAAGGATGTTACATTTGATGAACAAGGTACTTGGTATGCAGGTAAATATAATGTACATGTAGATGATGAAGAAGTAGTGGAACAAAGGAAAGGTAAAGCAAAGATTCAATTACTTGATGAAAGTGAGAGTAATGAAGTGCAGATTGAAGTTGAAGAGAGGCCAAGGTTTGATCCAGAATGTGATGAACCAGAGACCTCAAGAAGTGCAGAAGTTAGGAGATCATCTAGGCACAAATGGCAACCTACAAGGTATAGCTATGACACTTCATTCTTGACTACTAAAGATTATGCTTATTTGGTAAAAGCAGATGAAGACCCTTCTACATATGAAGAAGCCAAAGGGAAGAAGAATTGGGAAGATGCTATGCAAGAGGAGTATGATGCATTGATAGAGAATCAAACATGGGATTTGGTTCCTAAACCTAATAGTCAGAAGATTATTGGATGTAAGTGGGTTTACAAAACAAAGAGATTTGCAGATGGAAGTGTGTCTAGGTACAAAGCTAGACTTGTTGTGAAAGGGTATGCACAGACATATGGAGTGGACTATGATGAGACTTATAGTCCTGTGGCAAAGATGACAACCATCAGGACACTCATTGCAATTGCTGCTTGTAAAGGTTGGAAGTTGTCTCAATTAGATGTTAAAAATGCTTTCTTGAATGGTTACATTTCAGATGAAGTCTACATGGAGCAGCCAGATGGGTTCAAAGATCAAGTGAGTCCAAATTATGTATGTAAGCTCAAGAGAGCTTTGTATGGGTTGAAGCAAGCCCCAAGGGCTTGGAATTATAGGCTTGTAAAATTCTTGAATGATCTTGGATTTCAAGCATCAAAGGCAGATAGTAGCTTGCTAGTCAAAGCAAGTGAAAATGGATTCATTTATGTGTGTATTTATGTTGATGACATAATACTTACAGGAACAGATGATAAGGAGATACAAATGATCAAGAAGCAGATGAAGAAAGAGTTCAAAATCAGTGATTTGGGGAACCTATCATTCTTCTTGGGAATGGAGATCTCTTATACTCAACATGGAGTATATGTGACCCAAGAAAGGTATCTTAAAAATTTGCTAACCAAATTTAAAATGGAAGATTGCAGGGTTGCACCTACACCTTTGGAAGTGAACCATAAATTGTCTAGGTATGGAGGAGAAGAGTTCAGAGATATGAAACTCTATCAAAGTTTGGTTGGTAGCTTGATTTATGCTACATTGACAAGGCCTGACTTGTCATATGCAGTTGGTGTGCTTTCACAATTCATGCATTGTCCTAGAAAGGAACATTGGATTGCAGGACAAAGAGTACTTAGGTACATCAAGGGTACACTCAAAGAAGGATTGTACTATGGGTTTACTTCAGATACAAGAATCAAGATATATAGTGATGCAGATTGGGCAGGTAATGTGGATGATAGAAGATCAACACATGGATACTTGTGCTATGTAGGAGACAAATTGATTTCATGGTGTTCCAAGAAGCAACATACAGTTGCTTTGTCATCTACAGAAGCAGAATATAAAGGTATGGTGGAAGCTGCAAAAGAGGTAATATGGCTAAAGACACTTTTGAAAGTTTTTGATGTGATTCAGAGTACTCCTATTATTTGTGGAGACAATATGAGTTCATTATACTTGGCAGCTAATCCTGTATTTCATGCTAGAACTAAGCATATTGAAATACAGTATCATTTTCTGAGAGAGAAGGTCATTGAGAAGGAAATTGAAGTCATACACACCCCTACAAAAGATCAACTTGCAGATATGATGACTAAAAGTTTGGATGGACCTAAGTTGCAGAGGTTTAAGGATATGGCAGGAATAAAGAAGATGCAGGTAATCACAATTGAAGATTGAGGGGGAGCTGTTGGAGCAGAGCAATCATCAATAGTGATTATATGAAGATCAAAGTGAGAAGATATGTGGAAGAATGAAGATTACTTTCAGAGGAAGAAAATAGAATCAGAAATGTTTCTTTTGTATATTACTCTTGTAAATAGTTCAATGTATTTTGAAAAAGATGACGAGTTAGACTCGTATATATATCTACAGATACGTATTCATAGTAAGAGAGAGTGATATAGATCAGATAGAGAAGAATAGGTGAAGAGGTGATGAACATTGTATGTATCATCAACCATATGTATGAAAAGTAATGAAGAAGAAAATGTTGTAGAATTCTGAGCGTCGATCTTCTCTCCCATTCTCCTTCTGTGCTTAATCTTTTGAAGAATCCTTTTGCACGTATCTAAGTCCATAGCTAATCTATCTATGGCTAGAATTTGAGAGATTAATTTCAATCAGGCTGTGAGAATTTTGTTTAGGAACATTCATATGTGAAGATGTTCTGAGAGTCGAAAAATCTGGCGCACATTTCATCTTCAAAGAAATGGTCAGTGCTCAGTCCACAGTGTAAAGTTTTACACAAGTGAGGGCTCAAAATCTAAGTTGGAAGGTAAGCTATCTATGGCTAGAAGATCTTGATCAAACGGGTTCAGAATTGGGAGAATCAGTGCTAAGAAGTTTCAGGTGTCAAAGTCGCCATTGCAGAGAAGTACTTTCAGACATAGGTAAAGTGTTTCACACATTTCTCAGTGTGTACTTAATCTTTTTGAGAGATTTAACTTGGCAAAGTTGCGCAACCTTAAGGCGAAGTGTTGTGCAAAGTTTTATCAAAAACTTTACAGGATTGATTAGTCAATGAGTGACTAATCTGCAGCAGACTTTTCTGAAGAAACTAAATTTTTCAGAATAATTAATTTCCTGATAATTTGGTGAAGATTCTCTAAATTAGGTGGAGTCTAAAGTTGATCTTGATATAGAGGTGATCTAAATTCAAGGTCAATTTGTTCTTTTGGAGATTAACACTCTCCATCAATCTCCAGCCACATAACCATATAAACTTCTACGTTGGAGATAAGCTTCCATTGTTAATGACCAAGCTGAGTAGTTACCTCTGTCCAATTTGTCAATTGATGAAGGAAATCCATCTGTCATGTTGTCCAACCTTGTTCTAATACCACTGTGAAGAGATGGATAGGTATGTGCTTGAAGATGAACAGGTGTTGCAAAATCCTTGATCTACACCAGCCAAATGAACTCCAGGAGTATATGGTGGGCCATTTTAGCTTGCCAAAAGATGTATTAGACACCCTATGTACCTTGGAAGATCACTCTCAAAAAGATAGATCAAAACAGATAAGTTGGAGTTAGCTCAGAGGTGAAAACTTCCTATTCTTGGTTCATACACCTGTCCAGTGTTTTACATAATTCTTTGAGCACAGCAGCAATTAGCTTAATTCCTCTTGGGGAAGTCTAGGTAACTTAAAGAGATAACTTTCAAGAGTAATCATAGAAAAAATAATGAGCCACACAGTGAGAATGAGTTTTAACAACTGATGACATAATCCCGATTTTCATGGGCTGCTACGGAATCCAATGATTACCAAACATTGTATGGTTATACTACACAGTAAGCGAAATCCAACAAGCCTTAAATCACTGAATTTGGATAAGTAACCACTGAGAAATGGCTCTGACACGATGAGTAAAAAAGTCGGGTACCTGACAGAGAAGTGAAGATGAACAGACCCTGTTGACTTCAAATGAACATAACTGAAGATTGCAACATCCAAATGACGTGAACATTTGTGAGCATATAGTAGACTTATAGAGCTAACTTTACCAAGTTAAATCACTGGAAATGATGCACCAAGCTTAGAGAAAACATCTCTGCAAGGTGACTGAGAAAACTAAGAGTAATGGCAGTGAGTAGTACACTTCACAAGAACATGGAAAGATGAAACCAAATAATCATGAAAATGAAAGTATATTGCTTGTACAATACAATGACTTAATGATACATATGTGTGCCTTGTAATCACACCTTGATATGGCATAAAGCTCAGCTCTTGGAGGTCTTCACATAGGTCTCTCTAACCACGACTAAAACTGCCATCTATTTATAGTTGAGTTTGGGAGGCTAACTTCCCTCAATCACTCTCCAATCAATCAATGATTGATTTGATTCTCTACTTACCACAAATCACAAATTTGTGGCTCCTCTTTCCCTTTTTGATCATGTGGACTCAACCACTTAAGATTCTCTTACTTTTACATTAAGTAAACTCTTCAAAAAATTACAAGAGGTAGTTCACAAGTGAACTTTACATAGTCTTCTTTTTAAAGCTTCTTCTAAGAATTTGTGACACTCAAGCCAATACTTAGGCTTGTCATAGACTTGCTCCAACATGTGTGAGCTCTATTCCTTATCTCCTTCCTGCTGACATGGTATCAGAGCCAGTGTGGCTGTAGAGAGCTCATGAAGAAGGCGACGGTGAAGACTACACGGAAAGGCGTGGAGAAAATGCGATTTCACAAACGGCCTCCGTTTGCTACAAAAATCAGTGTGAAGGTAGAAGACCTAAAAATATTTTCAAAAGTTATCCCTTTAGGGTCACTAGTTTTTGTCAGATCGAAGTTTCGGAGCCATCTCAACCTCTATTTTGAGCTCGCAAGGTAGGGCCCATAGAAAAACTACTAGGTTAGTTTCAGAAACTATAACATGCATTATGTTCCATGACACTCATGTATTCCAGATCCAGAATTTCAAACGATTTCGTGTACTGTTGATACACAAAAACTGTGTTTTTCTAAGATCGAACTGTCACGTCATAGTGCGATAGTGTTCAAGAAGAAGTGCTACTTGTAGTGTTTTGTGGTGTTGTGAATTGTTGCAGAAATGGCAAACATAGATGGAATGAGTGAGCTTATGAGCGATAAGCTAGACAAGAACAACTTCCATGCTTGGAGATCCAGAATGACAAATTTCCTGATGGGAAAAGGCTACTAGAGGTACATCGAAGGAGAGAATGAAAATGCTCCACAGTTACTAGAAAGGAACCGGACTGTAGACCAGTTAAGAGCATATGAGGAATGGAATCAAGGAGCACGAAAGGTAATGTATTGGCTATCTGTTAGCATACAGGATAGCATAATTGGACACATACAGGATGCCAAGGCTCCAAAAGATTCTTGGAACAGTTTGGTCACTTTGTATGAGACTAATACAAAGGCATGGAAATTGAAACTCAAGAACGAGCTGCATACAGTGGAAAAGAAGAGCATGTCAGTAAGTGACTACACTCTAAAAATCAAAAGCATATGTGAGTCATTTGCATCTATTGGTCTGAATGTGGATGATGATGATAAGGTGGAAGTGTGCCTTCGTGGTTTAGGAGCTGCATATAAGCAGTTCAAAACTTCCATACAGACCAGGGAAAATATTTTGAGTTTTGTTGATCTCGTATCTATGCTGATTATTGAATAAAAGAATCTTGGTGAGGATTCAAACTCCCAAGGAAAGCCCAGTTCTGAGTAGCTATTCTACTTTGGCAGAGGAAGAGGTAGAGGTAGAGGTTTTGGAAGTGGAGGAGGAAACAGTAACCAAGACCAAGGTCAACAACAAAATCATGCAGGACGAAGAGGACAATTTCGAGGCAGGGGGAGCCAAAGAGGTCGCAGAAATTTCCAAAGAAATGATTCAGGTAATGATAGTAAAGGATGCTCGAATTGTGGTAAACCTGGACACTTTGAACGTGATTGCAGGTTGAAGAATCAAAATAACAGAAGGCAGCAAAACAACTATGCATCCACAAGTGCAGATGATTCTGAGAAGCTGTTTATGGTTCAACATCACATGATGAATACGATGTCTACTGGTGTTTCAAAATCGAATGATAATGTCTTGTATGTTGATTCAGGTGCTTCAAATCACATGACCAGTCATGCAAAATGGTTTAGTAGTTTGCAAAAACTGCCAGTTCCTGGATATGTTGAAACAAGTGATGATACATCACATCCTATTGAGCAAACAGGAAACATAGCATTGTCTATGGAGGACGGGAAGGTAAAACATCTTGCTGATGTGTTGCATGTTCCAAATATAACAAAGAATCTGGTTTCTGTTGGACAAATGGTTGACCAGGGATTAGAAGTCAGGTTCAATGCTGATGGATTATATGTAGAAGAGTACAAGCAGGATGGATGATTGGTTGCCAAAGGAAACAAAGTGGGTAGGATGTTCACCTTAAATGTGAAGATTCTTGAAATGAATGCAGCCATGTTTGCAAAAGGTGCAGGAGCTATTGCAGATATAAAGATATGGCACGAATGGATTGGACATGCAAACTTGCAAAGGCTGAAACTGATGCAGTCAAAGGAGATTGTCCACGGACTAACAAATTTCAAAGTTGCAGAAATGCAAAAGGTATGTGCAGCATGTCAATTTGGTAAACAGTCAAGAGCATCGTTTCCACATGACAAGCATGCCAGTGAGAATATACTAGAAGTAGTACATACAGATGTTTGGGGTCCATCAAAGACCACATCTATGGGCGGTTGCAGGTTTTATGTTACTTTCATTGATGAACATACACGCAAAGTATGGGTATATTTCATGAAAGAGAAGAGCGAGGTATTCACTCACTTCCAAAATTTTAAAGCTACGGTGGAAAAGTAGACAAGGAAGTACATTCAAACATTAAGATCTGATGGAGGAGATGAATACATGTCAAATGAGCTCATCAGTTTTCAAAAAAATCATGGAATTTGGTGTCAGTTTTCATGCAGGTAAACACCACAATAGAATGGCGTTGCTGAATGCAAAAATAGACATATTGGAGAAATAGCAAGAGCCTTGATGGCTGAGAAGAATATGCCTCATTGTTATTGGGTGGAAGCTGTGCATACTGCTGTATACATCATGAATAAAACTCAAACTGTTGTTGTACATCAAGTTACACCTGAAGAGAAGTTTATAGGTTAAAAGCCAAACTTATCACATCTGAAAGTTTTTGATTGTATTGCATATGTACATGTTCCAGATGAGTTGAGGACGAAGCTTGATCCGAAAGCAGAAAAATGTGTCTTTATTGGATACTCCCTTGAGCAAAAGGGGTACAAATATTATAACCCACTCACACGACAGGTGAAGGTGAGCAGAGATGTGGTATTTGATGAAATGTCAAGCTTCTATGCAGATGCCAAAGGACTGAATCTTGAACCAAATGACAAAGAAAATGCTGAAAAATCAAGTGCAAAATCTTAAGTTTTGAGTGGACCAGATGCATCACCAAGCAATAATTCCAACTCAAATCCATGGAGTGGAAGATTGCGTGGAAATTTTAGTCCACCAAAATTGTCAAATACATCCAAGAAAGGTAAAGAAAAGCTTTTTGCTGGTAGTAAAACATGTGCAGGTTTTGAAGATGTTGATGGAGATTCAAGTGGTTCAGAAAAGAGTCTTGATGAGGAACTTGGATTACCCTCTATGAAGACTCCAAGAGTAAGAAGGGCACATGTAGATGATACAAGAAGTGACCCAAGACCAAGAAGATCTGGGAGGATGCGTAATTCAGTGCAACGATTGACATATGATAGTTACATGGCTTGCCATTGTGCTTACATGAAAAAGGTAATACAAGATGCTGAACCTTCTTGTTTTGAAGATGCAATTGGTAATGCAGATTGGGAAAAAGCTATGGATGAGGAGATGTCTGCACTTTATGGAAATGATTCATGGAAGCTGCTTCCATTGCCACAAGGAAAGAAACCCATAGGCTGCAAATGGGTTTACAAGGTAAAGCATAATGTTGATGGTAGCATAAGTAGGTATAAAGCACGATTGGTAGCTAAAGGTTATCCACAAACATATGGCATTGATTATGAGTAAACATTCAGCCCTGTAGCTAAAATGTCTGCTGTCAGAACACTTGTTGCATTAGCTACAGCAAAAGGATGGACTTTACATCAGATGGATGTGAAGAATGCTTTCCTACATGGTCAATTACAAGAAGAAGTATATATGAACCAGCCACAAGGATATGAAGATTCAAAGCATCCAGAATATGTTTGCAAGTTGCAAAAGGCTTTGTATGGGTTTAAGCAAGTCCCTCGTGCATGGCATGTAAGGATTGCTGATTACTTAACCAGCATTGGGTTCTCTACGTGTGATGCAGATCACTCGCTATATGCAAGGAAGGCTAATGATGGCATCACTATTGTGGCTAGTTATGTTGATGACCTGATTTAGGTGGTCATAATGAAGAAAGCATCAAAGAGGTAAAGAAACTTCTTATGCAGGAATTCAACATGAAAGATCTTGGTGTGTTGCGCTATTTCTTGGGCATTGAGTTTATACATACAGAAACAGGTATATGGATGTCACAAAGGCAATATGCCTTGAATATGCTACAAAAGTATGGTATGGCTGATTGTAAGCCAATTTCTATGCCATTGGATCAGAATTTGAAATTGGATAATACATCAGGTGAAGCATTGGAAAATGATACTATGTACAGGAAAATTGTGGGAAGTCTTATATATCTCACAATTACAAGGCGTGATATAAGTTATAGTGTTGGACTTGAAAGTGAGTTTATGCAGGTTCCTAGGAAGCCACATTTGGATACTCTGAGATGCACTCTACGTTATGTGAGTGCTACTTTGGATTATGCATTGTTTTATGAAGCTGGTGTAGATTTGCAGGTCCATGGATACACCGATGCAGATTCGACTGGTAGTACTCCAGATAGAAGATCTACTAGTGGCTTTCTTTTCTCACTTGGAGATGTAGCTATTACATGGAGCAGTAAGAAGCAACCCACTGTTGCTTTGTAGAGTACAGAGGCTGAGTATAGAGGTGCTGCAATGGCACCATGTGAGGCATCATGGCTGGAGATGTTACTTGTAGATTTAGGTGTGGAAGTGCAAAATCCCATCACTATCTATTGTGATAATCTTAATAGCATACAGTTAGCACGGAACCCTGTTTTCCATGCTAGAACAAAGCATATCGAGGTGCATTATCACTTCATTAGAGAGAAGATATTAGCAGGTGATATTGATCTTTTTTATGTGAGAATAGATGAGCAGGTTGCTGATATTTTCACCACAACACTTGGAGCTGAGAAGTTGAAGAAGTTTCGGGCGATGCTTGGATTACAGGATATGGCGTTGAGCTTGAGGGGGAGTGTTGAGATATCAAGCTGAACATGTGATGATCTAGGATGACACGTACGAGTTTTTCGTTTCTCTGTCATGTATAGTGGTCACGTCGGTATATGTCAGGGATACTTCATTGAGCTTTATTAGATTTATCAACCGAGAGTGACGGCACATTTTTTTTCTTGCTAGCTCACTCATTCGCGGACATTAGGTTTTTCTTTATGTACTGATCTTTATATATTGCACTTGTTGTATTCTTGTTTTTAGGTCATCCTTGTTTTTAGGTCATTCTTGTACATTCCTTTTATGTAATAGAAGAAGAAGAAGAAGAAGAAGAAGATTATTCTTCCTTGCCTCAATCTGTGTGTGTGCTTCTCCTTGAGAGTGAGAGTGTGTGTGTGAGCTCTCTTCCTTATCTCCTTCCTCGTGACATGTACCTTGTCCATTTTTGTTCATTCATGTTCTTGCTCATACTATACAGTAGTACATTTAGAGAGAAAAAGAGAGGAGATGTTAGCAACTTAACAAAACGGAAGATGGTTTCCGTTCTCGTGCTCGGAAATTTGCATATATCAAATAGAACTCCATATCTATTAAGCTCGTTCTCGTGCTCGAAAATTTGCATATATCAAATAGAACTCCATATCTATTAAGCATGGAAAATGTGATTTCCTTCATCCAAAATGTTTTAATGAGAGGTTTTAAGAACTAGGCACTATCAAGCTCTGGCATGCAAATTGAAGTGGAGGAATATGGTAACTTAAAAGAATCGGATGTTTGAAAAATTGTATAGTTCAAAAAATATTGGGATTCAGGAATATTGTGGTTTACTGCACCAATTAAGACAAACTCTTATGCATGTGATGAGGAATCCTTGCGGTGCTGTGTGCAAGGGAGAGAGAGAGAGAGAGAGAGAGAGAGAGAGAGAGAGAGAGAGAGAGAGAGAGAGAGAGAGATGAGGGAGCTTGCACATGCAAAGTAGTGGAGGGAGAAAATGATTCCTGTAGTTCTCGTAGAGTTGAAGTGATTGGATACTGGAGAGAGATTCAATAGCTCCTAAAGGTGGACATGGAAGCTGGAGGATGATGGATGTTCTTGTGTGCTAGAGAGAGAGTTAGAGAGATAGAGGGGACTGACGTTGTCAGTGGAGGCTGCTGATGCAAAAATTGAGCCACCTGTGGTGAGAGAGTTCTGGTATAGAGAAATTTGGGCCCGTCAGGCTAGAGATTCTGGGTTGACTTCTCTAAGAGATGCCGGGACAGACAAAGAGTCAAAGATAATGGCATTGATGATGGCACCAGAAGAGAGAGAGAACGCTTGAATGGCTTGTAGAAAAAGGACCTATGGCAACGATTAGAGGAAGAGAGAGAGAGAGAGAGAGATAAAATGTCGAACATGTGTGTCAAAGAGTTAGAAAGAGAAGAGCCATTGGCGACGCTATGTGAGGAGAAGATAGAGAAGATTATAGCATCAGTGGTAGAGACATGTCGACCAGAGAGAGAGAGAGAGAGAGAGAGTTAGGCACGCAGTACACACGCACACAAAATTGGGAAGAAAGGGAGTGGTGGCGGTGACGCATCTGAAGTGAGAGATCCAAGGGTCCGATAGATGCACAAAAAATGGGAGAGAGAGAGAGAGAGAGAAAGAGAGAAAGAGAGATTCAAGGGGTTGCATGGTTGCATCCTGTGGAGTCGATTGCTACACGAGAGAGAGAGAGAGAGAGAGAGAGAGAGAGATGCACAGAGATTCGGCAGTGCAAAGTAATGTTGGAAGATATAGTTGAGAGAGAGAGAGAAAGAGGAAGGGTCAACAAAATAGAAAAAGGAGAAACTAAAAATAAAAGAAAAATGAAACATAAAAATGAAATAAAGAGAAATGAAAAAAAGTAAGGAAAAGAAGAAAAATAAAAAAAGGAAGAAAGAAATTAAGAAAATGAAAATGAAAAGAGAAAGAAGAAGAGGGAAGGAGAAGTAGAAAGGAGAAAAGAGAATATGAAAGAAGAAGGAAGGTAGAAGAAATGTAAAGAAAGAATCAAATAGAGAAATAAGAAGAAATAAAGAAAAGCAAAAAGAAGAAACGAGATGGAGGGTAGGAAAAAGAAATGAAGGAAAAAGAAGGAGGGTAGAGGAAGAAGGAAAAGAATGAAGAATGGAGAAAATGGAGGAGAAGAGAGAGAGTTTGGGATTCATCCAATGATCGAGATCATTGGGGTGTATGGGTTACATAAAAAGGGTTCTATGTTGTGGGTGTAAGTAAAATAAAATGAAAACATGAGGCATGTGTTTTGAATGAGGTGATTTAAAGAGGAATGTTTTAGTGTTGTTACGAGAAATAAGAGAAAGAGTCACATTGTTTTAACCTAACATTTTTCATCTAAGTTTTTTAGTTAATGTACTAACATGATTTTTATCCCCACCCCCTTGTGGATCTTGCTTGTGTAACTTCTTTCCAAGTTTGGAGGTTGATGATTTTGGATATGATATAAAGTAAAGAGAAACCTTACTCAAGACCGGAAGTATATAATACACCCCCATGGATCTTGCATGTGGGACTTCTTTCCAGTTTTGGCAGGTTGATGATTTTGGAGATTATATGAAGTGAAGAGAAAAGTTACTGAAGACCCAAAGTATAGAATAAACCCCCATGAATCTTCCTTGTGGAACTTCCTTCTAGGATTACTGCATGAGTGGAGGTTTCTGTGGACTATTGAAGTAAAGAAAAGAAAATCTTTTGCCAAGATCATTTGAAGTAGAGCTTGGACCAAAGACCAAAAGAAAGAAAAGTTCTGCAGACTGCTAAGTTTGGAGGTTGCCTTCTCACACTGTAGTAGGAGGCCTACCTTATATTTGGCCGATCCGCACTGTAGTGGCGGCATATTTATATATTGTCCATCCACAGTGTAGCGGATTTCTATATCACTAACCCGCATTGTAGCGGGCATAATTGTATCATTGAGATTTTATTGGCTGACTTCAGTGGCATTTACATTGTATCAATGATCTTTGTTTGCACTCCGATCCGCTCACTTCCATGTGTTTTAGCGCTATACTTGGATTTTCTCACTCGCGATGCCTACGGTCTCATGTGTACGCACGTTCGCTCGTCTCTTTCAAGAGGGTAGGGGCCTTACGATGATGGCTACACCAGAGAGAGGGTGAAGTGCCCAACACGCAGATGCGGCTCGTCAAAAATGGGAACAGTGCACACCAGGGGCCTAATCCAACCCCGTTCCAGCTCTTCCCATCACTTGACTCCTTCCTGACACTTGAACCCGACGTGAAGTGAGGCGGTTCCCTAGTGATCCTCGACGTGTCACTCACTCCTTGAGAAGAGAGACAGGAACCTCGACATCGAACAAAGACTCCAGGTACTAGTGTTTGAGGTCCTGTGATTTTGTGCATTGCTTCACATACACACTTTGAACAGAAAGATTGTTTGGTTATTTGAGCTTGAGCATTCACGATCTGCACTAGTTTAGTCCATACGTTTGTGCACAAGAAACTAAAATGAATAAAATGATTGAGGGACAGTTTAGGAAATACAAAGAGGGATTTAGGGAAACGGAAATTAATGCGAGTGAATCTATAAAATCAAAATTTAGTATTTTGATGACATTAATGCAAACAATAAATGCAATATCTAACACTATCCAGCTAATGGGCATAAGTATTAAAGATGTAAAAAATGAATGGATTTTGGAATTTCTGAATTGAAACATAAGGTTGACCTATTGTCTAACCAAGTTAAAGACCTATAAACATTGAAATGTGACCATGAACATGTGGTAAAGGTCCAAGGAATATCTGCACAAAAAGAGTCATTAGGTCTTAGAAGATCCATGCCTAGAGTGATGCTTAGGAAATGAAGTTGGGATGAGAAGAGACCTATACGATGTTTTTGGTGTGATTAGTATGGATGTATGTTTTGGGATTGCATAGCCTATGAAAGTGCTTGCAGACAAAGACTAGTCAATGAACATGAAAATAAAATTTGTAAATATCAAGAACAATTACCTATGCATTTGAATGTAGGAAGAGGTGGAATGAAGGAATATTTTGAAGAGACCAAATCTAGATCAGTCACTTCAAAAGATATGGAAACCTAAAAGGCATGAAATTAATAGATCTCATGACCAAAAGAGTATGCAATCTGTTCAAAGTCAAGAGAAACCTATTGAAGAAACCAACGGTAGACAAATAAAGGTTGAAAAACAGAATATTGAGCAGATATTGAGAGAACAAATAGAAATAGATCATAGAAGAGAATTTGATAGAGAAAATCAAGAGAAATTAAAGAAAGATTAGGATGTATATGTGTCATTTGATCCAAAACTTTTGACTAATGAGGATCTATTTGATCAACAAAGAGTTGTAAAGTTACAATCCCAATTAATATCTTGATTAACAAATTGAACTAGGAAAGAGGAAAGCACAAAGTCAAGAAGATATAGAATCTAACAAGCCAGTTAACAAAGCAGAGAAACAATTGGTTGATGATATTATTGCGCAAATTGAGGGGAATGTAAAGGCTACTCCAAAACCTTCTAAGTCCTTGAAAAAGAACAAGAGAATTAGAAATCTAACTTTTCAAGACACTACAACATATCGAGGGTATACCGAGGTTGGGACCAAGGCAAATGAACGGGCGTGCATCTAAATGAGTGTAATGCATGAGCATAAGTGCATGTTCATATTATATATATATATATATATATATATATATATATATATATATATATATATATATATATATATATATATATATTACCATATATAAACATGTGTATAAGTGTGTGCATGATTTGTATGCACGGGTATGAATGGTATAATCAGAGCATGCATGTAAAGTGCATTAGTATGGATGAGAATGTGTATTAGATTATGCATAAGGAAATTTATAAATGAGTTAGCATAAATATTAGTTTATGAGAAGTATGATGCATATGTTTGAGTTAGCTTAAAGTATAAATTTACAAATGTGTGTTAGGATGTGTGTTAGCATATGAATGTGCATGAATGCATGTTTATGTAGATATACATATACATAAATGATGAGTGCATATGCATAATAGATGCATGTGTTAGTGTGTGTGCATACAGGAGCTAATGAATGTTAGTACATAACAATGAGTGTTCATGCATGTGCATGATTATATGCATTCAAAAGTAAGAGTGAATGTGAGTATGCATGGTTGTGCTAGGGTGTATTTATGTATGGAGATGTGCATGTATACAAGCATAATGCATGATCATGATTGGTGTGATGCATGTATCTATAAGAGTACTGAAGAAAATGCATGAGTAAGTGTGCATATGCATAAATGTGTGTATGAGCATGAATTCATGTAAGTGCATGGGTGTTACATGTAGATGTATAAGAATGTATGTGCATAATTTTGGGCCTATTTGCACATTCAATTACCGATACAATTATTGAGGCCTTAGAAAAATCCCCTAGAATCCTAAAAGGTCCTGATTGTCTATTTTAACCCCCTGAACCTTGAACTGTACTTATCTTTCGAATGTTTTCTTTACAGACATTGAAGATTTCAAAGATTTGCAAAAGAGAATTGAAAGAAATTGAAAATTATTATAAAAGTATAACAAGCAGTTACAAGTTCAGAAATATGGAGCTACTTATTAATTGTTACTTTAGCTTCCTTTTCCATATCCACTTAAAAGCTTACCTTGTATTTGCATCAAAAAACTTGTATAGGATTCATTATAGATCTGCATTAAATTAGCAAATTTTATCCCTTAGAAAAACTTTAGCATTATGAGTAATACCATTTAGAACTTTTCATTTAATCAAGTGATCATTTATTATTGTGATGTCTACTAAGCCTATAAATGAGTCTAAGAGTGCTGAATCTAGGAATGCATCTATGTGTAATGAGTCTATTACCAAGGATACAAATTCAACAGCTTTCATTAATTACGTGTTAATGCCACCACCTATCATAATCAACACCCAACCAAAACAAAACATAGCTGCTAACGAAGGTAATGAAGAGGACTTAGAAGTAGAAGATCTTATCAAAGACCACATAACTTATGAGTCATTATACTCTCCATCATACAAGTATTGGTTAAAAAGGTTCCTAGAAGTACATGCTTATGGAGAAGATTAGGGGTCAAGAGTGGGATTAGGTCATTTGAAAAGAATTTCACTGGCCTTCACAAACATGTCTACTAGATGCCTCAAGTTTGGGAGGAGAAGAAACCATTTCAAATTTTTGCATGCATAGAAAACCCACAAAATTGAGATGACCAAAGCATGCATGCAAAAGCTTTGCATTTGAGATAGCCTAAGAATCTTGAATTGCACATGTTGAATCATTGATAGATTTTTCATATTCTATGAGCTTATAGAAACCATGACATAAAATGCTAGACATAATAATGACATCACCATTTGAGAGAACATGAATTGTACACTTGTCATCAACAAATGTGACAACCAAAACAATCTTCGCTAATGTTGATATTAACAACAAATTTTTCTTGATCCCTGGCATAAGCAAAGCATGTGATAATGTCAAAGAACTTTTAGTAGTAGTAGTCAAAATGATCTTACGAACTCCCATTACAAGATAAGAGGAGTTGTTAGCACATGTGATAGTATTCCCTATAGGGGACGGTTCAAGTGAAATGAAGACACTACAACAGATCGATGCTATACCGAGGTTTTTACCGAGGAAAATGAACGCGGCTTTCTTTGCAGCGACGCCAGTGTTAAAGTCGATGTGCGCATCGGTGCCAAAGCCTCGGTATAAGCATCGGTATATGCGTCGGTATAAGCGTCGGTATATGCGTCGGAAATACCGATGCTCATATCGACGCTTCTGCTGGAAGTACCGTCGTCTATACCGATGCCTGCTGGGAGTACGGACGTTTATTCGGATCCAATTTTATAAATTAATTACCTCATCGCAAAGGCTCCCATGAAACTACCGCACCGCATCCCTCCAAGTCCTGCAATAGTGCAGTCAACCCATGACTATATCTGTAAGACTCCTCCGTTCGTATTGGAGGAGGACCCATTGCCAGCTCCTGAAACAAATATAAAAAGATTAGAGAAACATATATGAGAAATTTAACACAAATAATTCAATAAATGAAATGGTACTTACAAACTCATGACGCATCGTGTCATATCCGTCGCTGCCCAAATGTGACGGTCCAATCGTGTCTAGATGTGTGGCTGTGGCATTTCGCTGCTGGCGATATCGATCAGGAGTCTGCTGCTGCTCGTCACGAATCATGTTCCACTCCTCAGCATCTAACCATACAGGCTTTGCTAAGCCTTCTCTGAATGCATCACGAGCCTCGGATCGTCGATGCGACATGACCTTACGGGCGGTGTCCAAAATCCACTCTCAACTGACAATCGACTATCCATCGACTGGTCGGAACTCCTGGTAAATGGTCTATGTGATATAATTCTTCCGATCTTTATCCTATTCACTCCATTTCAGCATGATGGAGTGTCCAAACTAGATGGAGCAAAGCTATCGTATGCGTGCACGCATTGCATTGCCAGCCGCATCCATCACCGGAGCTCCATCTCGGATATTATACACCTTGGAGTCATCATGGTCATGAGCACCCCAAGGTGTACGTGGTGTACTGCGTGGCGTACCTACATCTGAGGTACTCTTCCTAGGAGTAGAAGCGGGCAACACAACGTCCATCGCACTGCCTCCACAACAACCGCCTCCTCCGCCTCCAGACCTACCTATAGATCCACTCCTAGAACCTCTTGCTCCAGAGCGTGACCTCGATCTACGTGACGGGCCAACCCTGTATCGCGCTGAGGTGTCGAACGCACACGTCTACTAGTAGACCTAGTAGGAGATGGCTGCACCACCTGCAGGAGTGACACCGGTGGGAGTGACACCGGCGGGAGTGACACCGGCGGGAGTGACACCGGCGGGAGTGAGGCTAGCGGGAGTGAAGCCGGCAGGAGTAAGGCCAGTAGGAGTGAGGCCGGGAGGAGTGCTACCACGAGCGATCCAATACTGTGATGTAGTGGCCATATACGCAGGAGGGACCTGAGAGATGAACTTCAAAAACTGCTCCTCTGTCATGGAATGTGGAGTGACTGGAGGACTGTCTCCCATCGTTCTTTGTAATAAAAGAACTAAAATAATTAGCATGCGATAAGAAAAATAATATAGGGAACAAACAAAAAAAACAAAAAATTAGTACATACGAGTGTTTTATTCAAAAGTCCTCTATTCTAGCATCCTCTTGAAGATCCGATGCACCGAGAATATCTATCTCTATATTGATGGCTTCTAAATCGCTTGCTATGCTGGTTTCCTCTTGATCATCGTCTATTGCTTCGTCTTCTCGAACAATGATCTCTTCTTCTCGAACAATGATCTCTTCCTCCTCAGCTATGGAATGAATCTCTGAGTCCACTAGAGATGGACTTTCTTCTACATCTATGTTTTAAAAAATTTGTCTTCTACGTGGAGCGACTTGTAAAACAAATAGCCACTCTGGGTCTTTTGAATCTGTTATAAAAACAACCTGCTCACAGTGTTCAGGAAGTACAAATGTATCCCTTTCATCTGTCCATAATCTTGTGGAGTCGACTTCAAGCAAACCGCTCTTATCCCGTCTCACTGTTGCGTTTCTTCGAGAGGTGACTACTTTGAACCATTTCACGTCAAAAATAAAGTAATCAAACTTTCTGAAAGATAGTTTCAAGATGTCTTGAATCACACCACAATAATCTAACTCGCCTTCTAGATCATTATCATCTCTTGCACTCACTCTACTTTTTTGCAAAAAATTCACCATCACTCCACTATCAAAAGTAGCCCTATTTTGATCGATTCATGCGATTCAAAAGTGCCGTCCATGAGACCATAGTGCATCGTATTTAATATACTCCCAATCACATCCTTTTTCGAGTTCTTCTTCTTCTTCAGAGATATCTTCACCCGCTGCCTTTGCCTGTGAAACTGCTGCATCTAGCCATCTCCTCGTTGGAAAAGGTGGGAGAGGTCGAAGATTTTCTCGAAGAGGCAAAAATCGAGTGGAACGATTTCTTCGAAACTGAGCTCTTTCCTTTGTGTTAGTTTCCTTGGCAAGTTCATACCTTTCTAACCACTTTTGCATAGGCTTAGAGATAACTATGCAAAACTTCATTGCCTTCTCTCTGAAAGCTGCATCCATTTTCCTTTGCAATCCTTTACCTTGTGGTTCATCGCCTACGAGACGAATGTCTTCATCATTGCTCCATAAGCGAGGCATTTCGGGATCCGATATACGTAGAAACTCAATTATGAATACTAGAGATTCTTGTACAAGCCATCCCTCTGCCATGCTACCCTCTGGACATGCTCTCTGGCAAACAAACCCTTTTAATGTCTTCATAAAGCGCTCTAAGAAGAACATCCATAGACTATGGACAGTTCCTGCTATTGCAACTTCATCTACTACATGAACCAGTAAATGAAGTTGAATAGTGAGAATACTTGTGGGAAAGTATTTCTCTACCATACAAACAGCTTTGATAGCATTGAGTTTCGCACTCTCTATGCTATCTCTATTTATCTCTTTAGAAGATATCCACCATACTAAAGAACTAATTTTACTAATGGTTTTTCGTACATCCTCTAAAAGACAATCTTTTAGAGCTACAGGGAGCACAAACTGTAAAAACTTGTGCCAATCATGAGACTTGAGTCCTGCAAGATTATCGTTTCGTGTGAAAGCAGTCTTCAGACATCTCATGCATCCAGTAGGTGTACGAAACTCTGAAATTGTTTTCTTCACTTGTTGCTCTTCCATCCTACGAAGCACCCAAGGAGCTCTTGGTAACGATACTGTTCCGTTGGGCTTAGTAATTGCCCACAACTCTCGCATACGATAAAAAATCACTTGATTTGGACATTTCCTCATAGTTTTATCACCATTTCATTGGAAGGGTCAAACACTTGATGACCAACTTTGAAAATGTACAATGTCATCTCCTTGAAGCCCTTATACTGGTAAAAAAACTCTAAATTTTATTTTCTTCGACTTAAAATTCAATAAAATACTCATTCAAATGTATCACTCTATCTGTGCTACACCTCCGCTTAGGTGAGCCTAGAAACAATGTCATTGCACTTTTAGATTATCTTTTAACTATGAAATAAATTCCAAAATCTTTGAATTTTAGATATATCAAAGCCTCTATACTGAAGTAGCTTCTCAAACAAACAATTTTGCAATCTTCACTTCCAATATGAAAATATCATGTGTTCATTAGACACATGTACCACTCTTTGGCAAATCCTTGCCAAAGACTGTTCTGAGAACAATAGATCATTTGACATACCACTTGATATTGAATTTCTTTCAAATTTGCACAACATATAGGTGCTACTACCTGAATGCATTGACATAAATTTAATAGTATTTGCACATTTGACGCTTTCACAATGACCACGATAGTAAGCCTCTATACCTATAATATTTTAAACATTTCTAGAGGCTAACTTTTATGTTTTTTCTTTATATCTCCTAAATGGAGAAACATTTCATCTTCAAATTTTTTACACCCCATTTGGAATTGTTTAGCTAATGTTAGAAAGAAAAAGCATCCAATTTGAGTAATTGAGCTAAGAGAACCAATCACCTCTAGATGACATGATCTTTGGTCATTTCATAAACTCGAGAGGCTGCACTTTGATGTGCAGAGACTGTTTGCGCTATCCAATGATCTCTAAAAATACCAAAAATTTGTAGGTGAAAAATTCTTCTATCAACTGTTCATCTACAACAAAAATCATTCTATTTGGATCTACCAATGAAGATAAATTCCCTTTTTAACAAGCCTATGTAACTTGTTTCAGGCCTCTACCTCTAATAGTAGCACTTCTAGTGCAGAGGTCCTTTGACCTTTATAAAAGTATCCACATTGCTTGAAAATTGGTCAACATAAAGAAACTTCTATCAGCTACGTGCCCTCCAAAGTTCAATAAATTTGGGCATTCCCTCAAAGACATCCTGATGATACATAAAAGTTATCTTCTATAGACAGAAAGTGCATCATGCACCAACTTTCTGGAAATCATATCCTTTATGTTTGCATCCATCCACTCATGCATCTTCTTCTCTACTTCAATCAATTTATATGCTTTTACTTATGCACATATAAGACTACCTCTCTCTCACAACACAACATCACTCTAGTTCTCACATGGCATATAACATCATGTGGCTACAAAAATTTTGATAGCACTTCCCCAGGAAAATGAAGCTTGAAAAAACTGACAACCATGATACAATGATAGGCATCAGCCAAGTGGTTGGAGAACCACTTTCTTTACTCCAAAAACCTTCAAATAAGAAACTTTTCTAGTATGTGTTGTTGGGCACTACATGCCCTCATAACAAGGTCTTTCCTCGCTCCAATACCTGCACAAAGTTCTTGAAACACACAACAACAACATGTGCATGCTTCTATGAATTATTGTAAGTTAGTGTAACTTCGTGTGCATAGATGAGTTCATATCAAACTAACTTTCTTGCACATTCCCATGTTAGTTTCATAACATTGCAAGAGAATACAATGCAAAATTATAAGCTTTGATGCAAAAATTATTAAAATGAATATACTTTAGAGAAAAACTATGATTCAAAGATATTAAAATAAATTCATTCCTATCCAAAATGGTTCAAAATGTTATTAGGAACTCCTAATAATCATAATCGGGCTCTCAAGTAGGTTAAAAAGAGTTTCTTGCTTGCCAATAGCCATCTAAAAGCTTGTGTAGACATGGCTTGCAATGATCACAATACAGCATCTCAATCAAAAGAAAGATCTTGAAGCATAGAATCTATACCAATTTGAATTTTGTGAGTTCGATCTTCCATGAGGAAGTTATGACCAAAACAATGAAGCTAGGTTAGTGGGTAACACACCTCTTTGAAGAAGTATGCAGAGAATTAAATACTCGCTATAGGTGTTTCTAATTTTCCAATCGTAGCTTCCAGACCTTGGAAAGAGCATGGAGTCTACTTTCTATACCAATTGGAATCACTCAATTTGTACATCATATGAGGTAGTTATGGCCATTTTAGTAAAAGTAGGTATGCTAATCTTGCTCTTTCTCTTACTTCCTATCTTGCTTTTTCTCTTTCTTTACTCTTCTTTCTCTTTCTAATCTTTTGCTTCCCTCTCCAATATTCACTTTCATCTTCTCTCTTCTTCTTTTTTCATCCATTTCTTTCTCTTTGATATTCTTTATCTATTTCTCTCTACCTCTCTTTTTCTATCTCTTTATCTCTCTCTATGTCTTTCTTTTTCGCTATCTCTCTTGGCTCCTCTCTTTCTATCTCTCTCTTTTCTCCTTCTCCTCTCTCTCTTTCTTGATTCTCTTTTGGCCTCCACTACTTTCTGAAGTAAATGCTTCCATTTTTCATTTGGTATTTTCCTTCTATTTGAAGAAAATCCTTTTGTTAGCTTGAACTTCAGCCATATCCTGCAAATTGATTTCATCCTTGAACCTCTTTAGTTTAGAAGCATCCAAGGAACTAGTAAACATATTTGCAACCTGGTCATTAGTTCTAATGAGCTTTATGTCCACATCTT
This sequence comes from Ceratopteris richardii, assembly GCA_020310875.1. NCBI lineage: Eukaryota > Viridiplantae > Streptophyta > Polypodiopsida > Polypodiales > Pteridaceae > Ceratopteris > Ceratopteris richardii. Next base: position 11,612,652 of record CM035412.1, read on the forward strand.
TGCTCCAAATGTTTTCTCGAACATAATGATAATGCACTTCTATGTGATTACTTTATGCATGAAACATTGGATCGTTTCTCAAGTGAATGCTTCACATGTTATCACCATATATTGGAATGGTCTCTAGCTGCACATCAAGATCATCCAAGATCTTCTTAATCCACATAGCTTCACAAGTTACGAAAGCTAATCCTCTATATTCAGCTGCTGTAGATGATAGTGTAATAGTAGGTTGCTTCTTTGAGCTCCATGTGATAGCTTTGCTTTCTATCATGAATACATAACGTGAAGTGGATCTGCAATCTTCCTTTGAACTAGCCCAATCAGCATCACTAAAGCCCATCACTTGCGGTTCATCATCATATCTATAAAAAAAGGCATGATTGACTATATGCTTCACATATCTTAGCACTCCTTTGGCGGAATTTAAATGTTCACTTGCTAGAGTTTTCATAAATTGAGAAAGAACTCCAATGATACAACACAAATATGGTCTTGTGATCATAGCATAGTTCAATGAACCTATAATACTCCTGTATGTAGTTACATCATGTAACTTCTCTCCATCATTTGAGCATAGCTTCACATTTGCGTCCATAGGTTGAGTGAGTGATTTGCATTCACTCATTCCAAATCTGAAAAGAACATCCAACAGATACTTTCTTTGCATCAAGTAGATGCCATCTTTCCCATAGACTACCTCAATGCCTAAAAAATATCTGAGCTCACAAAGATCTGAAATTTTAAACTCCTTATCGAGTTTCAGTTTATCTCTTGAATTCTTGCAACATTAATTCTTGTTATGAAGAGATCATCAACATATATGCAGATGCATACCTGCTTTCCATCTTCTTTCTTCATGTAGAGAGAAGGATCTACACTACTTAGACTATACCCACACCTTATGAGGTACTCAACTAATTTTTGGTTCCAAGCATGTGGTTGCAATCAAGGTTCTATTTGTTTCCATCTTTGCAAGTGGGCTAAAATTCTGTTCATAGTCGATGCCATGAGTGTGCTTGAATCCTTTTGCTACTAGTTTAGCTTTATGCCTAGCTAGAGAACCATAACCATTTCTGTTTATTTTAAACACCCATTTAGTTGGAACAATCTTCATACCTTCAACCTTTTGAACTAGCTCCCATGTGTCATTGTCCTTGAGAGCTTTTATCTCTTCTTGCATAGCTTATTGCAATTCTTTTTGTGTACATGCTTCTTCATATGCATCCGGTTCTCTGTCTTTGACCACTTGTGTCATATATGCCAAATTCTTTGCAAAAAAACTATCATAGCTAAGCCTTTGAGTTGGATACCTTGCTCTTGAAGATCTCTTGACATTTCCTTTTGAATATTGCTTCTTCAACCGGTTGAGCTTTACCTTTGCTGTAATCACCTCTTCATACTCTTCTTCACTTGCATTTGAATCACTATTTTGGGCAAAACTTTCAGCTTCAAATCTTTCATAACCTGATCTTGGCGATGAGGAATGACTCATTAGTCTCCCCTTCCATGTTGACCTTTCTCCATCTGATGTAGAAGCTTCTGGACCTCACATTTGAATGCTTTTTTGTTGAAATTCGTCTTGGAGAACACCTCCATCATCTTCATAATCTTCTTCAAATACCACATCTTGTGAGACACGTAGCTCCTTTTTCACCGGATTGTAGCACCTATATCCTTTTTGCTCTATGATCATCAATAAAAATGACAAAAACTCTATTACCAACCATCGATGGTTGTTGTGTTGGTCCCCATACATCCGTGTGTATCCAGTCGAGGACATTCCTTGCCACATAGTTGCTCTTCTTGAATGGTTTTCGAGTTTGCTTTCCTAGCTAGCATTCTTCATAAAACTCATGCAGTCCAGCATCATGGAATCTTGGAAGACCTCTTACTACTTTATGGTTTCTTATCTCCTTGAGCTTGCAAATGTTGATATGTCCAAACCTTTTGTGCCACAAATCAATTTCAACAATCCTCTTATTTCCAAGGTGAATATACATCACCTTTCCATGTGGTTGATGAATGTTGAAAGTGAATATCCTATCTTCTTTCCTACCTTGAGCAATGACTTTGAATCCTTCTTTTGGATTCTTTATAAAGTAGCCTTGTTCATTGACGATAACATGATATCCTTTCTTTACCATTTGTCCTACTCAAATCAAATTCTTTGCAATGGTAGGAACATGAAGAACATCATTCAAAACCTTCTTGTCTCCAAGCTTGATTTCTTTGACATGCTCAATTTTTTGTTGAGTTTCATCACCAGTCTGCACACATCCTTTTCCACTTAGATGTTGTAGATTTGTGAATAAATCTTCCTCGCATGTCATATGATTCCTGCAGCTTGAATCTATAAACCATTTTTTATCATCACTTCTCACGCTCTTGTACTCATGCTTCATGGCAAGCATGGTTTTCTTGTCTCCTTCACTTGGTGTACTTGCATAGTTATTTTCGCTCCATTGGCTTCCTCCATTCAGCCTTCCATTCTTTTTCCAATAATCATTTGCATAATCTCATATATTACCACAAGGATAACATGTTTTACCTTTATGAGGACTGGATGAACCTCGACCTCTTCCTCTATTTCTTCCTTGACCTCTTCCATTTGTATTGTCATTTGAGTTGTCCTTATTGGCCTCTAGGTTGTGATGGCTAGAATTTGTGTTGTTGTAGCTTCTTCCTCTTCCTCGTGAGCCTCATCTTGAGTTCCTTCCTCTACCTCGACCTACATATAACATTCGTTTATGGCTCTTCTTACCTTTGTTGCCTTCTCCTTGTTGAGAAACCTCTTCAGCAATAACATTTGGTATAATCTCATCAAATGTTGGTAGAGGGTCTCTATAAAGAATGTTTGTGAGGAGGGGATTCCAATTCTCTTCACTCCTCAAGTCGTTGAGGGCTGTTTGGATGATGTCTTCCTCTTTTATCTTGCATCCAACTGAAGCTAGCTGATATTGAAGCTCCTTGATTTTCAATGTATACTCACTTATGCTTTGGTTTGAAATTTTCTTCATGTTGTTGAGCTGGTTCTTGAGTTGCATCTTTTGAGACCTTGCTGAGGTAGCATAAAACTTCTCCAATGCTTCCAAGTTTGAATTTTACCTCAGATATGTTGTGCCTCTCTTTCTTGACGTTATTGGAGAGATGGTGGATAGACTCAAGAGATGAAGTGGAGCTGTAGAACCTTACTTAACAATAGCCAAGAACAAGTGGTGGAGACTATAGTAGGCCCCTTTAGCTTCCTAATGACCACAAATAATCACTTATGTACTTTGGAACATGATCATCTAATCAATGGATCAAAAACAACGAGTAGAAAACTGAACAAAGATCATAGAATTGCTATTTAAGTCTCTACACATGTTTAGTAGACTGAACAATGCTCTCAACCTACTGTCCGTTGGCAAAATTCATTTTGGTGCTATCTTAACTAACTTAGATAGCTACAAATCATGACTTACTTCAATAAAAAAACCGTACTACACACTGAGAATGATGCTTAGCAAGTTAGAGGACTTGCCCGATATTTTTAGGGTGCTTCAATGTGCAGATGAGAGAGGAAAGATATGAATATATCTCACGATAAAGAAAAACCAATGATAATGAAACTTTGTAGAAATGAACTAGATAGTCTAGTGAATCTATGATGCTTTAAATCACCTCAACTGACCAACCATGTGCTGAGAACAAGTTGTTAGAAGTTCGCTGTTTTGAGATGATCGTAGTAGAGAAGTGAAGTGGAGAAGTAATCAATGTATAGGTATTAGATCACATAGAAATACAGTGACATTGGAAATGTTCAATTGCACAATGTTAGGGGCATGATGGAGATATATAATGACCTCACTAATCATATAAGTCCCTCTCAAATGATGTCTCTAATCGGGCTCTTCTTGCGAACCTTTTTTATCCTCTTTTATAGTTGAAGTTTGAGCCATGCTTTGAATTCAAATTCAAATTCTCACCATAAAGTGAGTCATAAACTATAGAATTTATTCTCTCATCAATCATCTACCAAGAAACTCGACATTTGATGCCTCCTGACTCCACGTGAGAGTGATGCACTAAACATAGTCACTTTTACAAAGATAAAAGATAATTGACTTTTACAAGGGAGTGATCATATGTAATTCCATGAGATATATGCTCATTATCCAAGTATGTAGGCTTGGATTATTTTGCACCAATATCTCACTCTCAAGCCTATCATGCTTGGTCTTCATTTCTCCTTGATTTTTATCAATACAATCATTATCTTGAACCTCTTCATCTTAGTTCCATCGAAAGACTTTGTAAGCATATCTACACATTGCAAATGAGTTGATACATAGGACATTTGGATGTCCTTGCTAAGTAATCTCTCCCTTACATAATGATAGTGCACTTCAATGTGCTTAGCCCTTGCACGATATAGAAGATTAGAAGCCAAATGAAGTGAACTAGTATTATCTCAAAAAATCATCAGAGTATAAGAATGTAACCCCAAATCTGTGTAAAATAGTTTGAGCCACACAGCTTCTTGTGTTGCATTTGCTAAGCCTCTATATTCTGCCTCTATAGATGGCAATGCCATAGTTGGTTGCTTCTTTGATGACCATGATACTAGCTTTGAACCTACAGAGGATAAGTAGCCAGAGCTGCTCCTCCTATCATCCTTGGAGCTAACCCAATCTCCATCAGAGTACATCTTGATATCCAAATCAGAAGTAAATGGAAAAAACAACCCTTCATTTATGGTACCCTTTAACTATTTTAGGATTAATCTTGGGAACTTCGAAATGAGGTTTTCTTGGTGTATGCATGAACTGGCTTAATGTAGTTACCCCATAACATATGTGTACTCTTGTAAGGGTTGCATATTTGAGATTCTCAACAAGCTTTTGGTAACCTGCAATATCTTCAAGAAGTTCTCCCTCATGAGAGATACGTTTGTGATTGAATTCCATGGGGTACTTAAAATTTTGGTGTTATCCATCTTGAACTTTATCAACATATCATAAATGTACTTCCTTTGAGTAATAAACACACTAGAATCTATGTATACAAGTTCTAATCCAAGAAAGTATGTTAATAAACCAAGATCACTAATCTAAAACTCTTCCATCATTTGAAATTTGATTGCTTGATGCCATTGGCACCATTCCCTGAATGATAATTTCATCCACATAAACACATAAGTAAATAACTTCTAATTTGGTCTCTTTTATGAACAAAGAAGAATATGCTTCGCTAGCAACAAATCCTTGATCTTGCAAATATGTGACAAGCCTATGGTTTGAAGCTCTAGGAGCTTGCTTTAGACCATAGAGTGCTTTCCTTAGCTTTCATACATAACTTAGTTTCTAATTATCTTCATACCCTAGTGGTTGAGCCATGTAAACTTCTTCTGAGATCCATCCATTTAGGAATGCATTCTTGATATCTAACAGATATAGATTCTAATTCTTTGAGGTAGCTACACTTACCAAAATCTTGAATGTTGGAATCTTAGCCAAAGGTGAATCTTACCCTTTTGCGACTAGCCTTACCTTGTACCTATTTATAGAACCATCTAAAATCTTCTTGATTTTGTATATCCACCTGGATCCTATTTTGTTCATTCTTCATTTCTTGGGAACCAAATCCCAGGTGTTGTTTTCTTGAAGTGCTTCAATTTCTTCCTACATGGCTTCTCTCCATTCTTTCTTCTCATTGGCTTCTTCAAATGAAGAAGGTTCTTCTATCATAAAGTCTTTAATCATGTACATAGAATGTTTGGTGACTAATGATGTGTCATATCCATACCTTATGGGCTTTTTACTCTCCCTTTGGAATATCTTCCAATTGCTTGAAGTTTGTCTTGCCTTTTGACTTCCAAGCCTTCAAGTCAATCTGCTCCTCATCCTCTGAGTTGACATCTTCTGGTATTTGTGGATCTTCTTGAGTTAGAGTTGGAAAATCACTTTCCAAGTCATAGGGTAACTTGATCTTCTTGCAATCATCTTCAAACCATGAATAATTGTTATCAAACACCACATCCCTACTAACTGTGAATCCTTTGTAAGTGGGGTTGTATAACCTATATCCCTTCTGGTTTTGCTCATACCCAATGAATATACACTTTCTAGCTTTTGGATCAAGCTTCCCTCTAATGTGTGAGGGTATATGTGCATAAGCAATGCACCCAAAGATTCTACAATGGTCCAATCATGGTCTCCTGCCATTCAATGCCTCATAGGGTGTCATTCCATCCAAGGATTTGGATGGGATCCTTTTAATCAACTATGTGGCTATGGAAAAAACCTCAGCCCATAGGTAATTTGGTAGTTTCTTTTCATTCAACATTGATCTTGCAGCCTCTACTATGAGCCTATTCCTTCTCTTTGTCATTCCATTTAGTTCAGAAGTGTATCTTGTTGTGACTTCTCTCTTTATACCTTTTTCCTATAAGAATGAGTCAAAATTCATGTGAGAAATACTCACCACCTTCATCGGATCTGATCCACTTCAAGCTTCTACCTGTTTGGTTCTCAACCAATGCCAAATACTTTTTGAAACAAGTAAATACTTCCTCTTTGTGCTTCATGAAATAAAAAATTGTCCATCTATAATAATCACCTATGAATGAAACATAGTACCTTGATCTTGAGATTGATGGCTCTCTGCTAGGACTCCAAACATCAATGTGCACAAGCTCCAAGTAGTCTTCATGCATGTACCCCTTTTTGTTGAATGCTTGTTTGTGAGATTTGCCAAATTGGCATGCTCCACATTTGTAAATCATGTGTTGCTTGGACACGTTTGGAAGGCTTAAGCACACTCTGATCCTTGCATATTTGCTTTAATGTTCTTTCACCTATATGACCTATCCTTTTATGCCAACCTCTAGCTTAGATAAGGTTTGATCCTTGTAATTGAAGAGTGCAATGTTTCTCGTATCTTCAACTTCAAATCCAAAGAGTCTACTAGATTTCTCACCGTCTGCAATCCTCTTGAAGCCTTGTTGAGGGTTTTCCACATATTCTCCATGCCTTGTGAATCTGACTTGTAAGCTTTTCTCATCAATCTGTCCAACACTAATTAGGTTTTTTGTTATGGTCGATACATATAAGACCTTGCTTAAAAGGTTTTGTTACCATCAAAAGCCTTAACATTTCCAATCTTCTTAATAGAATGTCTAGTGTCATCACATGTCTACACTTCATGCTTCCCTTTAGGTTCTTCAAGATGAGATAGCAATCTTATATTTTTCTAGCCACATGATTGGAAGAATCAGAATCAATATAGAAAAGATGCTCATTATCTTTACCTTGCTTGGATGTCATGTTCATGATCACTGGAGAATCCTCTTGGTCTTCTGTGTTGTTGTTATAATCGCTTCTACTTCTAAAGCCTCCTTGATAATTGTTGTTGTAGTCTTGGTTGTAGTTGTAATGATATTTGCTTCCTCCATTGTTGAACCTATCTCTAGATTGTCCATAGCCTCCTCTATGGAAGCCTCTTCCTTTTTGATTCCTTGTGTTCTTAAAGCATTCTTCTCTGGTGTGATTGCTTAGGAGACATATATTGCAAGGTGAAGTATTCTAAGATCTTGATTTGCCTTGCTTTCCTCATCTTCCCCCTACTCTAGTACCTCTTCCTCTTCCTCTGAAGATCACTTGAGAGGTACTAGTCTCTTCTTCATTCTTTTTACCTTTACTCTTATCCTTGCTTTTATTTTTATTTGTATAAAGGGTAGAAGATTGGTTATCTCCAAAGTTGTCTCCATTTTTGTTGATCTTTGTCTCATGGGTGAAGAGTTGCCCCATCAAGGTATTGAGGTAAGTTGTCTACATGTCCATATAGAGATCCATTGCTGTGGTGAAGGATTCCCACTTATCATCGACTTTGATGCCATTTATGATTTTCCTTACTATCTACTCCTCTTCTATCTCTTCTCCAATGCTTACAAGTTGGTTAGCCAAATCCTTCATCTTGGTTACATAATCAACTACACTTGGTTTTGGTTTCGTTTTTAGGGTTGTAAATGCCATCCATATTTGGTTCTTCCTAGCCCTTGTATTTGATGAGAAGTATGAAGAAAGTACTTCCCAAGTCTCTTGGGAGGTCTTGCAATTCTTGATGTGAGGTAATAAGAGCATCCTTCGCAAACCATGTAGTTATCACTTCTTGTTCTTCCCTTGTAGGTTGATGTTTGCTTGTGAATGTTGGCATTTCTTCATCTCTTGAGATATATCCATATAAGCTTCTTCCTTGGAGATATGCTCTAATACCACTATTGGAGAGATGGTGGATAGACTCCAAAGATGAAGTGATGTTGCAAAACCCTACATCACACCAGCAAAGAACAAGTGGTGGAGAGTGTAGTAGACCCCTCTAACTTCCAAATGACCACAAATAATCAATTATGTACTTTGGAACATGATTCTCTAATCAATGGATCGAAACATATGAGTAGAAAATTCAACCAAGATCATAGACTTGCTATTTTAATCTCCGTACATATTCACTAGAATGAATAGTGCTCTCAACTTGCTGTCAAATGGAAAAATTCCTGTAGGTGGTATCTAATTAACTTAGATAGCTACCAACCATGAGTTATTTCAATAAAAACGATGGAATACACACTGAGAATGATGCTTAGCAAGTTAGAGGACTTGCCCGACATTTCTAAGGTGCTTCAATGTGCAGACCAGAGAGTACAGATATGAAAATATCTCATGATTAAGAAAACTAATCATAATGAAACTTTGTAGAAATGAAATGCATAGTATAATAAATCTATGATGCTCTAAGTCACACCAAATGATCAACCATGTACTGAGAAAAAGCTCTAAGAAGTTCACTATTTGAGATGACCATAGCACAAAAGTGAAGTAGAAAAGTAATCAATGTATATGTATTGGATCACATATAAATACAATGACATTGGCAATGTTCAATTGCACAATGTGAGGGTTTAAGTATTTACAATGGTAAATGATCAATTAGTTACAAGCTATAGTTCACATGACTCATCAAGTGCTTCCACACACTGTCTTCCGTGCTAAGCCAAATGTGTAGGCTTGTACATTTGCAGCAAGAGCTCCCCCTCTAGCAAAACATCTTGGATTGCATTGCTTCATCAATCTTCTTGAATATCCTATAATCCAATCATGGTTTCAAACCTGCAAAATTTAGTACCACCAAGTGGTTTCGTTAACAAATCAGCACAGTGCATATTTGTAGATACATATGCTAGTTGAATCTCTTTGCTCAAGAGTTTCTCTCTATCATAGTGATAGTGCACTTCTATATGCTTACTTCTTGCATGATAAATGGGGTTGGGTGCAAGGTGCAAAGAACTAGTAATTTCAACAAAAGATAATTCATGAATGACTGCGAAGTGCCAAATCTGAGTAGAGCAATCTAATCCAAATAGCTTCTTGTGTAGCATTTGCTAATACCCTGTATTCAGCCTCTTTTGAAGATAGAGCAATAGTTTGGTTGCTTCTTAGAAGACCATGATTTGGGCTTATCACGTGCAAAAGTAAATAGCTAGAATTACTTCTTGTGTCATCCTTACATCTTGCCCAATCTACATCTGAGTACCACTTTAGGTCGAAATTTGATGTGTATGCCAAGTAAAGACCTTGATTTTGAGTACCTTTGAGATACTTCAAAATTCTTTCAACAGCTTGCAAGTGAGGTGCCCTAGGTTTATGCATGAATTTAATAAGAACACTTACTTCATAACATATGTCAATCCTTGTTAATGTTGCATAGTTTAGACTTCCAACTATGCTTTGAAAACCTGCAATGTCTTCAAGCAAATCACCTTCATGAGCACTTAATTTATGATTTACCTCCGTAGGGGTGCTAACTACTTTTTCATCCTCCAAGTGGAACTTCTTCAACATGTCCTGCACATATTTCCTTTGAGTGATGTAGATTCGAGAGTTAGTGTATACCAACTGAAATCTAAGAAAATATTTCAAAAACCCTAGGTCACTAATTTTAAACTCGTGCATCATCTGGTTTTTTATTTTTTTGATGCCATTGGCATCACTACCTATAAGAATGATGTCATCCACATATACACATAAATATATCATTTTTGAATTACTCCTCTTGATAAACAGAAAAGAATTTGCCTTGCTCATAATGAGTCCTTGGTCTTGAAGATAGGTTGTTAACCTATGATTTCATGCCCTAGGTGCCTGCCTCAAACGATAAAGAGCTTTCTTTAATTTGCATACATGATTTACCTCCTCTGGATCATTATAGCTAGGAGGTTGCGCCATCTAAACCTCCTCTGAAATACACCCATTGAGAAAACCATTTTTCACATCTAGTTGATACAGATTCCAATTTCTAGATGTAGCTACACTTACTAGTACTCTGATCGTTTGCATCTTAACCACAGGTGAAAAATTCTCTTCATAGTCTATTCCATGGGTTTGTGCAAAACCCTTAGCCACAAGCCTAGCTTTGTACCTGTTTATGGATCCATCTGAATTCTTTTTGATTTTGTAAATCCACCTCGAACCAATTACCTTCATTGATGCTTTCTTGGGTACTAGCTCCCAAGTGTCCTTCTCTTTGAGTGATTCTATTTCTTCATCCATTTCCTCCTTCCATTATGCTTTGGTACTTGCTTCTTCATATGAACAAGGTTCTTCAAGTGATAAATCCTTAGCAAGATAAATAGAATGCTTAGTGACTAATGAAGTATTATACCCATATATGATTGGCTTCTTACACTCTTGTTGTGATCTCCTTAAGGCTTGATTGGATGACTTAGGTATTTCCTCCAACCTCTTCATCTTGACCTTGCATTTTGATTTCCATGCTCTAGATTCTTCCAAGTTGATGGTGTCCTCATCGTCGGATTTGATGTCTTTAATTATATTTGGCTCCTCTTTTGTGAGGCTTGGAAATTCTTCTTATCATAAATCTGACTTTGTGCAATGTATCCATTGCATGAGAGTATGATATCACCTTTATCAAGAACATAGAATGTGTATCCTCTGCTTTCAATTCCATAACAACTAAGGATGGCTTTAATGGATTTTACATCCAGCTTACCATGGTCCTTTTTCTCAATGTGAACATAAGCCGAGAATCCAAAAACTTTGAAATAAATGACATTGGGCTTCTTCAATTAATAAGCTGCATAGGGTGTAATAAGTGTTAAATCTTTTGTGCAAGACCTATTCATAATGTGATTATTTGTATGTATTGCATCAAACCAAAACTTGGGAGAAAGCTTCTCGAATGATATCATAATATGCATTGTCTCAACAAGTATCCTGTTCTTTCTCTCTGCAACACCATTTTGTTCTAACATATAAGAAATAGTGAGTTGATGAGAGATACCTTTGTTTTTAGGAAAATATTTAAAGTCTTTAGACATCTACTCTCCTCCTCTATCACTTCTCAAAATTTGGATCTTTGATTGACTGTCATTGATAACGATAGCTAAGAACCTCTTGAAAGTAGGAAAAACCTTTGACTTCAATTCAAGACTGTAAATCCACGAATACCTTGAAAAATCATCAATGAACATAACAAAGTACTTGTAATCTTCAATGGAATCTGCTCTCATTGGACCATTCATATATGAATGTATGATCTGTAACTTCCTTGTAGTAGTGATATATCCATGCTTCTTGAAAGGAAGTCAATGAAGCTTTCCTTCAAAACATCCTTCATATGACTCTACATCATCTTGTAAAGCAAAAGTAGGTAAATTCTCCACCATACCTTGATCTTTGATACGCTTGAGAGCTGTGTAATTGATATGACCAAATCTAGCAGGCCAAAACTCCATGTTTTCCTTAGGTGTAGAAGACCTAGCAACATTAGCATGGATAATTTTGGATAACATAAACATGCCACTTCTATTTTCGCCTTGAAGTAGAAAATTCTCCTCATTAGTGAGAGGATCTGACATGGGTCTTTCTTAAAACAACTTTATAATCATTTGGAAAGAAAGTGGAGATTGAGAGCAAGTTCTTCTTCGTGTTTAGCATAGGAATCTAACTTTAAATATTTAGGTTATGGATCATCTTCAGTATTATTACTTGATGCTTTATGCTTCTCATTAAAAATCCTTGTTTTGCATTCCATTATAAAATGACATGGTTCCTTTCAGCAATGGCATACTCTTTTCTTTGAATGAAATGTAGTCAAAGAATTTTCTTTGGGTGTAGAGGAAGAATTAAGGGGAGGACTGGAAGACTGAGGATTAGAAAACTTACTTTCCTTCTTGGATTGCCCACTCTTCTTCTCCTTCTTTGTCTCCTTCTTCTTGTTTCCCTTCCATGATGATAACATGGCTTCATCATTCTCTTCCATAACTTTTTGTTGAGAACATGAACTATAGCCCTTCAAATAAAAGTTCTCTATCTCTTGTAGGTAGAGACAAAGAAGTAAAAAAACCATGATATGTAGATGGAAGCGAGTTTAGAAGTGTGTTTACCATCTCTTCATCTAAAATATTTACTCCAACATTGAGTACTTGATCTCGTAAATCTTTAAGCTTCAAAATATGTGTCTGAACTGTTTCACCAGCTTTCATCCTTGTGTTGGGTAGCTGTCTCCTTGTGTTTGCAAGATTTGATCTAGGGTATAATATGCCTCGACTGCCATAGCAATATATGAAAATGTGAGTGCATCCCTTGAATTCCATCTCGATTGCTCTTTTGTAGGAAGTATTCAAGTAGTAATACGGACTCCTGATGATGAAAGACTATCTTCTTCTTCACTAACCTACTGTTGAGCAGAAATACGAATAGGGGTTCTTCTAGATGATGAAGCAACATCTTCTCCCCCTTGTCTTGGTCTTGGATAAGAGCCAGTGAAAATATTGTGATACTAACAGATTCATCATCATAAAACTCCACATTTAACTAGATATGTCCTCAAGCTTGTCTTCATTCTTAAGTCTATAATTACTCATCTTGTTAACGGTGTATGTCAACTATTCTTTGATACCAAATGTTGGTATTCTAAGGTCTTAATACCAAACATTGGAAGTGGGGTGGGCCACAATAACAAATATCATGGGTTTAGAGGATCTATCAACAGATGAACCTTGACATACACACCTTAATACTCAAAAGGAAGACACTTCTCCATCTTAAAGATTAGGTGCAGCCATTAGTAAAGGGCTTGCACTATATGTTGTAAGATCTCCACTTCTGCCTAAAAAGTAGAATATGTAGGTTTTTAATATCGAGTTGGAAGGCTATGAAAATGAACATGTGACTAGACCTATACTTACTAAGAAACATGAGATTGCAATAGACATGTTATTTTCACCATTATGAGGTTCCTCAAAGAAACCAAGATGTCTAATGTTTCTTTGTATACTAAAATCTTCATTTAATTGTCTAAACGCTGCTTATTTCACAAAAAGGGGTCAAAAACACATTTATTGCAAAGATATCGAATTGGAGGGAATAGAAGTGACATCATTCTAATGATGAAGGCAGTGCGAACAAACATGCGAAAGGAAATTGTACAACAAAAGGAGAACAAAACATGATGCTTGAACGTATGCTCTAATACTAAGCTATAGAGGAATAAAGAGTGGATATGAAAAGATGAAACAGATAAATAGGATGAGACTTTCGAAGAATTCTCTATGAGCATGGAGATTCCGATAGGGGGATGTGGAGATTGTTAGCGATGAGTAGAGTGAAATGAGCTTGAAGAGAATTGAGCGAATTGATGCCATTCTTATCTCTTTGGTTACAATCTTTTTATCTCTCTCTCTATTGGCCTATTCCGGTGCTTTGATGTCTATGCTTACAAAGGAGATCCATTACTTGAGATCACACATGAGAGAGTCATATATTTTGAGATGCGTATGGACATTGAAACATATAGGTTTGTATACAACAGTTAAAACTCAAACGGTTGGGGGTATGGAGGGGAGCGAGAGACACAGAGAGAGAGAGAGAGAGAGAATCTTATTTCCATTCTTCAATGGAGACTTTTCATATTGATGGGGCAACATATAGGAACCACAATTTATTTTGGCTACCTGCCCAAATGTTATGGTAGTGCTACAAAGGCTGTTTACAAAAGAGGGTTATTGTATGTTGTTGATATGGTCACAGCTTTGACATATAGCAGAGGATTATATATGCGTCAGTGGCTAATAACAATTGGTGAAAGCAAGAGGTTTCACAGAGTAGAGGATTTTTTCTCCGTATCTGCCTTCAAAGTTAAGTTTTGCACCCTCGGGGCCATCATAGTTCATCCAAGTTTTTTGTCTGCAAAAGCGCGAGCCCGAGAAACCTAGCAGCACTCTGCAGTTGCTCTGTAGACTATATTTGTTGAAGTTGAAGTCGGGAACAGAGAGACGGAAATGGCCACCTGCACCTGTATAGCTTTTATCAAATGCGAACACCTTGTAGGGATACTCCGTGCATACGAGCTTCACCTCCGCTCCTGCAAATAATCCACGAAAACTTAGAAAACACAATTGGGTGTTCATGAGAAATGAAAATCCTACTCGTAAACTTCTCCTAGTAGTTCTCATGGTTGTACATTCGCACCCATTAGAGGTTTCTCATCGCGAGCTTGTTTCTTCCACCCATAAGCTTTATAATTGCATTTCTTGCAGTGTACAACCCCTTTGACGACCAACGCAGGAAAGTTGCTGTAAGGCGGAGGTGGAGGGGGAGGGGGAGGAGGGGGTGGTGGTGGAGGGGGAGTGGGAGGAGGAGGAGGAGGTGGAGGCGGAGGCGGAGGAGGTTGCCTTGAGAATCATGGTTGCGATGCAATGATACAACTGGTAAGGAGAAGATGTGTGGTCTGAAGGAAGCACAGAAGCGCAACAAGAATGATTAACTAGTGAAGGGTTGATGTTCTGGATGGGTTTTGCTCCGTTTAAATAGATCGTCTGCTCCGCAGTCATGCAATATGGCTGGTGACCCCAGTGAGCAAACAGAGGGACTCTCTCTCTCTCTCTCTCTCTCTCTCTCTCTCTCTCTCTCTCTCTCTCTCGATGTAGAGCATGATAGACCAACGGCATCCTCACACGGCTTCCCCATAGTTTCTCCAGCCCATTAGGCTCTTTGATGGTGAGAGAATCAGGACGCCCAGTTTCAGGTGGCTTCGATCTCTCTCTGGATACACAGAGCGCCCACTAGATCTCATCCCTGTGGATAACACTATATGTGTATGTATCTACGTATAGATTTGATCTCTCTCTCTCTCTCTCTCTTCCCCTCTCTCTCCCTCTCTCTCTTCCCCTCTCTCTCTCTCGTCAACGATGAAATACAATGACCAAATATCTTGTTACGCTTAAGTGTCACATGGTTTAAGTGATTCAAGGAAAGAGTTTGCTTGCTGCAAAATGATCCGAATAATAACCATGTCTCCTTGCAGCAGGGCCTCCTTATGAAGGAGCTCCCACACAAATTCTCCACTTCGTTTAATGGGTGCTAGAAGCTCTGAGATGTAAACTCCCGAGCGAACTTCCATTTCTAGTTGTTTGTTTCTTGTTACGAGCTTTCAATATTAAACAAGAAAAACTAACAAACAAGATGAGCGAAAATTACACACCATCTTCATAATCTTGCCATCCCTTTCGTGGGGGGTCCACTTGTTTTTGAGCTTGTGTGTTTTCTAAGATGAAAAACGTCTTGTGCCTAGTGGGGAAGATTTCCTACAATCTCATATCCTTCTACCTAAGCATCATAGAGACTTCTCAATATACCATTCTTCGGGTCCTTTTAGGAAGCTCTTCTTGTATCTTTTTCTAGATGTTCCAAGGTGCTTCGCCCGTAATGTCATTGTGCACAATAAATGAGCACCCGATCGCTTCCTGAAGAAGAGCTTGCTTTCCATCAACTTGATTTGGCAATAAAAGCAGGTTCTTGGGGCATTCAATGTATCAACATGTATTACCATTTGTACATATGTAGATCAATCTAGAGGTTCCATGTCGATCACAACTAGCCACTATGCATGCCAACACCCATTTATGTGAAGCTAAAAGGACAAATAATCTATGAACAAGAGTCCATGTTGATATATTATGAGAATTATCATGTATGTCATGTTACATTCAATAGAGGCATGTAGAATTTGGGCAAGAAGCATCAAGAAATATACAAAACAATAGTGAAATATCTGAGTGCAAAAAGAAAGTCCAAGTGAGAATAGAAAGCCACTCATAAATCATCTATTTGGAATACTACTGGCCGAGTCTGCATCGATGTATCCAACAACCTGCAATTTTGCACGAGCTTCATAAAATAGTTCATAATCCAAAATAGCACTTAGATAATGTAAAGTGCATTTCAAAGCATCTAAATGTGGTTTCTTGGGAGCCTCCATGAATTGACTTTGAAGTCCTATAGTGTAGCTTAGATCAAGTCTTGTAATTATGAGATGTATCAAACTTCCCATAAATTTCCTATACATAGAATCATTTTCCAATGCTTCACCCAATCTAGTATCCAACTTCAAATTCTGATCTAATGGCATAGAAATCAGCTTACATTCAGCCATACCATACTTTTGCAGCATAGTCAAGACATATTTCCTTTTGGACATCCATATACCTCCTTCTATATGTATAAACTCAATAACCAAAAAATAGCACAGCACACCAAGATCTTCCATGCCAAATTACTCCATAACCAGCTTCCTTACCTCTTTAATGCTTTCTTCATTATCACCACATCAATCTCATCAACATAAATAGCCACAATCATGATGCCATCATCACCCTTCCTTGTGTAATGAATGATGTGCATCACACATAGAAAATCCAATGGTAGTTAAATAATCTATAATCGTTGCATGCCAAGCACAAGGAGCTTGTTTAAGTCCATACAAAGGCTTCTGCAACGTGCAAAAGTAGTTTTAGTGGTTTGAATCATTATATCTTGCATATCTGTTTGCTACAAATCGTGCTTTATACCTGCTTATGCTACTAGCAGCATTGTGCTTTAGCTTGTAAACCCACTTGCAACCTATGGGTTTCTTTCCTCATGGAAATGGAATTAGCTTCCATGTGTCATTTCCAAAAGTGCAATCACCTCCTCGTGTATAACTTTCTCCCATTTAGCATTGCTAGTGGCATTCACAACAAGAAGCTTCGGCATCTTGTATTACCTTGGTCATGCAGGCACAATCATGTGCCATGTAACTACCATAGGTCAATTGTTCCATGTAATTCCACATCCTTCCAAATCCTCTTAGTCCAAGATCACTTATTCTTTGTTTTATCACCCTTTCCGAAACCACTTGAATCTCTAGCAATGTCTTCGGAACTTGTAGACATTCTATTACCAATAGAAGCCTTTTCTTTATCTTTCTTGGATGTAGTTGATGAATTTTCTAGACTGAAATTTCCATACAATCTTCCACTCCATGGGTTTGAGTTGGAAGTATTACTTTGTGACATATGTGGTCCACTTAGAACTTGAGATCCTACACTTTCATTCTCAACATTTCCTTTGTCATCTGAGTCACGATTAAGTCCTTCTTTTGGCATCTCCATAGAAGCTTGACATTTCATTGAACACCACATCTCTGCTTACCTTCACCTATCATGTGAAGTGGGTGTTACATTTATATCTATTGTCCACAAGGGAATACCCAATCAAGATACATTTTTCTACTTTTGGATCAAGTTTCATCCTCACCTCAACTCGAACATGTACATATGCAATACATCCAAATACTTCATATATGATAAGTTTGGCTTTTTATCTCTAAACTTCTCTTTGGGTCTAACTTGATGTATAGCCAAATCAGCAATGGATGATCAAGAAAGTGTCTCGATTTGCAGCATGTAAAGGAAAAAGTAGAGGTGAGAATCTCTACGACATGGGATTGCCTCTTCATCTTTGATTCGTTGTGTTCTTGAAGCATTCTTCTCTAGTGAGTATGATGCTTAGCAAGTTAGAGGACTTGCATGAAATTTCCACGGTGCCTCCATGTGCAAACCAGAGAGTACAGATATGAAAATATCTCATGATTAAGAAAACCAATGATAATGAAACTTTGTAGAAATGAACTACACAGTACACTGAATCTATGATGCTTTAAATCACATCAAGTGATCAACCATTTACTGAGAAAAAGCTCTAAGAAGTTCACTATTTTGAGATGACCATAGCACAAAAGTGAAGTAGAGAAGTAATCAATGTATATGTATTGAATCACATAGAAATACAATGACATTGGCAATGTTCAATTGCACAATGTGAGGGGAATAATGGAGCTTTAGAATGAGCTCACTAATCACATAAGTCCCTCTCAAATGATGTACCTAATCGGTCTCATCATGCAAACCTTTTTTATCCTCCTTTATAGTTGAAATTGTTGGAAGAGATGGATGGAAACCTAAAGGAAGTGAGGTGGTACTGCTAAAACCTGCTTTGTACCAGTCGTGTTAGCTTGCAAATAACACCAAGAAAGTACCTATGTACTTTGGAGTTGATGCTTGAAATAATTAATCCAAAACAGACTAGTTCAAGAATAGCTAGTGTTGAAAAACTTGTTATTTTAGTCCATACACCTATTGCCTTTTGTACTTAGAGCTCAAGTACAGTTACAATTGGAAAAATTCCTTTTGAGGGAATTCATTTAGCTTAGGTAGCTAATTATTGCAAGTGGAATCATTTAAAGTGATCAACTATGCTGTAAGAAAGCATTTAGCAAATCAAATCTTACCCCCAACTTTTTAGGGACTAACCAATAGATGACCAGTGAGCACTTCAAAGACAATTTCTCCTCCCTAAACCAAATGCCTTGCAATTTTGATATTAGAAAGTATATTTCAAGCTAGACCAGAAGAAGATGACTATTTTGAGTAGTCATAGCAGTGAAGTAGACATTGATGTTCAATGAGCTATATGTATTAAAAAACATGCTTGTACAGAGTCATTGGCATTATAATGATGCTCAATGATGATGAACGACTAAGTGAGATATGGTTTGAGCTAATTAAGTGATACAAATAATCAAGGAGAGAGCTCTAAATGAGGCACACTACCCCTCGAGTTTTACAATACCATTTTATAAGTTTTTTCTTCTAAGGTTGAAATTTGAATTCAATCTTGGCTCCAATCAAAAAGTAACTCCTTTGATTTTTGGGACATTCCGTCATCTTGAATTCATAGGTAATATTCCTCCTAACTCCAAGATTTATAAGCTTTACAAGATTCTCCAAGGATTTAATGATTTACAATGGTAAAGGATCAAGTAGTTACAAGCTATAGTTCACATGACTCATCAAGTGCTTCCACAAACTACCTTCCATGCTAAGCCAAATGTGTAGGCTTTTACATTTGCACCAAGAGCTCCCCCTCAAGCCAAACATCTTGGATTGCATTGCTTCATTAATCTTCTTGAATATCCTATAATCCAATCATGGTTTTAAACCTTCAAAGTTTTGTACCACCAAGCGCTTTGGTCAACAAATCAACACACTGCATATTTGTAGATACATATGCTAGTTGAATCTTTGTGCTCAAGAGTTTCTCTCTATCATAGTGATAGTGCACTTCTACATGCTTAGTTCTTGCATTTTAAATGGGGTTGGCTGCAAGGTGCAAAGAACTAGTATTATCACCAAAGATCATTGGTAAATGAGTGTGAAGTCCCAAATCAGAGTAGAGGAATCTAATCCAAATAGCTTCTTGTGTAGCATTTGCTAATACCCTGTACCTTTGAGATACTTCAAAATTCTTTTAACAGCTTCCAAGTGAGTTGCTCTAGGTCTATGCATGAATTTACTCAGAACACTTACTCCATAACATATGTCAATCCTTGTTAATGTTGCATAGTTTAGACTTCCAACTATGCTTTGATAACCTGCAATGTCTTCAAGCAAATCATCTTCATGAGCACTTAATTTATGATTTACCTCCATACGGGTGCTAGATACTTTTGCATCCTCCAAGTGGAACTTCTTTAACATGTCCTGCACATATTTCCTTTGAGTGATGTAGATTCCAGAGTTAGTGTATACCAACTCAAGTCTAAGAAAATATTTCAAAAACCCTAGGTCTATGATTTTAAACTCCTACATCATCTAATTTTTTATTTGTTTGATGCCATTGGCATCACTACCTATAAGAGTGATGTCATCCACATATACACAAAAATATATCATTTCTAAATTACTCCTCTTGATAAAGAGAGATGAATCTGCCTTGCTCTTCATTAGTCCTTGGTGTTGAAGATAGGTTGTTAACCTATGGTCCCATGCCCTAGGTGCCTCCTTCAAACCATAAAGAGCTTTCTTTAATTTGCATACATGATTTACCTTCTTTGGATCTTCATAGCCAGGAGGTTGAGCCGTGTAAACCTCCTCTGAAATCCACCCATTGAAAAAAGCATTTTTCACATCTAGTTGATAAAGATTCTAATTTCTAGATGTAGCTACACTTTCTAGTACTCTGATGGTTGGCATCTTAACCACAAGTGAAAAAGTTTCTTCATAGTCTATTCCATGGGTTTGTGCAAAACCCTTAGTCACAAGCCTAGCTTTGTACGTGTTTACAGATCCATCTGAATTCTTTTTTATTTTGTAATCTACCTAGAACCAATAACATTCATTGATGCTTTCTTGGGTACTAGCTCCCAAGTGTCATTCTCTTGGAGTGCTTCTATTTCTTCATTCATAGCCTCTTTCCGTTCTGCTTTGGTGCTTGCTTCTTCATATGAACAAGCTTCTTCAAGTGATAAATCCATAGCAAGATAAATATAATGCTTGGTGACTAATGAAGTATCGTACCCATATCTGATTGGCTTCTTACTCTCTCTTTGTGATCTCCTTAAGGCTTGATTGGATGACTCATGTATGTCCTCCAACCTCTTCATCTTGACCTTGCCTTTTGATTTCCATGCTCTAGATTCTTCCAAGTTGATGGTGTCCTCATCATTAGATTTGATGTCTTCAACTGTACTTGGCTCTTCATTGGTGAGACTTGGAGATTCTTCTTCCAAGTCATATGGAAATTTGACCTTCCTACATTCACCTTCACACCAAGAGTCATTCTCATGAAACACAACATCTCTACTGACAATAAATCGTTTGTTGGATGGATTATAAAGCATGTACCCCTTTTGCGCCTTTTGATTTATGTCATACCCTATGAAAATGCATTTCTCTGCCTTAAGGTCTAGCTTACCTCTGATTTGAGATCGAACATGCACATAAGCAACACATCCCAATACTCTGCAATGTTCAACTGATGGTCTCCTACCATTCCATGCCTCATAGGGGGTGATATCCCCTCAAGGGACTTAGAGGGCAACCTGTTAATAAGATAAGTGGTAGTAGACACAACCTCTGCCCATAAATAATTTGGCAACTTCTTTTCATTTATCATAGATCAAATTGCTTCCACAATCAATATGTTCCTCCTCTCTGCTACTCCATTTTGTTTGGTACTATATCTAGTTCTGATCTCTCTCTCTCTCTCTCTCTCTCTCTCTCTCTCTCTCTCTCTCGATACCTCTATCCTGCAAAAATGCATCAAACGCATTGGAGAAGTACTCACCTTCTCCATTTGACCTTCTCCTCTTTAAATTCTTTCCTATTTGATTTTCCACAAGTGCAAGATACGTTTTGAAACAAATGAACACTTCATCCTTATGTTTAATGGAATACAAGATAGTCCACCTATTGAAATCATCAATAAATGACACATAGTACCTTGAGCCTGAAATTGAAGGGTCCTTCCTTGGTCCCCCCACATCTATGTGGACAAGTTTCAAATAATCCTCATGCATATAGCCTTTCTTTGTAAAGGGTAACCTGTGTGATTTACTAAACTTACATGCACCACATTTATAGATCATATGTTGCTTGGATACATTAGGTATCCCAAGTACACATTGACCTCTAAATATCTGCTTCAATGTTCTCTCATCAATGTTTCTAGTGTCCCCAAGCTCAACTTTAAACAATCTACCTGTTTTCTCTCCCTCTGTAATTTTCCTCAATCCATGTTGGGGGTCCTCCACAAAAGTTCCAAATTTATTGAACCTAACCTGCAAACCCTTTTCCACTATCTATCCAACACTTATCTATTTGTTTATGATAGTAGGTACATAAAGAACTCTGCTCAATAGATTCTTATTCCCATTAGAATTTTTGACATTTCCTACCTTGACATTTGAATGCTTGCTATCATCACTTGTTTGCACTTAGTGCTTTCCCTTGGGCTCTTCAAGATCAGAAAGGAGAGCTACATTGCCTGCTACATGGTTTTAACAACCTGAGTGAATATAGAATAGGTGCTCATCATTCATACCTTGTTTTGAGGTCATGTTCATAATGAGAAGAGAATTCTCTTGATCCTCTGTATAGTTGTTGAAGTCCTTTTTTGATTGTATCCTCCTTGATAATTTTGTTGTAATTGTTGTTGTAACCATGGTTGTAACCTTGATTATGGTTGAATCTTCCTCTTGATTGTGAGTAGCCACCTCTTTGGAATCCTCTTCCTCTATGGTTCTTGAAGTTCCTATAACACTCATCTTTTGTGTGATTAGACATTCCACATATATTGCATGGGGAAGAGTTGAAAGGCCTCCCCCTACCTTGCTTACCTCCTCTACCCCTTCCTCTTGAATTCCTACATCTCCTTGCATAGTTAGCTTGAGAAGTAGCACCTTCATCTTCAAACTTTTTACTCTTTCCTTTACCCTTAGACTTTCCTTTATCTGTATAGAGGGCAGAAGAATTTTTACCTTTTCATGGTTCACCATTTTTGTTGAGTTTGGCCTCATGGGTGAAGAGATGTCCCATGAGAGTGGTTAGATCGGGGATTTGCATATCCATATAAAGATCCATTGCAGTGGTGAAGGATTCCCACTTATCATCTGCCTTGATGCCATTGATTATCTATCTCAATATTTGCTCCTCTTCAATCTCCTGTCCTATGCTTGCCAACTGATCAGCCACTTCCTTCACCTTAGTCACAAACTCCGAAACATTCTTCTTAGGTTGCTTCTTTTGAGTAGTAAACCTCGTCCACAATTGATTTTTCCTAGCTCTTGTATTGGAAGAAAAGTTTGAAGATAGAGTATTCCAAGTGTCTTGGGAAGTTTTTCAATTCCTAATATGAGGAAGAAGGAAGTCAGAGATAGAGTTAAGTAGATATGACCTAGATAAAGTAGCATTGGCACACCATGAGTTGAGTCTTTCTTGCTCCTCTCTTGTAGGTTGATCTTTGCTTCTAAATGTGGGCATATCCTCATCTCATTATATGTATCCATATAGACTTATTCCTTGTAGATAGATTTTCATCCGCAAGGACCATGCTAGATAACTATTCTTGTCCAATTTATCAATGAAAGAAGGGAAACCATCTCCCATTTTACCTCAACGTTCTCTCATACCACTATTGGAAGAGATGGATGAATACCATAAGGAAGTGAGGTGGTACTGCTAAAACCTGCTTTGTACCAGCCATGATGCACTTCAGAGTTATAAAATAGGCCCTTTTAGATTGCAAATAACACCAAGAAAGCACCTATGTACTTTGGAGTTGATGCTTGAAATAATTAGTCCAAAACAGACTAATTCAAGAATAGCTAGGGTTGAAAAACTTGCTATATGAGTGCAAGTGTAATCATTAAAAATGATCAACTATGCTTTGAGAAATTTTTTTAGTAAATCAAATCTTACCCCCGACTTTTAGGGACTAACAAGTAGATGCCTAGTGAGCACGTCGAAGATGATTTCTCCGGGATGACTTAACCAAATGCCTTGAACTTTTGATAGCACAAAGTAGACTTTAGGACGGTTCCAGTAAAACAAATACTATGATAAATGGTTGAATATTCACTGAGATATGACCAAACAAAGTTGATTGTTCAGACTAGTCATAGTAGAGAAGTAGACAGAGATGTTCAATGAGCTTTATGTATTAAAACATGCTTGTACAGAGTCATTTGCATTATAATGATGCTCAATGATGATGAACTAAGTGATCTATGATGTGTGCTACTCAAGTTCTGCAAATAGTCAAGGAGAGACCTCTAAATGAGGCACACTACCCCGCGGGTTTTACAATACCTTTTTGTAAGTTTTTTCTTCTAAGTTTGAATGTTGAATTCAAGCTTGGCTCCAACAAAAACGTTACTCCTCTGATTTAGGAGACATTCCCTCATCTTGAATTCGTAGCTAATATTCCTTCTAACTCCACGAGTTATAAGCTTTTACAAGATTATCCAAGGATTCAATGATCTACAATGGTAAATGATCAAGTAGTTACAAGCTATAGTTCATATGACTCATCAAGTTCTTCCACACAATGTCTTCCATGCTAAGCCAAATGTGTAGGCTTGTACATTTGCACCAACATAAATTGGAGCCAAGCTTCCAATTCAAATTCGAATTCTCACCATAAAGTGAGTCCTAAACTATCAGATTTATTCTCTCATCAATCATCTACCAAGAAACTCGAGATTTGATTCCTCTTGACTCCACGTGAGAGTAGTACACTAAACATAGGCATGTTTACAAAGAGAAAAGTTAATTGACTTTTAAAAGGGAGTGGTCATATGTGACTCCATGAGATATATGCTAGTTATCCAAGTATGTAGGCTTGGACGCCTTTGCACCAATAGACTTTACAAAGCTCCCCCTTGATTTGTAGCTTCTCCTTTGCTTTAATTCAGTTCCAATGCTTTGCTTATTCAAGCTCCAATGCTCTATTGTTGAGCTCTGATACCAACTTTTGGAGAACTCCTTTCCTATGCAGACTGAAAAGTGTAGAAGACCTTCTCATGATCAAGACTTTTACCTATAGGTGAACCTTAGAATGATAACTTGTATCAAGTGAAGAACACAATGAACTTGAGGCTTGGTCACTCAAACTAGGCACCATTATCTTTGAAATGAGCTATCAAACTTTTAGTTTGGAGTAGTTCTCGTTTGGCAGCACTTTTCCTCAAAACAGGCTGCCTATCCACTCAGTTAGGTTGAAAACTAGACTTCATTAAAACATGAATAACTTATTGAGCATCGTCAAAAATCACAAATTTTTACATAGAGGAAGCACACAAGATAAGATTTCCAACAAATATCTAAACTATAAAAATGGATACATACATTGAGAGATATGACTCTTGCAATCAGGCTACCTAGAAATAGGTATGGGGTTGGACATAGTCTATGAGACTGTAGAAAACGAAATAACTGAAACCAAATGAACTACCTATAAGGGGACTAGAGTGCCTTCTTCCTCTATTCTTGAGTGTCCTTCCTTTCCTCTTTTGTAGCCAAATGAGCAAGAGCTCTCATAATGAATTTGAGAGCTCTTCTCCATACCTCCTCCACTCCTTTGAGCAACCACTCTTCTCTTCCAGCTCAGTTTTTGGATTTGATTTTCTTTTGATTGATTCTCTTTTAGCCTCCACTACTTGCTAAAGTAAATTCTTCCATTTTTCATTTTTGTATTTTCATTCTATTTGAAGGAAATCTTTTTTGCAAAATATGTACGACCACAACAATAATAAATATCATAGGTTTAAAGGATCTTCCAACAGATGAACCATATCATAGACACCTTAATACTCAAAAGGAAGATGAGTCAGATATATAGAGAAAATAGACAGGTTTTTCAAGTGTAACAATAAGCTATGAGGTTCACCTATACTAACTTATATATGAACGTCAAATTACAATGTGTGTATATGATACCAACTGACATTATTTGTATCTAGGTAGAAATAGGAAATAGATACAAAAGATTGTGTGCCTAAGAGGTATGAAGATTGTGTGTAAGAATATGGAGAATATGAACAGTTTAGACCTATTTTACCACAAACCCTAATTTTGATCAACGGTATTAAAAAACAAGTGACCTTGTAAGCAAGAACAAAAAAAGACTTGCTAATCATAGTAAATGAACAATCGATGTTGATGGTAAGCTGACAGAATCTCCTCTGATAATCACCAAGACAAAGACCACAACTCTCTGGGAGTGTGAGAACTCCTGCAAGATAGAGCACCTCCTAGTGATCACCTCCACAAGAGTGTGTGAATACTCTCCCTCCAAGAAGACTTCCTAGCCTTGAGGTAGAAGCTTGAGCTTGTTCCTTGAGATGATGATACATAATCAGCGAAGCCTCTTATTTTATAGTTGCGAATACCTCTTCAAAAGAACTCTTGAAAAGCATTTGATAAAGCTAAACTCGACAATCGATATTGATAAAAGAACTCCTTAGGATATCTCTCGTGAAAACCTCATCAACAATTGATTTGATTTTTGCGCCAGGAAGAAACAAAATCTACCACTGTTCGCTACATTGTAGCCCTCGGATATTGAACCCTCACCTTATGTATGGGAGGTGACTATTTTATCCAACGTGCCTGAGTTCTTCTCTTGTAACAGAGTATAAGAAACCATTCATATGGTTACAACTTGTGAAGAGTTTTAACAAAAGGACATTTTTTCCAACAATCTACCCTTGAATGTCACAATGGTACAAGTTTCAATTGAAAATCTTCTTTTTCTTGACTTCTTTCCACTAAATCTTGAGCTCACTATGTATGAACGTGGATACTTGAGAAACTGCAAATAGAATGTCTAGTCGTGTATTACATAGATATATCAAGCAACCAACTACTTGACTATATAATGTAGCTTCAAATGGTTAATCTGCTTTTGACTGTAATAACACATTGACATCCATTGGTGTGTGCATAGGCTTAGAATCTATCATCTTAAACCTTTCCAATAATTTTTCATGTATTTCTGTCATGTCATGTAGACACGCACATCTTTGTATTTGAACTCAATCCTAGATAATAAGGTAAAATACCTAAGTCATTTTCATCAAATGTATTCTTAACTTGTTCTTTAAACAACCAAAGATCTGAATCCTTTGGACCTATCATTATCATATGTTAACTTCTTATCATGCGAACTAATTGTCAGAACGCGTCTAAGCATCTAGGTGGGTTCTTGGGAGTAACTCCTCCAACCTTTTTTTCCAGTTGCAGAGCCATTGCAATCACTGCATCTAGTGTCATTGCCCCGACACATCGGATGATCGTGCTCTGTTTGAGTTGTGGAGTCAAACCATTGATAAACCATTGAGTAATAACGTCATCCAGCAGGTTGGCATGCGCTGGTGGCAATTGCCGCAAATGCATTCTGAATAGAGTGGCGTATTCTTGCACTGTTTGGTTTATCTTCTGTCTATTGTTTTGTAGGTAGTCAAAAATTTCTGCTGGATTTTTCTTTAGCCTAAATCTTTACAGAAAAGCATCCCTCACTGCTTCATAGGTGCCGAAATGATTAATATCATATTATGTAAGCCATCTAGCGGCTTCATTGACGAGGGTGGACTGGAAAACAATAGCCTTATACGCCGGATCAGGTGGATGATTGAGCACTGCGTAACTAATCTCAAAAGTGCGTACACGCACATCTAGGTCATCTCCTGGGAATCCACCAAATTTGGTGTACGTCACTCCTGTTGGAGGTGGCCTGGGTGGACATAGCTGCTGTTGTTGTTGCTGCTGCTGCTGTTGTCCGTTCATCGTGCTGATGTTTGTGTGGCGACTATCTCCTATGTACTCAAGCTGAATATCTGAACTGTTGGAGTCTGTGTCAACGTGCGCACTTTCTAGTTCGATGATCATGTTCAGTATATTTCGAATCTCTGTTTCGAACAAGTTTCCTTCCTTCTTGATGTCAAACGTAGGAAGGTTTACTCCTAATAGCGGTGGTTGGGCTGAAGATTCACCAAGAAACGGTAACTCGTTACCGAAAAACCGTAAATTCTCAGTGACTTGTACCGAAATGTCACCGAAGGATGTCGACTTTTCACCGAAACAAAGTATTCCTTCTCCTTTACTGGTTTCTTTGGCTAAGGCGTTCCTATTCGTCAATAGATTTGAATCTTTACTAAATGTTGTTAAATTAACTTCAGGCTGCGTTCTAGTGGATTCTAGAGTTACTATATTTTTGACAGACTGTGTCAAAATAGTACCGGAATCTATTAGAGATGTAGTACGTTCCACCGAAATATGAGCGAAATCACTAAAAACATTCTTTGCTGTCTTGTCAACTGGTTTGGTCCTTTTCGCACTTCTACCTCCTAGAGGCGTCCTTAGCAGGTTAGATACCTAAGGCTGTCTGTTCTTAGGATACGTTTCACCGGATCGAGTACTCAACATATACTACGCGTACTATTCTTCTTTATGGTTGTCCAAAAAATTCTGTGATCTTTTTCCACAAGCAATCAACGAACATCCTAAATGCCACTTTCCTATAGATAAATGGCAATCTTGATACCACCTCCTCGGTAGGATCGCCATTGTTAACTGCTTATCACGCGAACTAATTGTCACAACGCGTCTAAGCATCTAGGTGGGTTCTTGGGAGTGGTAGGGGTCTGTTAGATAGAGGCCCTGTACTTAGTTCCCAATTTTAGCCACTTCAGAGACATTAATATACTGTTACTCGGAACTCTAGTAAGATTCCGTTATGATTGGACACTTACTGTTCACGTCTTAGCTCAGTTACTCAGATATCGTGTACACTCATATCTCCTACTGTTCCACACACACAATCTTACTGTACTTCAAGAGAACGGGATGGTACTTCAATTTCACCCAATATATGCTCTTAATCAATAGTATCGAGACAACAAAATACAACTCCGGTTCTCAGCATACTATGCAGTTACATAGACTTTATTCACCAGGGTTCCACATATTACACTAAAACGACATCACAACACGTTTAACTAGCAGATCCAAGACAATAGAATCTCAACAAAGTAACTCGCTCAGACTAGCAGCGGATGGATGACACTGAACATTTACGAAGCGAACAACCCACATCAGTATTAATAACAAACCAACAGAACGGATCAGATGCTCCAAAGTACACAATCCAATACTTAGTAACGTCACAATTGGGTTACGTAGATGAACCGTCACACTGAAGTAACTACGAACATGCAAGTAAGGCACTGATGCGCACAGAATACAAGAGAGTACTCAGATTTTAGTAAACAACACCACAGCAACGTTCCGACAATCACCCAGATGGACAGTCTGGTGATTCCAAGAATCGTCGTCGAGCATCTCTTTTCATTGCTTTATATAAGAAATTACAATTGTCGCATAACCACTTTTCACGCGTGCGAATACAGGATTCAGTTTTACATTTGCCAATCTGGCGGTCGACTAACACTGGCATGCACGGTTTATAGAAAATTATGGTTCTTCTAAAATACCTTGTAAGTACATATTTCTAGCTAATCTAAAACTTCGGGCGATCTTTTTCTTTAGTGTTTCTAACATTTGTTTAAGGGTATCTAGCTCTACTAGTTGCGCATCTATTCTAACAGAGCTTAGAGCTATGGCTTCGGTGAGCAAAATTTCGGCCTGTGTTTGCAAAAAGGCCTCCTGTAGGTAGAACTCGTTGGACAGAGTTGCATCTCTTGAGACCTTCATGTCGTCCAGTTGCTTCTGCATATTCATTACTCTCTCCTTTTGATTGGCAAGCTGATTTTCTCTCCTTTCAATTTCTTGAACCTGAAAATTTATAGTCTGTGTGTATGACTCTCTTTCGTGTCGGAGATTTGCTATTATCTTCTGTGTTTGTGCTTCTTTGGTTAAGTAGCGTTTGAGTATATTGTTGACCTCTCATAAATTCTGGTTTGTCCGGTGCAGTTCTTCTTCTGTCTGTTTTGCCTCCTTCTGTTGTTCCTAGTTTTTCTGTACCATTTCGTTTAATTGCACTCT
Source organism: Ceratopteris richardii (assembly GCA_020310875.1). Lineage (NCBI taxonomy): Eukaryota > Viridiplantae > Streptophyta > Polypodiopsida > Polypodiales > Pteridaceae > Ceratopteris > Ceratopteris richardii. The sequence continues at coordinate 11,642,377 of CM035412.1, forward strand.
GGTTTCTTCTAGTAGATTCCCTAGTGCGACTAATAGTTCTTCCTTCTGTTTGAGCTCCGCAATCGCTGTATCTCTTTGACTGCTAACTCCTTCTTGTCCTGCGAGTCTGGCTTGTAATTCCTTCACTTGCTCATTTAGTGCATGGTTTTCTGCCTTAATTTCTTGTAACTCCTCCTGGAGGGGATTGATATCTGCCTCCATTACTTCCAATTTGTGTTGGAAGTCTTCTCGTGCAGTGTCTGTGATTTACTTCAATTGTTGTGGCAGTTGTTGAGATAGATCGATCAATAGTTTACCCATTGATTCTAACTGAGAGAATACTGGAACGGAGGGGGGTGGAAGAGGGGACGAGGTTGAGAAGAGGATGCACTAAGGAGTTGTTGGGAGGTCGGTGGCGAGTAGTTGGGTGATGAAGATGAAGAAACTGTGGGTTCGTCGTGTACGTTGAGCGGAGTAGGAAGGATGGGGTTGATCGGAGGTTCCGGTGGTGGAATTGGAATGGCGGACTTAGAGTTTACCTGGTTTGTGGTTTGTTGTGTTTCAGCATTGTCCGCTTTTGCGGACTCCATTTCCTTAAGTAGCCTTTCAAAAGCTTCTTTAGCAATTTGTTATTCATCCTCTTGCTATTCCTGCTCAGTTTGTTGCTAGGATACTTCTTCTATAGAGGTTGTGCCTGCTTCGGTATGCTCTTCCTGTTCCTGTTGATGATCTGATGATGATTGGGTGGATGAATCATGCTGCATGGATGTGGCAGTATCATGGAATGTTTCGTCATCCTGCTTTTCTCCTTCTTTATCATCTTTTGTATCTTTTTCGGCTGATCCTTGTGCTTCACTTTCCGAAGAACTGATCCTGATTCGTTTCCTGCGGAATAGCTGGTTGAGTTCCTCTTCGTCTTCTTCTTCATCCTCTTCTAGCAGTTGTACAGATTCCTCGTGTCGCAGAACGGGACCTCTTGGTGGTGGTTGTGCTGCCAGTATTGCCTGAAAGAGGAAGGACAAAATATGCGACAATCTAGACCTTGGAGTGGCTCCCTTGTTCACCTGTTTGATTATGGCTACGCACTCTTTGTGGATACGTTGGAAGAAATATGTCGCGAAGTTCACTGGTTCTCGGGATGCTAAATCTATGGCTAAGTAGAATAGGCATGAAATGCCATAAGTGCATTTCTGCAGATTTAGGATCGCTACTAAGAATTGAAGAGCGGATCTTTTTGGTTTTGGTCGACATAGGATAGCGTATTCATTTGATGAATACCTAGGGAATAACTGTATCATGGTTGCTATGGGAAGGTTTGGGCCATTTTGTCGGCCTTGTGCCGGGAGTCGAGACGACTCAGCGAAAGATTGGAGAGTGATTACGGTTGTGGTGGGTAAGGAAGTGATCGGCTAGCTTTGCTCTCTAGCAGGTGTGTTGGCGATGGTTGAGATAATTTGGGCAAAGAAGGGGTGGGATTCCACTGAATGCCAAGGCAGTTCAGCGAAATTTCCTAACCCTCTAGCGCGCAAAAACTCGCCTACCTCGGTAGTGAGTCCATCACGGAAAGCAGCATAATTTGCCAATGCTTCCACGGCGCAAACAGATAAAGCAAGCACAGATGCAAATATAGGGATTACACGATCATACAAAAGCACGCAAACACAATAGCCATTTTTTGCGAAATGGAGAAGATTATGGAGATGTGCGGTAGTGCAGAGTCATCAAAAGCAGTAATCATCACGCGGTATTGAAATGATCATTCTTAACTTCCGTGTGCATGCATGAACAGCTGGAAGGATCAGGGCGGCGATGGACATCTTTAAGTATCAAAACGTGGTTATTTATTGTCTTATATTATTAGGCTCGCAAAATAAAAGAAAAGAAAGGAAAAGAAAATAAAAGAAAAGAAAATGCCAACCGACGCCGCCCACCGCGAAACATTTCAGTGTGGATTAGAGGCTTGTTGATACGGCCTCAACTTTGATGCATTTATCACCTTTGGGAGGGGAATTCCGGTCAAAGTGGTCAACCAAAAAGTTGCAGGGCCCACTTGTTCGGAAATCCGGTAGGGACCAAACCAACGTAACTTGAATTTGCCAGCAGAGCGATTCGACTTTGCATTGTAAAAAAGTACAAGTTGCCCCAGCGTAAAAACTAGAGTCTTCAGATGTCGATCATGTGTTTGAGCTTGTCTTAGCTGTACTTCCTGAATAGTCATGAAGTTGTGCCATCGATGCTCCTCTAATTCTCTAAGTGTATCCAACCAAAATGACAGAGATTCTTCCGGTAGCAGGTTTTGGTTGATTGCTACTCGTAAACTTGGCACAACTATCTCCATTGGTGCTATGGCTTCCAATCCATAAGCTAATTTGAAAGGTGTTAATCCTGTTGTTACCTTATAAGTTGTTTGGTATGCCCAGAATACTGCACGTAGCAGTTGATCCCATCTTTCCGGTGCTTCCAGTATCAATTTTCGGAGCATATTCAACAAGATCTTGTTTGTACTCCTCAGCTAACCCATTTGCACGAGGATAATATGGTGCGCTAAATTTATGCGTGATCTGAAACGAATGTGTAAGTGCCTTCATCAAATTGTTGACAAAATGAGTGCCTTGATCTGTAACAAGTTCTAGTGGTAAACCAAATCTAGGAAAAACATCTCTCAGTAGGCACTTTGCTACCGCAACAGCTATAGCATACCCTAAAGCCCAGGCTTCTGCCCATCTGGTAGCATAATTAGTGCATGTCAAGATATAGTGATTATTGCTGAGGATCGTCGGTAGTGTGATAGGGCCAATGAAATCTAAACCCCACTTCTGGAAAGGCTCCAAGGGAAGAACAGGTTGTAGAGGTAAGTAATGGCGTGGTAAGGGCTGTCCAGATCTTTGACAAGTATCACAATTTTTTATGAATTGCAAGATATCCCTGTACATAGTGGGCCACCAGAGTCCACTCTACAGAATTTTCCGGTGTGTTAAATCTGTAGCAAAATGACCACCGGACGGAATTGAGTGAGCCAAAGTAATAACTGAGTTAACTTCATGTGGAGAAATACAACGAAGTAGAATTCCAGTATAATCTACATAATATAGTTCCCCAGCAATCAACCGAAATCGACGGCTGAAAACTGCAATTTTCCTACATATAGCCGTAGAAGCCTGAGATGGAAGGCATCCATCGGTGAGAAAGGTCAATATCTGATCATAATAAGTAGATGGTATGGGTGGGTCTGAAATTTCATCATGGGTTGGTTCAGAAGCATAAATTGCTGGTGTGGTGTCATCTACACCGACCGGAGCTTCACCGGAATCTAAGCGAGACAGGAAATCTGCTAAGGCATGTGAACTTCCTGGTCGATGAATAACTTCGTAGTCAAATTCTTGCAAAAGCAGAACCCGTCGTGCTAATCAGCCTCCTAGATGCTGTTGCCCAACCAGATAAACAAGTGCAGCATCTATATGAAAAGTAAATTTGCAGCCCAGCAGATAATGCCTGAATTTCTTAACAGAATATACTAGTCCTAGACATTCTCTTTTTGTTACAGAGTAATTTCTTTCAGCAGGGGCCAATCTTCGACTTGCATAGTACAGTGGTGTGAACCATTTATCTTTTTGTTGCATTAGAATGCTACCAATTGCTATATCTGAAGCATCAACAAATACATGAAAAGGGTGATCCCAGTCAGGGGGTTGTAAGATGGGGACTTGTGTTAATAGACACTTTAAACGATCAAATGCTATCTGGCATTCCTGGGTCCACTCAATTTGTCGAGGAGTCTTGATGATTAGTCTGTTTAGTGGTATTGCCAAATGGGCAAGCCACCGTAGGTGTCGTCCATGCCATCTTACTTGGCCCATGAAACGCATTACTTCTTTAGGTGTAGTGGGCACAGGTGCTTCTAACACAGCTGAAATTTTATTTGGATCCACCTGTATACCTTGTGCAGATACAATGTGTCCAAGTAGCCTTCCACATGAAACTGCAAACACTCATTTGTTTGGGTTCAAACAGAGTCTGTATTCTCTACATTTTTCAAAGCAACACCGTAAATGGAACAAGTGTGCTACCATCTTGCCAAATAACGAAAAATAATCGAGATACACTTGCATAAACGTGGTAAGGTACGGTGAGAATATTTCCTGCATGCATCTTTGAAAAGTACTAGGGGCATTTCTTAAGCCAAACCACATAACAATACATGCGAACACACCCCAGTTGGTAATGAAGGCGGTCTTCGGTATATCCTGTTCAGCCATTCTAACTTGATTATACCCACTGTATCCATCTAGAAATGAATACATTTCATGTCCTCCTACTCTTTCAAGCATGGTGTCAAGAAAAGGTAGCAGGAAGGGATCAGGTACTGTAGCTGCATTCAGTTTCCGGTAGTCTACACATATTCATAGCTGCTTATTCTTTTTAGGCACAATAACAATTGGTGAGATCCACTCAGCGTGCTCTACTGGTACAGCGAATCCAACCTTCAATAGCCTATCAAGTTCTACCTTTACCTGTGATGCATAATTTGGATTCATCCGATAGCTGAGTTACTTGATTGGTTTTGCTTCTGCCTTCAGCATGACCCTGTGTTGATAGATGCGTGGGTCCAGACCCTTCATATCTTTGTAATCCCATGCAAATACATCAGAGAACTCTCGGAGTAGCTGAATTAAGTCCGCTTGAAATAATTCCGGTAAATTTTCCTTTATCTTGACAGGATGCGGATGGTCGTCATCTCCTAAATTATAAGTAAGCAACTGATCCTCTGGCACATAGAATTGTCGGGGCTTTTCTGTATCGTCCGCTGGTTTAAAAAGTTGTTGTAGTTCGGCGTCATCTATAGCAGTAGTCTCTTCCTTCTTGTCTTCCGTTATAGGCATCACCGTACAAACTGCAGGATTCCAATTATCTACAACAGATTGTAGATCAAAAGTTCCTAAAGAGATCAAATCAATATTGTTCTTTAAAAACTCTTCTTCTTCATCATCTGACAACCCGTCTAGCATATGAACTGGTTCTGCAAAATACGGTCTAGCATGCAACTCATAGGGCTGTATAGCATCTAATTCTACAACATATTTACGATTCTTATCTTTGAAGGTGAGTTCTTATGCAGACCAATCTTGTATCACCTTAGCTTGCTTCAGCCAAGGACGGCCAAAAAGAAGATTGTAGTCCAAGGTGGATTCCGGTTATTCTAAGACGACAAAGGTCATCTTAAATGTGGTGCCTTGCACAGTTATAGGTACATTCCGAACAAGGCCTACTGGGTGGACTCTAGACTGGTCAGCCATTCTAACAAAAAACTGGACTGGTTCGATTTTGGTCCATCCTAATTTCTTACACAGTGCAGCAGTAGCAATGTTGACACCAGATCCTCCATCAATTAATACCTGTGTGATTTTATGATTTTTGTACCATACCGTAATCAGAGGGACCGAATGATTGACCGTAGAATCAGGTTCCGGTTGTACTGTTGCTGTTGTTGGAATGCAGGATGGCACAGGACTGAACTGTTGTTGGAATTGTTGCCGAACTCCTGGTACTAGTGCCAGCAATTGTCCCAGAGGAAGAGTAATGGATGCTTTAGATAAAATTTCCCAGGCCTTTTGTGTCTGAACCGTATTTTCCACAGATTCTGAAGATGATGCGCTAGCCGAAGATGATGTTTCTGCTGACGATAATGTGCCTGCTGTTGAATTAGAATACTGTTTCTGTGTTGCTTCCTGGGCTATCGGAGTTTGGGTCACTAGAATAGGATCTGGAAATACTGGAGGTTCTACGGTGGTCCATTGACTAGCCTTATCATACATTCTTCGTTGTTCCTCGATGCCTGGTTCGAATATTTCGGCTGCTGGTTGTAATGGCCTACCAGATCTGGTCTGAACTACTACAGCGTGTGTTTCTACCAGTGTGATTTGTACCATATTCGTCATCGGATTTTGTCGTTCTTTCTTCCTCTGATCATACTCAGCTTCATCCTTACAAAATCTTCTAATGTGACCAAATTCTCCATAGAAATGGCAGCGTGGTGGTAGAAAATTAGTATTTTCCGGTGCTGGTCCGGCCTGCCAACGGTTTGTATTATAGTTATTCTTCCTCTGTCCTCTGAAATTGCGATAGCCTTGTTACTGATGGTCTCTCATTTGCAGTGGTACATAATGGTTGGCGGGCTGTCCTGGTTCTTGTATAATTGCATTGACAGTTGCTGGTCCCTGTACCTTGGCGTTCTATGCAGAGTTTTCGGTGGTGTGTCCGGTAGTGTTGCAGATGGCACAGAATAACTGATTAAGTGCACAAGTGGCACTAGTATGGCCTGAATTCTTGCATATGGTGTAGTACATCTGCCTGGTTGGATCTTCTGCAACATTTTTGTTTGCCTTTAACCACTCCAAATCTTTTGTAAATCCTCCAACCTTATGTTCCAGTTGCAGAGCCATTGCAATCACTACATCTAGTGTCATTGCCACGACACATCGGATGATAATGATCTATTTGAGTTGTGGAGTCAAACCATTGATAAACCATTGATTAATAACGTCATCTGGCAGGTTGGCATGTGCTGGTGGCAATTGCCGCAAATGCGTTCTAAATAGAGTGGCGTATTCTTGCACTGTTTGGTTTATCTTCTGTCTATTGTATTGTAGGTAGTCAAAAATTTTTGCTGGATTTTTCTTTAGCCTAAATCTTTGCAGAAATGCATCCCTCACTGCTTCATAGGTGCCGAAATGATTAATATCATATTTTGTAAGCCATCTTGCGGCTTCATTGACCACGGTGGACTGGAAAACAATAGCCTTATACGCCGGATCAGGTGGATGATTGAGCACTGCGTAACTAATCTCAAAAGTGCGTACATACGCATCTGGGTCATCTCCTAGGAATCCACCAAATTTGGTGTACGTCACTCCTGTTGGAGGTGGCCTGGGTGGACATAGCTGCTGTTGTTGTTGTTGCTATTGCTGCTGTTGTCCGTTCATCGTGCTGATGTTTGTGTGGCGACTATCTCCTATGTACTCAAGCTGAATATCTGAACTGTTGGAGTCTCTATCAGCGTGTGCACTTTCTGGTTCAATGATCTTGTTCAGTATATTTCGAATCTCGGTTTCGAACAAGTTTCCTTCCTTCTTCATGTCAAACGTAGGAAGGCTTACTCCTAATAGCAGTGGCTGGGCTGTAGATTCACCAAGAAATAGTAACTTGTTACCGAAAAACCGTAAATTCTCAGTGACTTGTACCGAAATGTCACCAGAGGATGTCGACTTTTCACCGAAACAAAGTACTCCTTCTCCTTTACTGGTTTCTTTGGCTGCGTTCTAGTGGATTCTGGAGTTACTATATTTCCGACAGTCTGTGCCGAAATAGTACCAGAATCTATCAGAGATGCAGTACGTTCCACCGGAATATGACCGGAATCACTAAAAACGTTCTTTGCTGTCTTGTCAACTGGTTTGGTCCTTTTCGCACTTCTACCTCCTAGAGGCATCCTTAGCAGGTTAGGTACCCAAGGCTGTCTGTTCTTAGGATACGTTTCACCGGATCGAGTAACCGGCATATACTACGCGTACTATTCTTCTTTACGGTTGTCCAAAACATTATGTGATCTTCTTCCACAAGCAATCAACAAACATCCTAAATGCCACTTTCCTACAGATAAATGGCAATCTTGATACCACCTCCCCAGTAGGATCCCCAGTGTTAACTGCTTATCACGCGAACTAATTGTCAAAATGCGTCTAAGCATCTAGGTGTGTTCTTGGGAGTGGTAGGGGTCTGTTAGACAGAGGCCCTGTACTTAGTTCCCAATTTTAGCCACTTCAGAGACAGTAATATACTGTTACTCGAAACTCTAATAAGATTGTGTTATGATTGGACACTTACTGTTCACGTCTTAGCTCAGTTACTTAGATATCGTGTACACTCATATGTCCTACTATTCCACATACACAATCTTACTGTACTTCAAGAGAACGGGATGGTACTTCAATTTCACCGAATATATGCTCTTAATCATCAGTATCGAGACAACAAAATATGACTCCAGTTCTCAGCATACTACGCAATTACACAGACTTTATTCACCAGGGCTCCACATATTACACTAAAACGACATCACAACACGTTTAACTAGCAGATCCAAGACAATAGAATCTCAACAAAGTAACTCGCTCAGACTAGCAGCGGATGGATGACACTGAACATTTACGAAGCAAACAACCCACATCAGTATTAATAACAAACCAACAGAACCGATCAGATGTTCCAAAGTACACAATCCGACACTCAGTAACGTCACAATTTGGTTACCCAGATGAACCATCACACTGAAGTAACTACGAACATGCAAGTAAGGCACTGATGCGCACAGAATACAAGAGAGTACTCAGATATTCGTAAACAACACCACAACAACGTTTCGACAATCACCCAGACGAACAGTCTGGTGATTCCAAGAATCATCGTCGAGCATCTCTTTTCATTGCTTTATATAAGAAATTACAACTGTCGCGTAACCACTTTTCACGCGTGTGAATACAAGATTCAGTTTTACATTTGCCAATCCGGCGGCCGACTAACAATTATCATCAACATATATGATAATAATAATCGAAACATCCTTTTAAGCTTTAACATAAAGAGTGGGAGTTGCATCTGAGCTTTCAAAACCAATAGATAGAAGATAAACATGTATGTTCTTATACCAAGCTCTTGGTGCTTAATTTAATCCATACAAAGATTTGACAAGCTTGCACAGTAAATGATCTTTACCTCTTTCTTCAAATCCTTGAGGATGTTGATCATAAACATCTTCATGTCAAACACAATTAGGAAATGTATTTATGATATTTATTTGGTATATTTTCCAACCAAAGGATGTAGCTAAGGAAGGTACTATCATGACCACTTTCATTCTAGATGTAGGTGCAAAAATCTCACATAGTTAATACCTTTCTTTTGTACATAACCTTTGACAAATAATCTTGCTTTATGCATGTCTATGGTACCATCTGCTTTTCTTTTGATTTTGAAGATCCACTTAACACCATAGCTTTCTTACCTTTAGGTCACTCACAAAGCTTCCAAGTTTGATTCTTATGAATCGAATCAATCTCTTCTTGCATTGCTATCTTCCATACAGGACTATGTAGTGCATCTTAAACATTAGCTGGTTCATTCTCATCTGAAGTAAGAGCTAAAACATTATGAATCACAAAATGTTTTGCATAATTTACTTGGTCTACTTATTGTCTTCTTGTTTGACTTCTGGTTAGTTTAGTGTATTCCCTTATACCACTATCCTTCCAGGTTTGATATAAGCACTTTGGCATATTCTTGAAAAGTGGTGGTATCTCTTCTCGTTCTTTAGTATCTATTACTTTTGGAACTTTGGAACCATCTCCAACTTCACAAATTGAAACTTCAAGAGGTACTGATGATGGACTACGTATTGATCTAGGTAATGTAGCTCTCTCGTCACATGCATCTCTTAGGTTTTGAGTAGGTTCATCACTTTCTTTTTATATTGGTTACATGTAATCATCCAAGTTCCTTCTTAAAAGTGCATAGTCATGTGCCTTTATGAGTTTTGGAATCTTTTCCTTCTTATCAGGAATGTGACTTTCTGCAATGTATGCATTGCATGAGAGTATGATATCACCTTTATCACGAACATAAAATTTCTATCCTCTACTTTGAATTACATAACAAATAAAGATGGCTTTAATGGATTTGACATCCAGCTTACCATCATCCTTCTTGTCAATGTGAACATAAGCTCGGAATCCAAGAACTTTGAAATAACTGACATTGGGCTTCTTCCCTTAAAAAGCTTCATAAGGTGTAATAAGTGTTAAATCTTTTTGTGGAAGACCTATTCATAGTGTGATTAGTTGTACATACTACATGAAACCAAAACTTTGGAGAAAGCTTCTCGGATGATATTATACTACACATCATCTAAACAAGTATCCTATTCTTTCTCTCTACAACACCATTTTTTTCTAACATATAAGCAATAGTGAGTTGATGAGAGATACCTTTGTCTTCAAGAAAATACTTAAAGTCTTTAGACATCTTCTCTCCTTCTCTATCATTGCTCAAAATGTGGATCTTTTATTGACTATCATTTATAACCATAGCTAAGAACTTCTTGAAAGTAGGAAAAACCTATGACTTCACTTCATGACTCTAAGTCCACGAATATCTTGAAAAACCATCAGTGAACATAACAAAGTACTTGTAATCTTCAATAGAATCTGCTCTCATTGGACCATTCATATATGAATGTTTGATTTGTAACTTCGTTGTAGTAGTTATATATCCATGCTTCTTGAAAGGAAGTTTATGAAGCTTTCCTTCAAAACATCCTTCACATGACTCTACATCATCTTGTGAAGCAAAAGTAGGCAAAGTCTCCACCATACCTTGATCTCTGATACACTTGAGAGCTCTTTAACTGATATGACCAAATCTAGCATGCCAAAACTTCATGTTTTCCTTAGGTGTAGAAGACCTAGCAACATTAGCATGGCTAATTTTGGATAACATAAACATGCCACTTCTGTTTTCACCTTGAAGTAGACAATTCTCCTCATTAGGTGAGAGGATCAGACATGGGTCTTTCTTAAAACAACTTTATAACCATTGATATGTAGATGGAAGCGAGTTTAGAAGTGTGTTTACCATCTCTTCATTTGAAATATTTACTCCAACATTGAGTAATTGATCTCGTAAATCTTTAAGCTTCAAAATATGTGTCTAAACTGTTTCACCAGCTTTCATCCTTGTGTTGGCTAGTTGTCTCCCTAGATGAGTTTTCCTAGCAGGGTTTTTGCTCTTATAGAGATTCTCTAACTCCAACCAAGCTTGACGAGGTGTTTTGCAAGATTTGATCTAGGGTATAATACGCCTCGACTGCCAAAGTTTAGAGGATTTCCTAGGGATGATCTAGATGCTCACATATGGGCATTTGAAGTTAATTCTTATGTATTTGAAAGTATGATAAATTTACAATGAATGATGGAGATAAAGCTAGACTTATCTAGACAATGTTGGTTAATGAAGCCATGAAGATCTTGTAGAGTACAATATAGATCATGTTATTGAGTATGGAGCTCTCAAGGATGCATTCTTATAAAGATTTTGGTCCATTAAGAATCTTGCTCAGGTTTTGGACTTCCAATAGAAGAATAGATAGAAAATCAACCGATTAGTTCAAAATTATGCTACGATTGTTCGGATGCATTTACGACAATTACCAAAAAATTGTAAATTATAAGATGATGTAATCACAAAATGGTTTTGTTAATGGGTTAGAACCACAATTGATACAAATTATGATCATACAAAACACTAGAGGATTACCTTTAGACATGATAGTGGACCAAGCCTTGCAACTAGAGAATAAAGTCAACGGGTCTGCTAAAGATCTCGAATGGGTTGTGCTTTGAAGGAAAAGGTGTGAGTCCAACAAAATAAGTATTTTGTGTGAATGTAAGAACCTAGTGCATATTGTAGTAACTTGAGGGCAAAAACAAGCGCACTGTGCCATCTGTAACATTTTCTGTCATGAAACCCTAAATGCAATAGTTGAGGAACACGCACCATCCGATACCTATGTGCCACCACAGCTGCACAATACACAATATCCAAGATATAATCAACCAAGGATGCAACAAGGTCCATTACAACAACAAACATGGTCATAGTTTGGAACATCAAACTTTGTACCAAGTGAACCTATCTAATGTTACTTTTGCGATGAGTTGGGCCAAATACTTCGTAATTATAAAGATGCACAAGAGTATCATAAATGCCAAAAGGATAGGGATGCACCCATGATGAGCTTAGTAATCATCAGTGAAAAAGAACCATAAGTAGCTTCAATTGACACAAGATCTAGCAAAATTTTGCAGCCTATGGTAGCCATTTATGAACTAAGATTCAAAGAATAGATGTGTATGGTCCAAAGAGCATAGTAGTGGGCAATGGAAGAGAAGCGAGTCTTCCCTATACGAGCTCCGATCTCTCAAGAACTAATTCCATCTACATTTAAAGAAATAGCACCACAATCTCTGCAAGAAAGTGGTGATTGTACATACCCCAAAGGTGGATGAAATATGGATAATCTTAAAAATGCAACCCATTACTTTGCAAGTTGGGAAACTTTATCACTAGTACCAAACATTAGGAAACAATTGAAATAGGGCTTTGGAATAATGGATGAATGAACAGACCCATGTGTGGCTACCTTATAACCACAATTCAAAACACTCGAGCATGTCGCCCACTTATTATGGTGTGATATGAGAATCAATGTATATTTACACTCTTAATCAATAGTGGTTCTGGTGTTAACTTGGCCACATATGCTCTCTAATAGAAGTTAGGATGGACAAATGTACAAGGATTTAGGTTTCTGCGAATGGGTGATGAGTCCCGAGTTCATCCGGTGGGACTAGTAAATAAATATCCTTATTACCCTCCAAGGAGGAGTATTTCATATGACCTTTGTGGTATTAGATCTACCAGAAGACACTTATGATTACAACCTCTTCTTTGGCTGATCTTGGGTTAAGCAAGCCGAACGAGTTCACATGTTGGATGGGTTGATCAAAGATGAGGAAGCTAACTTTTTGAAAGCTAATGGAGATTTATTATCTCTAGGGGTAGTTGACTTACATCCTTTATTAGATCAATGGTCTCCTTCGATATGTATGGTTACATTTGCACCACTAACTCACAAGGTACGTGAAATAGAAGATGTGTTTGCTAACCCCATAGCGGACACTAATTTGGCTTGGCTATATTTTGAGGATAAGCAGAAGCAACAATATATAGCCGATGACAAATTGATTACCTACAACTTAGACATGGAGGATAAGCCCTAACGAGTTAAGATTAGTGCCAAATTAACTAGTGAGGAGCAGAGGGAAGTACTTGAGTTATTAGTTGAATTTCAAGATGTATTTGCTTGGAACTATCAAGATATGAAATGATTAGACCCTCACATCTACTAGCGTCGTATAGTTCTTCAACCAGTCACTAAACTAATCATGTAGACTAGTTATAGGATGAATTCAAATCATGCATAGCTCATTACAGAGGAAATTGGTCGATTACTCCCTGTGGGTTTCATCATTCCAATGGATTCCATCAATTGTCATCATACCAAAAAAATAAATAGTTATGACTCCGTGTTGATTATTGTAAATTGAACAAGCTCATTGCACCCGATGTTTTTCCTTTACCCTTCCTTGACAGTATGTTGGATGATGCAGCTTGACATGAAATATAGTCATCCTTGGATGGCAATACTGGTTACAATCAAGTGTGAATGGCCACATCAGATATACCCAAAATGGCCTTGATTACTTCTTGGTGAGTCTATGCCTGTATGGTAATGTGGCTTGGTCTTAGGAATGCTCCAGGCACTTTCCAACATTGTATACAAGGCATTTTTCTTTCTGTACTTGACCACTTTTACGCACATCTTTCTAGATGAGTTCTCCATTTTTGGTCACTAAAAAGCTACACATATTCTAGAATTAGGTCTATGTTTTGAAAAATGTCATGAATATCAATTGTGCTTAAACCCAAAGAAATCTTGTTTCTTGTATAGTGTGGTAAACTTCAGGGCCATATCATTTCGACCCAAGGAATTTATGTTGATCCTCATAAAGTTCAATCAGTCCTAGATGCACTAGCTCCTCACTTAGCAAAAGAAGTTCTTCAGTTTTTGGGTCAAATCCGATGGCATGGAAGACACTTATAGTTGTTAGGACACGTCATTGTTCCTCTAAATAAATTAAATAGTGTTTTGCAAAAAGAATCTCGATGGACCAAAGACTGTCAAATCAGTTTTGCTAATCTTAAATTCCTTTTAACCCAATCTCCGATTCAACAAGTGTCGAATTGGGAAATATTGTTCCATGTTTTTGTAGATGCCTCAGATATAGCTATTGGTAGTGTTATTACACAAGTTATAGACAAATGGTACCACCCAATCTACTATGCTAGCTTTTAGATTGCATCCATTGAAAAGAATTATTCTATGACTAAAAGAGAGGGCTTCGGACTAATCTAATTGATAAAAAAAATTGCCCGTTATTTACTAGGTCAGAATTTTTTTTTGCACATGGATCATGCTGCTTTGGTGTTTTTAGTAGACAACCAGGCAGGCACCAGAAGAGTGGTCTGATGGGTCCTCTTGTTATATGATTTTCACTTCGATATCATCCATCGATTGGGTACTCATCATGCACTAGAAGACTTCTTGTATAGTTTGCATTCTAGTGAGTCGCTAGAGACCATTAACATGAAATCTCCGACCATTTATACTAGATAACGTGGGCCCATTCCATCCAAATGGGACTTGGCTACCACTTACTATGACACTATTTTCACCTTCTTGAAGAGTGGCCTACCACCGAAGTCCTTATCTTTTATCGAACACCAAAAGCTTGCCTTATATAGTAAAGGTTTTCAAATTATCATTGATCAGCTATCTCACTATGACTTATAAGGATCCTGGCTCAAGTGTGTCCCTATCCATGAAGTCCCATATCTTCTAGTGCTTTCCCATAGTCACCCCATCGAAGGCCATTTTGTGGTGGATCTCACCCTAAAGAAAGTATTGCTGAGTGCTCTTTGGTGGCCTACCATGCACAAAGATGTACACCGTTATGTCCATGCATGTGATCCCTACCAACATTTTGGGCAACCCTTGCTCTAATAGCACTTTGTTCTTCAACCCCATTCTGCCTTTACAACCCTTCCAAGAGTGGGGTTTTGAATTTTTTTTGACCCAATTACTCCTCTGGCTATCTCTACCAGTAACTGTTACATTTTAACTTATATTGATTATGTGACTCAATGGGCAGAAGCGTGGGCTCTTACGAATGCCACTGTAGTTTTCATAGCCTGGTGCTTAACAAGAGATGTTGTTCCCAATTTTGGTTTTCCTCTTGAAATCATTTTTGATCGTGGTACACATTTCATTGATCACCTCATAAAAGCTTTAAGTAGTGATTTTAATAACCTCTGTAATTTTAGTACTCCATATTATGCACATGCAAATGGCCTTGTTGAGAGTACTAGGAAATCATTGTTAATGATGTTGCAGAAGTTAATTTAGTTCTCACCGAAGAGAGGGGACTAGTTCCTAACATTTGCTTTATGGGCATATTGTATGTCCTAATATGCCGCTACTGGATTATGTTGGAACAAGCCAATCACAAATTGGTGATTATAGAGATCTTGAAGAAGACTTATGGTCAGAATGAAGTGAAGGAAGATACTTATGAAAATGAAGAAGATTTCAGGATGATGTCTTGTACACATATGTACATATAAGTGAAGAATCTTGTAAGCTGAGTATAGCTAAGTCTTTAGGATGATTAGTAGCACTGTCATAGACGCGGGATGAGTCAAAAGTCATGTATATATAAGTTAATGAGGACAAGAAATATGTAAGAGAGTCATTTTGTAGATGAAAAACTTCAGAAAGAAGTGTAGAGAGTTTTTTCCCAGAAAGTAGCGACGGGTTTTTCTCTGAGTGCTCTCTGTCTGATCACGTGGATCAGAAATTCTTTTGTACACATCTAATTGAGAAGCTAATGAAGCTATGTCTAGAGTTTCAGAATCTAATTTCTCTCCTACTGTGAGAATGATCAATAGGAACATTCATATGTGAACTTTGGGAACTGAAGCCTGAGAGTAGCACACTTTTCTGTCTCAGTATTTTGATCAGATCTGAGTATATACTGTAAAGTTTTTGATGAGTGAGCACTTAAAATTTAAGTTAGAAGATAAGGAAGCTATGGCTAAAAGCATTTAGCAAAACGGGTTTTAGATTGGGAGAAATCAACTTAAGAAGTTGACTATGTCGAAGGCGCAACTTCTGAGAGACATTTTCTGACATGTCTTTGATCTTAATGATCAAATTAAACTTTTGGTGATTAGTTTTGAGAACTAATGATTGACATGTTTGCGCAAATGTATTGCGAATACTTGTGCATCATTTGCTTGAAGAAATTTGAAATTTTATGCAGGTAATGAAGTGGATTCCTGAAGCAGACTTTCTGAAGTAGACACTTCTTCACTCAGAGAAGTGTTGCTTGAAGTTTTGGTAAAGAAGAACATTGTTTGTGTAAAGTTTGGTTTATAACTGACATAGAAGTGTTCTTAAGTCAGTATAGATCAAACCTTTGGAGATTAAGAGGTCTCCAACAGTGGTATCAGAGCTGAAGGTGAAATACAAGAAAAGAAAAGACAATTGAAGTTCCGACTGGTGCAGATATTGAAGATATTCCAAATCAAGAAGGACAAAGACTATATTAAAGGTACACTTTCTCCTCATAAACCATAGTAATTGCAGATACAGAAGGTCAAGGATGGGAGAAAGCTTGCAGATTGATAAGCTAGATAGGGAGAACTATCCAACATGGTCCATGAGGATGGAAGCACACCTCATGAGCAAAGACCTTATAGCATTTATTACAGGAGATGAAGAAAAACCTGAATTTGCAGATCCTAGTATTCCTACTAGGGAAGAGCTTGCAATGTTGAAGACTTGGATGAGAAAGGATGCTCAAGCAAGGAGTATCATCTACATGGCTGTAAATGATTACCTTCTACCTCACATTAGAGGTTTGGAAAGTGCTACAGATGTTTGGAATGCCTTGGAAGAGCATTTCCAAAATACAACTAAGTCAAGGAAGTCCTCACTATGGGCTGAGTTCACAACCTTCAAGAAGAAGAGCTCACAATCAATTTCAGATTATGTGGCAAGGATGAAGGATATTGCAGATAGCTTGGGAGCAGTGGATGAAGATATTGAAGAGGAAAAGTTGGTAAGACAAATACTTACAGGTTTGAGAGGAGATGAGAAGTGGAAACCCTTCATATTGTCCATAGAGTTGTCACTTGATCACTTTACTCCTGATCTTAATCAATTACTAGGTCACATGCTAACCTTTGAGTAGGATCTTATAGGAGACAATGATAGAAGTACAAGTCAAGCTATGTACTCCAAGGACAAGAAAAAGAATGGCAAGGGAAAGCAATCAAATGATGATGAAGGGAATTCAAATCAAGCTAACTTCACAAAGGGAAAGATGAATTTCAGAGGTAAAGGAAGAGGAGGTAAGAACAAAGATAATGCTAAAGCTTGTTGGATTTGTGGCAGAACAAATCATTTGGCAAATGATTGTTGGTATAACAATCAAAATGGTGGAAGCAATAATCAGAGTTATAATCAAAGAGGTAGAGGAGGCAGAAACCAAAGAGGCAACTTCAGAGGAAGAGGTGGTAGGACATCATATGGTAGAGGAGGTGGAAGAAACTTCCAATCTCAGTCCTACAACAACAATTATTACAATTATGCATCAGATCAAAAGGATGACATGACTCTTATCTTGAATGCAACTCATGAATCAATGGGAGAAGATCAAAGAGTGTTTTATATTGACTCAGGGTGTAGCAACCATCTGAGTGGGAATCTATCTTTGATGACTGATATGGAAGCAAGGGTGAATGGACATACAGTTCAAACAGGTGACAATACCAAACATAAAGTGGAGAGCATTGGATAGGTGAAGACAAAGAGTGGAAGTACACTTCTGAGCAAGGTACTTTATGTTCCTACTATTCCTAAAAATTTGATAAGTGTAGGGCAAATTGTGGAGAAAGGATATGAGGTAAGATTCACAAATGATGGTGTTTATGTACAAGATCCAAATCAGGGATATAGAAACATAATTGCAGGTAAAAAGGAAGGAAGATTGTTCACTCTCAAAGTCCAAGGTAATGTGGGACATGCATTATTTACCTATGGAAGTCAAAAGGTATCTGAATTAGACCTATGGCATAAAAGGCTAGGTCATTTCAATGAGAGAGCTATAAAGGAAATGTCGAAGAATCAGGTGGTGCTTGGATTGCCAAATATTGAAGGGCAACATATGGTGTACAAGTGTGAAGCTTGTCAATTAGGTAAAGCACATAAGAGTTCTTATAACAAATCAGGGTACAAGCATTCAAATATGCTTGAATTGGTTCATACAGATGTATGGGGTCCCTCAAGGGACTATAGCATAAATGGATCCAGATATTATGTGTTGTTTGTTGATGATGCAACCAGGTGGATTACTTTGTATGTAATCAAGGATAAATCAGAAGTTTTCAAGACATTCAAACATTTTCATGCCTATGCAGAAAGGATCACAGGGCAAAAGCTTAAGAGGTTAAGATCAGATGGAGGGGGAGAGTATTTCTCTAAAGAGTTTGATGATTATTTGTGGAATGCAGGTATCAAAAGAGAAGTAACTTGCAGGTACTCCCCTCAACAGAATGGAGTAGCAGAAAGGAGGAATAGGACTCTTGTAGAGTTTGCAAGAGCCATGATGAAGGAAAAGAATTGTCCAAAAACATACCTTGTGAATAGGTTGCCTTGCAAAGCTTTGGATGGAGGAACCCCTTATGAAGCATGGTGGGGTAAGAAACCTACCCTTGATCATTGTAAGGTATTTGGATGTATTGCATATGCTTATGTTCCTTCACAATTAAGACATAAGCTAGAACCAAAAGCAGAGAAGTATGTGTTTATTGGATATGATGATAGACAGATGGGTTACAGGTTGTGGAATCCATCCACAAAGCAATTTCTTGTTACCAAAGATGTGACATTTGATGAGCAAAATACATGGTATGTAGGGTCACCAAATGATTTTACAGGTGTTGAAGAAATACAAAGGAAAGGAAAGGCAAAAGTAAAAGTGTGTGAAGAAATTGTTGATGAAGTTGACTCTAGAAGTAGAGTGCAGGATCATGTAGAAGAAGGGCCAAGATTTGATCCAGAATCAAATGAGGTTGAAACTTCGAGAAGTGCAGAAATAAGAAGATCTACAAGGGAAAGGAAAGAACCTATAAGGTATAGTTATGATACATCTTTCCTAACAACAAAAGATTATGCCTACATTGTGAAGACAGAAGAAGATCCAACTACTTATGAAGAAGCCAAAGGTAAACAGAATTGGGAGAAGGCAATGCAGGAAGAGTATGATGCTCTACTTGAAAATGAAACTTGGGAATTAGTACCAAGACCAAAGAATCAGAAGGTCATTGGATGCAAGTGGGTATATAAAACAAAGAGGTTTGCAGATGGTAAAGTGTCTAGATATAAGGCTAGACTTGTGGTCAAAGGTTATGCCCAAACTTATGGGGTAGATTATGATGAAACCTTTAGTCCTGTTGCTAAGATGTCTACAATTAGGACATTGATTGCTATTGCTGCTTGCAAGGGATGGAAATTATCACAATTGGATGTGAAAAATGCATTTTTAAATGGATACATTGCAGATGAAGTATATATGGAGCAACCAGAAGGCTTCATGGAATCAATTGGATCAGATTATGTGTGTAAGCTCAAGAGAGCTACATATGGGTTGAAGCAAGCCCCAAGAGCTTGGAATTACAGATTGGTCAAGTTCTTGAATGAATGTGGATTTCAAGCATCAAAGGCAGATAGTAGCTTGCTAGTGAAGGCAAGTGAAAATGGATACATTTATATGTGCATTTATGTTGATGATATTATTGTTACAGGAACAGATGCTCAAGGAATCAATGAACTCAAAAGACAAATAGAGAAGGAGTTTAAGATAAGTGATTTGGGAAACTTATCTTATTTTCTAGGAATGCAGATTGTGTATACTCAACATGGAGTATATGTTTCACAAGAGAGATATTTGAAGAATCTTCTAGTCAAGTTTAACATGGAAGATTGCAAGATCTCAACTACACCATTGGAGGTAAATCATAAATTAAGCAGGTATGGAGGTGAAGAATTCAATGACATGAAGAAATATCAGAGTTTGGTAGGTAGTTTAATCTATGCTACCTTGACAAGGCCAGATTTATCATATGCAGTAGGTGTGTTGTCACAATTCATGCATTGTCCAAAGAAGACTCATTGGATTGCAGCCCAAAGGGTACTCATATATATCAAAGGAACCCTAAGTGAAGGTTTGTATTATGGTTTCACTTCTGACACAAGAATCAAAGTGTTTAGTGATGCAGATTGGGCAGGTGACTCAGATGATAGAAGGTCTACTCATGGGTATCTCTGTTATGTTGGAGATAAGCTAGTTTCTTGGTGTTCAAGGAAGCAACATACAGTTGCTTTATCATCCACAGAAGCTGAGTATAAGGGAATGGTAGAAGCTGCAAAGGAAGTAATATGGTTGAAGACCTTGATGAAAAGTTTTGAGACTGATCATAGTACTCCAATAATTCTTGGAGACAATATGAGTTCTTTGTATTTGGCAGCTAACCCTGTTTTTCATGCCAGGACTAAGAATATAGAGATTCAGTATCATTTCTTGAGGGAAAAGGTACTTGATAAAGAGATTGAAGTAATGTACACTCCAACAAAAGAACAAGTGGCAGATATGATGACAAAGAGCTTGGATGGACCTAAGCTACAGAGATTCAAGGAGATGGCAGGAGTGAAGAAGAATGGAATAATCACAATTAGTGATTGAGGGGGAGCTGTTGGAACAAGCCAATCACAAATTGGTGATTATAGAGATCTTGAAGAAGACTTATGGTCAGAATGAAGTGAAGGAAGATACTTATGAAAATGAAGAAGATTTCAGGATGATGTCTTGTACACATATGTACATATAGGTGAAGAATCTTGTAAGCTGAGTATAGCTAAGTCTTTAGGATGATTAGTAGCAATGTCATAGACGCGGGATGAGTCAAAAGTCATGTATATATAACTTAATGAGGACAAGAAATATGTAAGAGAGTCATTTTGTAGATGAAAAACTTCATAAAGAAGTGTAGAGAGTTTTTTCCCAGAAAGTAGCGACGGGTTTTTCTCTGAGTGCTCTCTGTCTGATCACGTGGATCAGAAATCCTTTTGTACACATCTAATTGAGAAGCTAATGAAGCTATGTCTAGAGTTTCAGAATCTAATTTCTCTCCTACTGTGAGAATGATCAATAGGAACATTCATATGTGAACTTTGGGAACTGAAGCCTGAGAGTAGCGCACTTTTCTGTCTCAGTATTTTGATCAGATCTGAGTATATACTGTAAAGTTTTTGATGAGTGAGCACTTAAAATTTAAGTTAGAAGATAAGGAAGCTATGGCTAAAAGCATTTAGCAAAACGGGTTTTAGATTGGGAGAAATCAACTTAAGAAGTTGACTATGTCGAAGGCGCAACTTCTGAGAGACATTTTCTGACATGTCTTTGATCTTAATGATCAAATTAAACTTTTGGTGATTAGTTTTGAGAACTAATGATTGACATGTTTGCGCAAAGGTATTGCGAATACTTGTGCATCATTTGCTTGAAGAAATTTGAAATTTTATGCAGGTAATGAAGTGGATTCCTGAAGCAGACTTTCTGAAGTAGACACTTCTTCACTCAGAGAAGTGTTGCTTGAAGTTTTGGTAAAGAAGAACATTGTTTGTGTAAAGTTTGGTTTATAACTGACATAGAAGTGTTCTTAAGTTAGTATAGATCAAACCTTTGGAGATTAAGAGGTCTCCAACAGATTAGACCTGACAAGCAATGGTAGTCTTTCACCATTACTTATGATCTCATCATGGATGTGAATACTCTAGCTTTCAACATCTTTGTTGGAAAAATCTTCAATAAAAAGGCCAACAATAGCATAAAGGAAGGTAAATCCTATCATGGTAATTAAAGTAGTGCTCTATATGCAGATAATAAGGACAAGAAGCTCAAAGGAAAGAAGAAGGAAGAAGATGAAGAGGAGACTTCCCAAGCCAACTTTGCATGCAAGAGCAAGTGGAAAGGGTTGAAGAAAGGACCAAAGAATGAAAAAAGAAAATGTCAAAATATTCAATGCGAGATTATGACCACAACATGCGAGAGAGGTGACTCTCCTCCCAACCAAATGCCTATATATACAGCTCTCTATAGGGGACTGCCTTCTTGGGTAGGTGGATACTAACCATCCATGTGTCGGCCATGTAACTGCATGTGCACCAAGTGTCCTAGTTAACTTGAGTTAACTCAAGTGGATTCTTCTAGGATGCTCTAGAGCTCTTTGGGAAAAGCACTCTACCCATGTACCCCATGGGGGTTAAACCCAAGACCTCGCCCTTCACATCCTTGAGTCTTAACCACTAGGATAAGTGGATCACTTGGTTACAAAACTAAATGACCTTCTAGTAAGTCTAGACACAAGATCTTTGGTCATGCACATAGTTGACCAAATGGTTTCCGATTTTAGATATGTCTAGACCCTCCGGACCTTAGATCATAGACTTACTCTATTACATTCTTCCCCCCTTGGAAAATATTTTCTTCCTCAAAAATAAAGCTACATACATATTGTAGGCAACCCCCCAGCCTCATGTTCTACAACTCGAAGAACATGGTCATCTTCTAGAACTGGGAGAACATGTCTCATCTCTGTGGTGGCATCCCTATCCAAATAATTCAAAAACACTATCTCACTTTGTACTTTGATAAACAAGTCAAAGCAAAAAGTAGTGAATGAATAATAAGGGTGGATCTAAAAACATCCCTGGCCAATTCACAATTTCTTGATGTGCGATCTAGGCACAAACATGTGAGCTCAGTGGATTCAAATTACTAGTCCATTTATGGGCATGATTGGTGCATGGAATTAGTAATGAAGGTGGGATTCTTATCCCTTGCAAGACTTTGAGAGCTCTTTATTCGCTTGAATTTGATTTAGAAAACTTGAAGTTTGGTAGATCCAAACATCTGACTTGGATTTTTGTTCAATGGCTCACTTGCATCCAACAATTACTTGATTTTTTCAATTTTCCAACTTAGAACGCTAAAGTTCGAGTGATGCTAAAGAAGGAAGCTTGTCTGGTTGAGCATCTCTCTAGCACGTGGTGGTTGTAATCCTTGTTCTCTTGCATTGGTATCAGAGCTCTAGGCAAGCTTTCATGGTGACCTTGCATAGCTCATCATCTTCCTCATGATCTCTCATGGAGACCTTCAAGCTAATTGGGCATCATCCTCTTCATGTGCTATCTTCCAGAATTTACGAGTTCATTCTCACATATAGATCCTTTTCTTGAATTTTTCGGTTGTGTATTTTGTCACTCCCGAATTGATGTGTAGCATAAGGAGGCAAGTAATCTATTTTGTGGAGGATTTGAACGTTCGTCCTCCTACAGAAGTTTCACTCCTTCTAACCAAGAAGGAAGCTTGTCTGATTGAGCATCTCTTTAGAGCATGGTGGTCATAATCCTTATTCTCTTGCATTCAACCTTGTGCCATCTGTGATAGAACCTGTTATACTTTATGGAATATTGGAATGTTAAAAGGATTTTAATGTCCATGAGGGTGTGAACGTGCATGGACTTACTTTTGAAGAATATTTAAAAGATAGAATTGTTGGTTATTTTTGTAAAAATAGTAAAAAGAAAAAGCAAAATCAAAAGAAAAAAGCAAAAGCAAAAGAAAAAACAAAAGCATGCTTTTCGAAGCGCGACCCTCATGTATCTTATATTCAGGACATAATAAGAAATACCTATAAATACACATGCTTTGATAGAGTTGTCCATTAGAGTATGTGGGGGGAGATTGTACCCAATCTAGTATCATCTCTTGTCTCTTCTCTTCTCTAAGTACTTTTGTGTGATTTTATTTATGTACTATCCTCTACGTTCGTGTGTTTCCGAGATCTGAAGGGTAACAGTGGTATGAGAGCCCGTCATCCGAAGAGTTGATTTTGTTTTCCTCTCATGATCATCCTGATCGAAGGTCGCAAGATTCATCGTTGCTCTAGAGTCATTGTCTTCAGTCGTTTTTGTTTCCATCTTCGAACTACAACATAATGTAGGAGCAAAAGGATTTCTAGCAACGAGTCCATAGGATCCACCTCCAAACAGGCGGTTCAGAGAGCATGACCCGTGCCTCGTCTAGTGCTTCATGATGTTGCTTTTACCCTGCGCATCACACTACTGCCCGACCCTAGACACCCACGTGAGAACGATTCCTAGATGGCTCTCAACTGCCGACATGGATAGCCAGTACATCAAAACCTATGAGACTTTAAGGCTTAACCATGTGGCTTCCGCCGCCTAGAGCGAAGCAGAGATGCCCAGTTAGTCTAGTGACAGGGATTTTGGGAGCGCTCTTCAGGCCTTCTCTTCCATTCAGTGTTCACCTCCATTTCCACCTACTGGCATGATCAAAGAGAGCAGTTGATTAGGCCTCAAGGATACCTCACCTATATATAGTTTCTTTTTGAAGAATTTGACATGTGGGATAAACTACCACCAAGCGTGCGATTCGAAGGTTAAAGGTCATGCTACAACACAACAGAAGCACAGAGTTTCACTTATTCTCATCGTTACCTTTCTTGCCATAGCCCAAGTCACTCACCTCTATCCATTGTTTTGACCATATCTTGAGCATGCTATCTCCAAATTTGGAGATTTTTCTTGCTATTGATAGCCCTTTCAAAGTTATTTCTATAGAGTGGCTGGATGAAATATTTTTTCTTTTGTTTCCTTCAACTTCAAAGTTTGGAAGTGTACCCATTCATCTTCAACAACCTATTGGTGCAAATAATCAAGCCTACATATTTGGCTTAAAAGACAATATGTGCCAATATCACTTGATGATGCATGTAGACCTTAGCTTGTAATAACTTGGTCATTTACCATTGTAAAATATTAAATCTTGGAAGAATCTTGTAAAGGTTGAATCTCGTGGATTTAGGAAGAATATCAATTACGAGTTTCAATTGAGAGAGTAACTCCTAAATTATTGGAGGCATTTTTAGTTGGAGCCAAGTTTGAATTCAAATTCAAACTTACAAGAACTTCTTATAAAAGACATTGTAAGAATCTCATGGCTGTGTGGCCTCAGACAGAGCTATCTTGTTGAACATTTGTAGAGGCTGAGTGGCTCACACCATAGCTCACTTAGTCCATCATTATTGAGCATCATTACAACTCCAATGATATTGTACAACCATGTCATATAATACATATAGCTCATTGAACATCTCTATCTACTTCTCTACTATGACTATTCAAAAGAGTCAACTTTCTCTAGTCCTATCTCAATGAATACTTAAGGATTTTTCATAATGGTTGACTTGTTGGAGCCCATACTTTGTGCTCACAAAATCTCAAAGCATTTCCTTCAGCCATTAGGGAGAAATTGTCTTCGAAGTGCCCATTAGTCATTTATTGGCTTGTCCCTAAAAAGTCGTGGGTAAGCTTTGGATTGCTAAACTTATTTCTCATACCATAGTGTATCATTTTAGATGAATCCACTTGCAATAATTAGCTAACTAAGTTAATTGAATTCCCTCAAAAGGAGTTTCTATAATTGTTACTATACTCCGAGCTCTAAGCAAAAGAACTAGTAGGTGTATGGACTAAAATAGCAAGTTTTGTGACACTAGCTATTCAAGCATCAACTCCAATGTACATAGGTACTTTCTTGGTGTCATTTCCAAGCTAAAATGGCTTACTATATAACTCTAAAGTGTATCAGGGCATGTACAAATCAAGTTTTAGTAGTACCACCTCACTTCTTTGAGGTATCCATCCATCTCCTCCAATAGTGGTATTAGAGCAAGTTGAGGTAATATGGGATATGGTTTCCCTTCTTTCAATGATAAATCGGACAGGAATAATTACCCACCATGGTCCTTGAGGATGAAGACCTATCTACAAGGAAGGAGTCTCTATGGGTACATATCAAGAGATGAGGAGATGCCCAAATTGAGAAGCAAAGATCAACCTACAATAGAGGAGCAAGAAAGAATCAACTCATGGTGTGCCAAAGACGCTTTAGCCACATCATACCTACTTAACTGTATTTCTGACTTCCTTCTTCCTCATAATAGGAATTGCAAAACTTCCCAAGAGACTTGGAATACTCTATTTTCATATTTATCCTCCAATACAAGAGCTATGAAAAATCAATTGTGGATGGAGTTTACTACTCAAAAGATGCAACTTAAGCAAAATCTTTTAGAGTTTGTGACTAAGGTGAAAGATGTAGCTGATCAATAGGCAAGCATAGGATACGAGATTGAAGAAGAGAAAATAGTGAGATAGATAATCAATGGCATCAAGGTAGATGATAAGTGGAAATATTTCACGATTGCAATGGATCATTATATGGATATGCAAATCCCTGATCTAACCACTCTCATGGGGAAACTCTTGACCAATCAGGCCAAGCTCAACAAAAATGGTGAACCATCAACATGTAACAATTCTTTTGTCCTCTATATAGATAAAGGAAAGTCTAAGGATAAAGGAAAGAGCAAGAAAAATGAAGATGAATGTGCTACTTCTCAAGCTAGCTATACACGGAGAGGTAGGAATTCAAGGGGAAAGGGCAGAGGAGGTAAGCAAGGTAGGGGAGACCTTTTAACTCTTCCTCATGCAATATATGTGGACTCTCTAATCACACAACAGATGAGTGCTATAGGAACTTCAAGAACTAGAGAGGAAGAGGATTTCGAAGAGCTGGCTACTCAAAATCAAGAGGAAGATTCAACCATAATCAAGGTTATAACCATGGCAACAACAACAATTACAACAACAACAACTTTCAAGGAGGATATAGATCAAGAAAAGATTTCAACAACTATATAGAGGATCCAGATGATTCTCTTCTCATTATGAACATGACTTCAAGACTTGGTATGAATAATGAGCACCTCTTCTATATTGACTCAGGTTGTTCAAACCATGTAGCAGGCAATGTAGCCCTCCCTTTTTATCTTGAAGAGCCCAAGAGAAAGGATCAATTGTAGACAGGTGATGATTCCAAGCATTCAGTTGTCAAGGTAGAAAATGTCAAAATGTCTAATGGGAATAGGAATCTATTGAGCAGAGTTCTTTATATACCTACTATCACAAAGAATTTGATGAGTGTTGGACAGATAGTGGAAAAGGGTTTTCAGGTTAGGCTCAATAAATTTAGAGCTTTTGTAGAGGACCCCAACATCAATTTAGGAGAACTGCAAAGGGAGAGAAAACAAATAGATTGTTTACATTTGAGCTTGAGGACACTAGGAACATTGCACTTTATAATTATAAGGATTAAACCTTGTCTAAGTTAGACATATGGCACAAAAGATTAGGACACATTGGTGAGAGAACATTGAAGTAGATATGTAGAGATCAATGTGTACTTGGGATACCTAATGTATCCCAGCAACACATGATCCTTAAATGTGGTGCATGTCAGTTTGGTAAATCACACAAATTGCCCTTTACAAAGAAAGGCTATATACATGAGGATTATTTGGAACATGTCCACAGAGATGTGTGGGGACCAAGCAAGGACCCTTTAAGTTCAAGCTCAAGGTATTTTCAGTCATTTATTGATGATTTCAGTCGGTGGACTATCTTTTATTTCATGAAACATAAGGATGAAGTGTTTAGTTGTTTCAAGAAGTATCTTGCAGTTGTGGAAAATCAAACAGGAAAACATTTAAAGAGGATAAGGTCAGTCGGAGGAGGTGAGCTTCTCCAATGATTTTGATGCTTTTTTGCAAGACATAGGTATCAAAAGGGAGACCACCACTAGATATGCTCTTGAGCAAAAAGGGGTAGTAGAGAGGAGGAACAAATTGATTGTTGAAACAGCTAGATCAATGCTAAATGAAAAGAAGTCTGGGTAGAGAGTGTTTCTACTGCCACTTATCTTATTAACAAGTTACCTTCCAAGTCCCTTGATGGGATGACCCCCTATGAGGCATGGCATGGTAGGAGACCATCACTTGAACATTGCAAAATATTTGGTTGTGTTGCTTATGTGCATATATTGTAAAAAGGTTTAATCTTGGAAGAATCTTGTAAAGGCTATATCTCATGGAATTATGAAGAATATCACTTATGAGTTTCAAATGAGAGAATAACTCCTAAATTATTCGAGTCATTTTTAGTTGGAACCAAGTTTGAATTCAAATTCAAACTTAGAAGAACTTCTTATTAAAGACATTGTAAGAATCTCGCAACTTTGTGGCCTCATTCAGAGCTCTCTTCTTGAACTTTTGTAGAAGTTGAGAGGCTCACACCATAGCCCACTCAGTCCATTATCGTTGAGCATCATTACAATGCCAATGATCTTGTACAATCCTGTCATATAATACATATACTCATTCAACATCTCTGTCTACCTCTCTGCTATGACTACTCCAAATAGTCAAATTTCTCAAGTCATATCTCAGTCAATACTCAACCATTTTTATAATCTTTGGCTTATTGGAACCATCTTGAAATATACATTGTGCTTTCCAAATTTCAAAGCATTTGGTTCAGCCATTTCGGAGAAATAGTATTCGAAGTGCCCACTGGTCATTTAGTGGTTAGTGCCTAAAAAGTGGGGGGTAAGGTTTGGATCACTAAACTTCTTTCTCAGAGCATAGTCTATCATTTTAGATGATTCCACTTGCAATCATTAGCTATCTAAGTTAATTGAATTCCCCTAAAAGAAATTTTATCAATCTTTTATGTACGGCGGGCTCTAAGCAAAAGAACCAGTAGGTGTATGGACTAAAATAGCAAGTTTTGTGACACTAGCTATTCATGAAGTAGTGTGTTTTGATTCAATTGTTTCAAGCATCAACTCTAGAGTACATAGGTACTTTCTTGGTGTCATTTGCAAGAGAAAAGGGAAAACTATATAACTCTGAACTGTATTAGGGTAGACAAAAACCACGTTCTAGCAATACCACCTCACTTCCTTGAGGTATCAATCCATCTCGTCCAACTGTGGTATGAGAGCGAGTTGAGGTAAAATGGGAGATGGTTTTCCTTTTGCATTGATAAATTGAGGATGAAGACCTATCTAGAAGGAAGGAGGCTCTATGGATACATATCAAAAGATGAGGAGATGCCCATATTCAGAAGCAAAGATCAACCTATAAGAGAGGAGTAAGAACCACTCAACTCATGGTGTGCCCAAGATGCTTTAGCCAGGTCATACCTACTTAACTCTCTTTCGGACTTCCTTCTTCCTCATATCAGGAATTGCAAAACTTCCCAAGAGTTGGGATACTCTATCTTCAAATTTTTCGTCCAATACAAGAGCTAGGAAAAATCAATTGTGGATGGAGTTCACTACTCAAAAGAAGCAACCTAAGAAAATTGTTTCACAGTTTATGACTAAGGTGAAAGATGTAGCTGATCAATTGGAAAGCATAGGAGAGGAGAATGAGGAAGAGCAAATAGTGAGACAACTTATCAATGGCATCAAGGCAAATGATAAGTGGGAATCTTTCAGAATTGCAATGGATCTTTATATGGATATGCAAATCCCTGATCTAACCACTCTCATGGGGCAACTCTTCACCCATGAGGCCAAGCTCAACAAAAATGGTGAACCATCAAGAGGTAATAATTCTTCTGCCCTCTTTTCAAATAAAGGAAAGTCTAAGGATAAAGGAAAGATGAAGAAATTTGAAGATGAACCTGCTACTTCTCAAGCTAACTATGGAGGGAGAGGTAGGAATTCAAGAGGAAGCAATAGAGGAGGTAAGCAAGGTAGAGGGAGACCTTCTAACTCTTCCCCATGCAAAATATGTGGATTGTCTAATCACACAAGAGATGAGTGCCATAGGAACTTCAAGAACAGAGAGGAAGAGGATTTCAAAGAGGTGGCTACTCAGAATCAAGAGGAAGATTCGACCATAATCAAGGTTGCAAGCATGGCTACAAGCAACAATTACATCAACAACTATCAAGGAGGATACAAATCAAGAAAAGATTTCAACAACTATACAGAGGATCAAGAGGATTCTCTTCTCATTATGAACATGACTACAAAACAAGGTATGAATGATGAGCATCTCTTCTATATTGTGTCAGGTTGTTCAAACCATGTAACATGCAATCTAGCTCTCCTTTATGATGTTGAAGAGCCCAAGGGAAAGCATCAAGTGTAGAGAGGTGATGATACCAAGCATTGAGTTGTCAGGGTAGGAAATGTCAAAATGTCTAATGGGAATAGGAATCTATTGAGTAGAGTTCTTTATGTACCTACTATCACAAAGAATTTGATGAGTGTTGGTCTGATAGTGGAAAAGGGTTCGCAAGTTAGGTTCAATAAATTTGGAGCTTTTGTGGAGGACCCCCAACATGGATTCGGGAGAATTGAAAAGGGAGAGAAAACACGTAGATTGTTTACATTTGAGCTTGAGGACACTAGAAACATTGCACTTTATAATTATAAGGATCAAACCCTGTCTCAGTTAGAGATATGGCACAAAAGATTAGGACACATTGGTGAGAGAACATTGAAGCACATATGTAGAGATCAATGTATACTTGGGATACCTAATGTATCCAAACAACACATGATCTATAAATGTGGTGCATGTTAGTTTGGTAAATCACACAGGTTACCCCTTACAAAGAAAGGCTATATGCATGAGGATTATTTGGAAGCGGTCCACAGAGATGTGAGGGGACTAAGCAAGGACCCTTCAATTTCAGGCTGGAGGCACTCTGTGTCATTTATTGATGATTTCAATAGGTGGACTATCTTGTATTTCATGAAACATAAGGATGAAGTTATCAGATGTTTCAAAAAGTATCTTGCAATCGTGGAAAATCAAATAGGAAAAAGCTTAAAGAGGTTAAGGTGAGATGGAGGAGATGAGTTTTTCTCCAATGAGTTTGATGCATTTTTTTTGCAGGACCGAGGCATCAAAAGGGAGATCACTACTAGATATACTCCTAAGCAAAATGGAGTAATACAGAGGAGGAATAGATTGATTGTGGAAGCAGGTAGATTAATGCTAAATGAAAAGAAGTTGCCTAATTACTTGTGGCATGGCATGGTAGGAGACCATCACTTGAACATTGCAGAATATTTGGTTGTGTTGCTTATGTGCATGTTACATCTCAAATCAAAGGTAAGTTAGACCCTAAGTCAGAGAAATGCTCTTTATAGGGTATGATTTAAATAAAAAAGGATACAGATTTTATAATCCACTTGTACCTATTCCCACAACATCCAAAGCATTGCCGTCTACGATAGTAACTCTTCTACATGTAGAATAACAAAGGGAAGAAAACACATCTCTGCAACCTATCATATTCTTTGTAGCATCTCAGTCAAATATCCAAGGACTTGCTGAAAGAACTTGTTAAGCTACCTGATCAAAAGCTACTTCCTCAATGGTGATACAAGGATAAGAATCACCTTGAGATTTCTGTTTCTTATCATCTTTTGCAACATTACCTGATGCCTTTTTCTTTTCTACTGCAATCCTTTTATAACATGCTACTTTTAAATGTCTAGGTTTCTTGCAGTAAAAACATATTACTTCCTTCTTCTTAGAAGATTTCTCTTTAGATGTAGTAGATACAAAATCTGAAGTAGAAGGTGAAAGGGACTTACTTTCCTTTATGGATTATTTTTCCTTCTTCTCCTTCTTCTTTTTCCCCTTTGATGAAGATAAAAGTGATTCTTCATTCTCTTCCATTCCCTTCAATTGATCTTCATCTTGAAGCAACAAGAATTCTCACTTTTCAAATGTAACCTCTCTATCTCTTGTGGTAAGGGTCAGAGTGGTTATAAAAGATCTATATGAAATAGGAAGTGAGTTAATCAACGTATTTACCATTTCTTCATCTGATATATCAACTCCTACATTTAGAAGTTGATCTCTCAAGTCAACGAGTCTCATAATGTCAGTTTGAATTGACTCACTAGCTTTCATCCTTGTATTTTCTAGTCGTCTCTTCAAGAGAGCTTTCCTAGAAAGATTTCTACTCTGAAAAAGATTCTCAAGCTTTAACCAAGCTTCTCTTGAACTTCTGCAAGATCTGATTTGTGGTAGAATATGCTTTTTGACACTCATTGCTATGAATGAAAGTATTAAAGCATCTCTTGCATCCCAGCTTTCCCGATCTTCAGTAGGAGGTACTATAGGTAAAGACCTACTTGTGACTCTGGATGTCAAAGTAGTTACCTCTTCTTTAGTTGGTTTTGTAATAGTAATTCCAATACCTCTTGAAGCTATTGTGGCTCCTTCTTCGCCTTCTCGTCTGGGTCTTGTTAAGGATCCATTCAAGATACTCCATAAATCCTTTGTCACTAAAATATTCATCATGATGAAACTCCACATGGGATAATTAGAAGATCCATCCAACTTGTCTTCAATCTCAATTTTAATCTCACTCATCTTAACTAAGTGTGTATGTCAATTATGCTCTAATACCAAGTGTTGGAATTTGGGGCTCCAGGATTGTTCTAATACTAAAACCTTTTGAGCACACACACTTAATTAATTAAGATGATAAGTGAGAGATATAAAGAAAGAGATCTTGAGACAAGGATAGAGAACCCAAGTTACGATGCTTACTCACTAAAAAATAGATGTACAAATTACAACATGGGAGTACTACTCAACCATATAAAGTGGTGCACTCACTAATGGAAGAATATCCAAGCAGATGATGATACAAAATAGACTATGTTGAAATAATCTAAGTTTGTGTGAAGTGAATGAGCAATGAAGCTAACCTTATTCTCACAAAATAGTGTAACAAAATTGTATATCAACCAACCCTAATTTTGAGATTAGGGTAGAGAAACCCTAAAAACAAAATATAAGGTTAACTCACAAAAGATAGTTACCACCAACTTGTAGAAGACTTCTTGCTCCAAGAGAGTAGTCTCTCCTTCACCAAATCTTCACCTCCAAGGCTTCAGAATCTTCAAACTCTAGCTTGAGATCTTTGAGTTATTACCTCCTCCAAGTGTGTGAGACTCCTCCTTGATCTCCTTGAGACGATTGCTTGATGAGTGATGATCACATAATGAGCCAAGGCTCTCTTTATATAGTTTGTGTACTCCAATGAAAAGCAATATTGAAACTTCCTCCAATAAATAAAAAATGTAAAGCTGCTACACGATCAATCATCAATAGCTTTATCGTGAAAAACTCCTGCCAAGCGTTGCTATTGTGAGGGAAAAACAATGAAAGAAAAAGACATGCCGTTTTTGCATCCAATGGGATTTGAACGTAGGCGCTTGCGTTGGGAGAACTCTATTGTACTCACGTCCCCATGCGCTTTTTCTTGTAGAAGGCATATAAAGAATATATATTATAATTATTTTCTAACAGTTTTGGACTATTGTTGGACATTGCTTCCAACAAAGTGCTGTAATTTTGTAACTTGATCATAAGAAAGAGGACTGTTGTGTGTGTGTGTGTGCAACCAACTACTCTAAGCCCTCCTTTTGCATCAACTCATCTTGATTTTTGTGTGCAAGCATAGGGCTATTCTAAGCCCCCCCTCCAACGTGCCTCTCTCGCATTCTCGAGTGTAGGGCTATTCTAAGCCTCCCCTCCAAGGTGTCTAGTTCAATTTTTGGTGCAAGTGTAGGGCTACTCTAAGCCCTCCCACGCCCACCCCAACTCAATTTTGTGAACCATGTTTTCGCAAGTTGTGGTAACTTTGGTCCGATAACATTCATGTCAATGATTTCAAATGTAATGTCCACAGGTCACTTATATTTACCCTCCTTTATGCCAATACTCATGCCAAAAGATGAAAGGCTAAGTGGCACAAATTACAACATATGGAAGGATACAATTGGGGCCTATCTCTATACAAACCTATTTACGAAGTAGTCAAAGGTAGAGAACAAGAGCCTAATAAGAATTGGGATCTAGGAACTTGGAATATATGGAATGTAAAGGACTAGAAGGCATTAGGACAGCTTCTCCTTGCATGTGATGAATTGATAAAGGGTCATATCACTCCATATAAGACTTCAAAAGAAGCTTGTGATACTCTTGCAAGTCTATCTGAGCATAAAACACCTTCTAAGACTTATGTGTTAGAGGCCGAGTTTCACAATCTCAATATACATCCACAAGACACCATCACAAAAGTGATTGCCCTATTTGAAGATTATCAATGCAAGTTTGCACTTTCTGGATGAAAACTTTCCAGTGACATGGCTATAAGATTGCTTAACAAGCTTCGTAGGTCATATGAAACATTCATGACTACTCTATATAATAGAGGTCAAGCCATCACTTGGGAAGAGGTTACAAGATTATTGCTTCTCCATGATTCTAGAAAAAACACCCAAGCCACCCAAGAAACACTCGCAATTTTTGTGGCAAGCCTGGCCACATCAATAAATATTTCTTCAAGAAGAAGAACAAGGATAAGTCTAAAACTAGTCCAAAGATAGAACATCACTCTCATTGCATAAGTGAAGATCTCTTTCTCTCTTTGACAGTGGGGCTTCATCTCACATGTGCCATGACAAAGATGATTTTCATGAGTTTGAAGAGCACAAAGGTCAAGCTTATCTTGGAGACAACAAGTGCATTGAGATCCAAGGAAGAGGCAAAGTTCACGACACTAACTCAAAAGGTGAGACCAAGTCAATCAAAGATGTTCTTTATGTAATAAGCCTTTATATGAACCTTCTCTCAATTAAGGCTTATAGATCAAGGCTTTGAAGACGAAGTCTCTACAAGCTTTCAAGTTGTATGGCCAAAGATTCAAGTCTTAGCTTGTGGCAATGCAGATTTGGACAACCCTCTTTATTAACTAAGATCTCTTCCAATCATCTTGTCAAGGGTTTACCTAGGATCGCACAAGTGAAATTGAACTTCCAAGCATGTGCCAAGCAGACAATTATCGCTTTGCCTATAGAAGCATCCATTTCTACATCTAAACCCTTAGCATTAGTCCATGTCGATATTTTATGGACCTATGCATACACCTTCTCTTAGTGGGTCAATTTAGTTCTTCCTGATAGTAGATGACTTCACTAGATACACCAGGGTTTATTCACTCTAGCATAAAGAAGATGCCCTTTCCAAGTTCAAGGAGTGGACACAAATAATTAAAGAAGGCTTTCCAAGCTCTTTGAAGATCATCCAATCTGATGGAGATAGTAGCTTTGTCAATCACAACTTCTCCAAGTACTTGAAGCAACATGGATTTAAGTATCAAGCATCACAAGATACTCAACAACGTATTTCCATATAGAAGAGTTGAAGTGTGATCCACAGTGACAAGGTTATGATTAAACAAAAGCAACCTCCACTAAAGATTTGGGGTGAAGTAGTATAAACAACAATACATATTCAAGACAGAGGGTTTTTAGATGTCTTAAAGAACCAAACACCATTTGTGG
Source organism: Ceratopteris richardii (assembly GCA_020310875.1). Lineage (NCBI taxonomy): Eukaryota > Viridiplantae > Streptophyta > Polypodiopsida > Polypodiales > Pteridaceae > Ceratopteris > Ceratopteris richardii. The sequence goes on from CM035412.1 coordinate 11,677,530, forward strand.
CTTACTTTTAGAAGAAGCCGAGTGTGAGCTATTTTTGCATGTTTGGTAGTGATGTCTATTTCCAAGGCCATGATGATGATCCCCCTAAACAATAAATTTTTATCACTTACAGTGACTAATAGAAGGCATACAAACTCTACGACCCAAAGAGTCACTCGGTTATAGTAACCAAAGACTGCACCTTTATTGAATACTTGAAGTATTCATCCCTTTTGGATCCTCCCATTTTCGCTTTAGAGGGGGATCATTCTAGTCTCAGACAGTCACACTATGTGGAGCATGCTCTCTTTTGTTCATGACTTTCCAAATCATGATACAGCTTTGGAGTAGGAGGAATCAAAGATACCATCTTAGCTTATACCTCAGATGACTACACCTCCTATCGTACCATTGAAGGTGTATATTCAACCTAAGCTTCAGTTGGGCATTACTCTAGGATCAGTGACTCATCATTTACCATTCCTATCTTCAAGAGTCCACTTACCTGGTCTATAGTAGGATTCTGAGCATGTACTTTTCCATTCATGGAGTCCAACATATTTCATTTACAACAAGGTGCTCCTACATCTACTTGGATTCATCCCTTAGCTAGATCATTTTTTGGGACAACTTCTCAGTTCAGAGGGGGCTTCGATGGTCCTAGCCACACACATTGGGACTTTATACACTCCATGGAGTATTAAAACATTTATATGTACTACCATGTGACTATGATTTTATGCCTCATTCTTTAAATTTCGTTCTTGTAGGACATACTTCTTGACGATACACATCTTGTGGAGCATATTGTCAAAGCTTTGGACGTTCTTACCTACCACATGGAGTCATCCTATCTATCTCACATGGAGGTGATCTCCTCTAGTGAGATCTTGTTTTGTTCTTGTATCTCATTGGTGATATAGCTCTAGAGCCTCTGCTTGATCCATATAGTGGACATCTTATGGAGTACCTGGTGATCCTGCATGGTGGATACCACTTGGAAACTATGGATTTCCACATGGAGACTTTCTATTTGGTGCTCGTGCTCCTACTACTACATTCTTCATGGACCTTTGTCTCATACCCTAGCAACATCCATACTCTACAAAATGGAGTTGTAGAGGGGGTATTGAGAATATAAGAGTGCATATCCCTTTTGTATCTTGGATTAACTTTATTTCTATTCCATTTCCATTTTATATTATATCCTTTGTATTTGGGTAGCTTGCCATTTGCTTCTACTATTGTATTCATCCTCCTTTGAGGGGAATTATCCCACATGAGATGTACTTTGGAGAGCCCTTCCCAAATCTATATGAGGAGGGTCTCTCTCCCCATTTGTACTTCGTTAGAAGCTTGAGGAGACTACTCCTTGCTCTTGCCAAGCTCATTTCTTATCCATGTGAGTTTACCCATTTCTTGCTCTACTCATTTTGAGTCTCTTACACTCTTTCTTTTGTGATTACACTCTTCTTTTCATTTTTCTTCTGGGAGTGTACTATCTACATGAACTTCATCATTTTGCAACTCACTTTTCTATCTCCTACAAGCTTCTCTAAGTTCTTCCACCATTATCCCTCATATTCGCTCTTGCAAAACAACAAAGAATGTTTGGGAGACAGTTAACACTTTGTACCATGAAAGAAATAATTCTCATGTTGCTTATCTGCAAAAATAGTTGGAGAGTGAGCATACAAATGAAGGAGATTCTATGGACAGGTATGTGAAAAAGACCAAATATTTGAAAGAGCATTTGTATTCTGGAGATGGTCTTGCATGACAGTTCACTTGTGCACCATTCCTAATGGTCTTTCACATTCATATCAGAGTTTTTCTTTTACTCATTGGTTGATGATGAAAGGCAATCCAAATGCCTTAACATTTGAGGATTTAGTTCGTGTTTTGTTGCAAGAAGATTAGTACTGGAAGAATAGGTCCATTATGCTTGTATACGATCAAGCTTTCTTAGCTAATGAGAAGGGCCAAGGTAAATGGAGCTCATCTACTAGTACGCAAAAACTTGCTAATTCTACATAGTTGAAAAAGGAAGACATAGATGAGAAGAAAACTAAAAAGCATAAACTGTTTTGCAAATATTGTAAAGGAAGTGATCATATCATAAAGATTTGTCCAAAACTAGCTGCAAAAAAAGGAGGCTTCAATGCTTGTTGCAAAGGCCTCTACATCTAAAAAAAAAGTCTACTAATGTTGTGCAAAGTGAAGAATGTGTGTTTACTATTGTTTGTATTTATGTCCCAACTTCTCATGAGCAATGCATGTTTGTAGTAGATGTAGATGTTTGGTAGTCTCATAGTGGGACAAGCAAACATATTACCCGGCAACATAGTTTCTCACTACAACCTATGAGGGGCATACCGACGCTGCATATACCGACGGTCATAGCCGGCATCGGTATAGTCCTTGAAAAATCTCACTAAAAGATACTGTCGATCAAGTGACCGTCGGTATGACCGTTTTAAACAGATTGTCGGTGTGGCCCGCAGCCGTCAGTATAAGCATCGATATATGCGTCGGTATGAGCGTCGCTATAAGCGTCGGTAATTTACTGGGAACAACCGACGCGTATACCGACGTCCATACCGTTGCCTATACTGGCGGCGAGTTTGAAACATACCACGAACCCAAGAGCAAAACTTCACATTTTTGCGCGTGTTTGAGTACTGTTGGTCTACTGTCAAACTTGCGCGCACGAACCTGCATTGTATTGTGCACACACACACACACACGGATCTCTCTCTCTACACATACACATTCTCTCTCGGCTTAGATATCACAACTTGGTAAGTGCTGCGCGTACTGTTAGCATTTGTGTTTCTCTATGCTTTAGGGTTTCTAATTTCTCTTTTCCTTGATTTTGCAGAAGTTCTTTTGCGTCATTTGTTTGGAATTGGACGAGAGAGGACCTACATTATGCTTTGTCGACAACGATTCAAAGAGGGAACTACCGGTAAGTGATTCTTTTATTCTCTATTGATAGAGAGAGAGAGAGGAAGAGAGAAAGAGAGAGAGAAGAGAAAGGAAGATACACATTAATTTACACATGCATACATACACACATACATGTACACACATGCATGCTTTGTTGATATATTTAGGTAGTGATGTGTGTGAACACTCTAGGACCGCCGGGGCACTTTTTTCCCTCTTTAGGAGGTTTTTTTCCCCCGGCTTGTATATACGCCTATTGCCCTAATGGGCTACTTATCTTTGTACATTCTCTAGTAATACATTCAGTCTTGTGTGTTGTGCTCCAAGCTTCTTCTTCTTCCTTGTGCTGTTCGCGTGCTTCCGCAGACGTCTAACTCCAACAATTGGTATCAGAGCAGGTCGTTGCTTCTTCTAGGGCGCCGTCGACACTCCTCCGTTTGTAGTCTCAGATTCGCACAAAATTTGGTGAGCATACTCAGGGTGTTTTCGAGATCAAAACAGCTTCGATCTGTGGTGCCGAAATTGCGATCTGAGCTCGTTTCGGCCTCCGAACGCACTATCGCAGTGCCTGTGCAGGCTATTTCGTCCTTTTGTGCCAAAGGTATATACCAGTTTCTGTTCGCCAGTTTAAGCGTCTCGAAGTCTGCTACAGGTCTAGCAGAACTCGTCTGCACAGTTCTGTTCAACTTTTTGAGATACAGTCAATTTTCTGCATCAAGGTATTTTAGTCACCGACCATGGCTGAAAGCAGTGATGTATTCGGTATGTTGGCTGTTGAGGATAAGTTGGATGGTACCAACTACCCATTATGGGCTTATATGATGCGACATGTACTGGTTGCAAAAGGATTGTGGAACATTGTGCAGGGTGTTGAAAGACGTCCTGTTACACCTGTAACGACAGGTACTGCAAATACAGGTGTTGGAGCTGATGAAGATGGTGTCGAAGATGATATTCCGCAGATTCCTGTTCGTGCTGCTGTTTCTGTTGCACCTACTACAGAGCAGATTTGTTGGGATGGCAGAGATGCCCAGGCACATGCATTGATAGCTTTGTCTGTCAAACGTGCCATTATTCCTCACATTCGCTCTTGCAGAACAGCAAAGGATGCTTGGGATACACTTACCACTTTGTACCAGGCTAGGAATGAGGCTCGTGTTGCTTACCTTCGAAAACAGTTGGAGAGTGAGCACATGAATGAAGGTGATTCGATGGACAGTTTTCTTACAAAGATCAAAGACCTGAAGGAACAATTGATTTCTGCTGATGAGGTTATACCAGATAGCTCACTTGTGCAGACCGTTCTGAATGGCCTTCCTGATTCATATCAGAGTTTTGCCTCTACTCTTCGATTGATGATGAAAGGCAATCGGAATGCCTTGTCATTTGAGGAATTAGTCTCTGTTCTGTTGCAGGAAGATCAGTCCAGGCAGAACAGGTCCATTATGCGTGTTGCAAATCAAGCTTTCCTGGCTAGTCAGAAGGGCAAAGGAAAATGGAGCTCTTCTACTAGTAAGCAGAAATCTGCAAATGCTGCACAATCGAAGAACCAGGATAAAGATGAGAAGAAATCAGAAAAGCAGAAATTGTTCTGCAAGTACTGTAAAGGAAATGATCATATTATAAAGAACTGTCCAAAACTGGCTGCTAAAGAGGCAAAGAAGAAAGAGGCTAGAATGGTTGTTGCAGAGGCCTCTACACCAAAAACAGAGTCTGCAAATCTTGTGTAGGAAGAAGAATGGGCGTTTACTACTGTCTGCAGTTTTGACCCATCTTCTCATGATCAGTGCATGTCTGCAGTAGACTCAGATGTTTGGTACTTTGACAGTGGGGCAACCAAACATATTACCTCGCAGCGCAGTTTCTTCTCTTCACTTGAGCATGCCCCTACAGGGAATACTGTCACATGCACCAATAACTCCTCTTATCCTGTTATGGGAGTTGGTAAGATCATTCTGACTACTGTTGATGGTAGTTCTTTCACTCTGTCAGATGCTTTATTTGTGCCAGGGATCAAAAAGAACCTGTTATCAGTTTCTGCATTAGCCAAGATTGGCTTGGTTGTGAAATTCGTTGATGACGGGTGTACAGTCCATGATCTCTCAAATGGCGATGTGATTATTGCTTCTGGCATTTTATGTCGTGGGCTGTATAAGCTCATAGACTATGAAAAATCTGTGAATGATTCGGCATGTGCAGTTCATGATTCTCAGGCTATGTCAGATGCAAAGCTTTGGCATGCACGCTTTGGTCATCTCAATTTTGCTAGTTTGTTACGCCTGCAGAAATCTGAAATGGTGTCCTCTTTGCCCAAACTTGAGGCACCTGGAAAACATGTTTGTGAAGGCTGTATTTTGGGCAAACTGCAGCGTTCTTCCTTTCCAAAAGATGGTTCAGTTCGGGCTATGCAGAAATTGCTGCTTGTACATAGTGATGTCTGTGGTCCTATGCAAACACCCTCTTTTGGAAATTACCTTTACTTCGTGACTTTCATTGATGATTTTTCCTGGCATGCATGGGTATATCCACTCAAAGCAAAGTCCGAAGTGTTCATGTGCTTCAAACAGTTTTTGGTTTTGGCTGAAAATCTGTCAGCATGTAAAATGGGCACCCTCCGTTCTGATCGAGGGGGGGAATATATGTCTTCAGATTTTAATGCAGTTCTGGCTGAACGTGGGATAAAACACCAGTGTACAGTGCCGTATACACCTCAACAGAATGGAGTTGCTGAACGAAAGAACAGGTCACTCATGGAGATGGCGAGATGCATGGTCAAAAGTCAGGCTTTACCACATAGTTTCTGGCTTGAGGCTGTCATGTGTGCAACATATGTACTGAACAGGTGTCCCACGAAAGCGTTGCAGTCTATCACTCCATATGAGGCTTGGCATGACCGCAAGCCATCTGTTGCTCATCTGCGTGTTTTTGGTTGTTTGGCATATGCATTAGGGCCTGAACAACATCGCAGAAAATTGGATGATAAGGCAGTAAAATGTATTTTTGTTGGGTACAGTTCTGAAAGTAAAGGCTATCGTCTGTATCATCCACAGACTAAACGCATTCTGGTTAGCCGTGATGTTGTCTTTGTGGAAGATGCTATTCAGCCATTGCTTTCATGTACTAAGGAGACATCTGTTAGCTCCAAAGACATGTATGATACTTTGATGCCTCTTTTTACAGGTGGACAGGCTAGCACTGGTCCTAATGAGGCAACTTCTCAGCCTTTGCAGGCTTCATATGATGATGCAAATCATTCCATTTCTGATGCAGATTTACATGATGCACTTGTTGATGAGAGAGATGATATTGAACAGGCAAAAACTATGCCAAAATGGCTGGTGCAGACTTTGTGTGACAGCAAATTAGATGCACCTTTGTCATATCGTACTCGTTCAGGCTCTCATAGTACCTCCTTTGCATCAGATTGCTATGCTATGGCTGCATCTAGTCTCTGTGATGAGAATGAGCCTGTTTCTTTTGATAAAGCACAAAATTCAGAAAATTGGATGGCTGCTATGCAATCTGAATATGATGCTATAATGAAGAATGGTACATGGTCTTTATGTGACTTGCCTCTTGGCAAGAAGGCCATTGGCACTAAGTGGGTATACAAGCTGAAGCGTAAACCTGATGGTACAGTTGACAGGTATAAGGCTAGGCTTGTTGCAAAGGGTTATGCGCAGGAAAGAGGTATTGATTTTGATGAGACCTTTGCACCTACATGCCGTATGACTACTGTTCGGAGCATTTGTGCACTTGCAGCCCATCATGGTTGGAATGTACATCAGTTGGACATTAAAACAGCATTTCTGAATGGTGACTTGCATGAAGAAGTGTATGTTTTTCAGCCCCGTGGCTTTGTGCAGAAAGGGCATGAAAACCAGGTGTGCAGGTTAAAGAAGGCGTTATATGGTTTAAAGCAAGCACCACGTGCTTGGTATGAGAAAATACATGCCTATCTGATTGCACATGGTTTTGAGAACAGTCCAACTGAAAGCACCTTATATGTTAAGCGTGCTAATGATGTGCTTTTGATCATTGTTGTCTATGTAGACGACATGCTGCTCAGTGGTCCTCTTGAGAAGCATATTGCTGATTTCAAGGCTGATTTGCATGCCTCATTTGAGATGTCTGATTTGGGGCATTTGCATCACTATTTGGGCATTCAGTTTATGCAAGTTGATGGTGGAATGGCTTTGTGTCAAACGAAATATATTGACACATTATTGCAGCGTTTTGGCCTTGAAGACTGTAAGCCTATTGCCACTCCTATGGAGACAGGTTTACGATTGAGTCTTCATGATGCTGGAGATGCATTTGATGTTGTTCTCTATCAGCAGGCTGTTGGATGCTTGATTTACTTATGCATTACTCGGCCAGATATTCAGTTTGCTGTCTCACAGATGAGCAGGTTTATGCATTGCCCAGGAGTCACGCATTGGAAAGCGGTTAAGCACATCTTTCGCTACTTGAGTGGTACTCGGCTACTTGGATTGTTTTATCCCAAGGGGGGATCACTACCGCCAGATTTGCATGCTTTTTCTGACTCAGATTGGGCTGGTTGCTATGACACTCGTGTGTCCACCAGTGGTTTTTGCTTCATGCTTGGTAGCTCATGTATATCTTGGTTGAGCAAAAAGCAGCCTACTGTGGCCACTTCCAGTTGTGAGGCTGAGTATAGGGCAGCTTTCACAGCGACTGTTGAGTGTGTGTGGCTCAGACGTCTTATGGCTGATTTGGGTGTTGGCCAGTCTTCTGCCACCACCATCTTCACTGACAGTCAGAGCGCATTGGCAGTTGCGAGGAACCCTGTGTTCCATGCTCGCACTAAGCACATTGAGGTGCATTATCACTATGTCAGGGAGAGGTTCTCTGCTGGGGAGATCAGCTTGGCATATGTGCCCACGCAGGAGAACATTGCAGACGTTTTCACGAAGGCTCTGCCTAGGGAGAAGTTTGAAGCTTTCCGCAAAGCTTTGGGCTTACTTCCTTTTGTGGAGTGATTTCCACATAGCTCGGCACTTCCTTATACATGAGTGCCAGCTCCTTGTTCACCGCATCACTCCCAGGGGGGATTTGTTGATATATTTAGGTAGTGATGTGTGTGAACACTCTAGGACCGCCGGGGCACTTTTTTCCCTCTTTAGGAGGTTTTTTTCCCCCGGCTTGTATATACGCCTATTGCCCTAATGGGCTACTTATCTTTGTACATTCTCTAGTAATACATTCAGTCTTGTGTGTTGTGCTCCAAGCTTCTTCTTCTTCCTTGTGCTGTTCGCGTGCTTCCGCAGACGTCTAACTCCAACATGCTTACATACACACACCTATACACACATGCAAGTTTTAATATGTTGCTATTGCAAATTGTTTATGCAGGAGAGGTTGTTGAAATGAAAAGATTTTCCACAGGTTTGTATGATATGTTTTTGAGATGGTGTGATGACTATGGACTAGCCATGCCCTAGATACCTATGTATTGATCATTGGTTTATGGTGACCATTCTTACTAGGATAGAAAAGACTCTATCAAGATTTTCAATAATATATATAGTGCCAGGAGAGCATGGAACATGAGAACTTTAGTAGTTATTCTCACTTCATATTTTATGGATTGATACAAGTTGTAAGTTAATATTTGACTCAAGTCACATGATTTGATATTTGATGCAAGTTGTGTCATGGACAAGGAAACCATCTTAAACTCTAAATTCTATGTGACTTTTCATATCTCATGATTGGCTCAGATCTTGGAGAAACTAATGCTACCACTGTGTCCGGAATGTGCCAAAACCCCAGATCGACTGCCTATTTATTGAATTCTGACAACCGAATGTCTTGTTTCTAGTTGATGATGTCATTGATGACATCATCAAATCCTAACTGCCCTTGAAAACCTATAAAAGGAGAGGTTGGCCACATTCATAATTAGTCTTGTGGATACTAGTCTTGGGAGCTCAAGGAGTCATGATCGCCAAGTAAGTACTCTTCAAGTTCCAGTTCTAGTTCTTGTCTTGTTCCTTGTTTTAGTCTAGTTCTTGAATATTCTATCTTGTCCTATTGTAATCTCGTAGTACGAGATCCTTTCTAGTTGTTTCTTGTATCTAGTTCATATCCCTAGAGGGAATTCTTGTAATCAAGATATCTTGTTTCATACCTACGATCCCGGGTTGTGGGATCTCTTGTATCATCTCTAGTCTAGTTTTCCATACCTATCGGTATCGAGTTGTGGGACTTGTATCGATCATATATTCACGTATCATTTTCCCTACATGGGTGTTCTTGTAATCGAAAGTTTACTTCCGATATCTTGTCTAGTGTATTCAAAGAGCACAATCTAGTGCTCCCTTGACATTTTGGCAAGAGTACCTTCATCAAGACTAGGTACCATGGATTCCCTATGCAAGGAGATCCAATCTACCATAAATAACATGATCGAACATATCCAAGAGATGAAAAGATTGCTACAACAAGATGATCGATCAGTTTCAAGCTATTCCTTCAATATTAAGATGTTGTTTCTTGGAACTACATATCAAGAAGACTACATGGTTAATCAATTTCGAAGTGGCTTCAATCCGAAAGTCAAATATCTCTTGCAATCCATGCCTCAAGCAAATACCTTGGAGGATGTTATCAATCAGGCAGTTCAGTGTGAGAATCAATTATTCAAAGAAAGTAAAGCCCAAGAGCTAGAAGGGTTGAATAATCAAGACAATGCTCCTCAAGAGTCCGAATCAACAATCTTTGAAGCCCAAGGAGTCATTACAATTCATATGGAGCGTACACATTGTGAACATAATCAAAATGTAAAGGACAAGGAGTTCGTGTTCAATCAAGGAGGTGTGCCTACTCAAGGCTCTCCATCAAAGATCTTGGAGAGAGCACAACGTACCAACACAAGCTCAAATGATCTATTGCATGAAGAACCCAAGGAAGCTCAAGAGAGAGCCAGTCCTTCACCACCTATCAAGATAGAGGATCATGAAGAATTCGACGTTGATCATGCCTTAGATTCAAGAATCTCTCGAGGACGATTGGATTACCTTACTCATTGGAAAGCGTATGACATCAGTGATCGTACTTGGGAACTTACAAAAAATCTTCAAAGAGAAGAAATCAAGGTTCGTGAATTGCATAAGAAGAATCCAATGAAACCCAAGCTAGAGAACATGGCCGCTCCTTGTGGAACTTGTCGCTTGAGGGGGAGGTGATGTCATGGACAAGGAAACCATCTTAAACTCTAGATTCTATGTGAATTTCCATATCTCATGATTGGCTTAGATTTTCGAGAAACTAATGCTACCACTGCGTCCCAAATGTGCCAAAACCCCAAGATCAACTGCCTATTTGCTGAATTCTGACATCGAGAGGTCTTGTTTCTAGTTGAGGATGTCATCGATGATATCATCAAATCGTAACCGCCCTTGAAAACCTATAAAGGAGAGGTTGGCCACATGCATAATCAGTCTTGTGGATACCAGTTTAAGGAGCTCAAGGAGGCGCGACCACCAAGTAAGTACTCTTCAAGTTCCAGTTCTAGTTCTTGTCTTGTTCCTTGTTTTGGTCTAGTTCTTGGACATTCTATCTTGTCCTATTGTAATCTCATAGTACGAGATCCTTTCTAGTTGTTTATTGTATCTAGTTCATGTCCCTAGAGGGAATTCTTGTAATCGAGATATCTTGTGTCATACCTATGATCCCGGGTTGTGGGATCTCTTGTATCATCTCTAGTCCAGTTTTCCATACCTATAGGTCCCAGGTCGTGGGACTTGTATCGATCATATATTTGTGTATAAATTTCCCTACGTGTGTGTTCTTGTAATCAAAAGTTTAGTTCCAAAATCTTGTCTAGTGTAGTCAGAAAGCACAATCTAGTGCTCCCCCGATAAGTTGCATCCTTCATAACTCTAGTTGAGTTGATTTATCATATCGGGAATTTTGGTCATGGTGGGTAGAACGAACGACCGGAGTTGGATCACGTCCCGAGGCATGCATCACGTCTCTCTTGTTTGATGGGCAAGTTCTGCATGCTAGGCACCTTTTCCTAGGGAATGGTACACTCGGAGGCTCACAGTAGGATGAAGTAACACATCTTTTTTGCGTGTGATCATAATGGATGTAGAAGAAGTGGGTCATCGTGGAAGAAGCACATGATAACAAAACAAAAGTAAAAATATAACACTAAGTAAAATCCTCTATCTGAATAATATTGGATCAAAAGTTTACAATCAATGGTCATAAAAAGATCGATCAACACACAAAATGAATGTAACTAAGTGACTGATACAACTATAATAATGAGATATTCCACTACAGTTCTCGTAAAAGGAAATAATCAAACTCGATCAACATTCTTGCTTATGGTGTGAAAAGAAGACACCTCTTTATTTCACTTCAAATCCTTCACCTTACTTCAAAAGCTTCACGTAATATCGAAAAAAAAATCCATGGGAAAAATTTTAAGTACATTTCGAGATTCATAAAAACATATTCATGGAAAAACTATCCTCATAAAATGAACAATTTCTCTTGTTATTTCTTTTCATATTTACATAATCATTTTCAATCTTTTCTCATTTCTTTAATTCTAACTATTTATTTCATTTACAAGAATTCCAAAAATTATTTTCTAATTATACTTTACACATCCAAATAAATCGTTCATTTTCTTTTTTTTCTTACATAGTAATTAGTCCAACTAATTAATAATCCTTGGAGTTTTTGGTCTACGCAAGCACACGAATAGCACAATGAAGAAGAAGACGAAGCTTGGAGCATGACACAACTACTGAATGTTTGATCACTAGAATGTATAAACATAAGTGACCTCTTAGGGTTATAGGCATATATATAAGCCTAGGGAACGCGAATTATTTATATGAAGATCTCAATAATTTTTGTAAGTTTGGAAAAATGGGGTATTCATTATCTTCAAAGTATAGAATGGTGTGAAGATATTATGGAGAAGAGAACAATGTAGTACGTTATGGTGCGGTATTCAGAAGTACCTCTCTATGCAAAGTAGTGATTCTGAAAACTCTATCATATGAAGCCCTCTATTACAAATTTATGAAAGTGTAGAGTGTCGTAATGGAAAGTAAGAGATTAAGAAGTGTAAGCAAAATCTGTCTCTAATAAATAAGCATTATGAAGATATATCTCTTTCTTATTGCCTATATATTTCCAATAGTTTCTCATAGTCTCTCTATATTGCGAAGATTCCAAAATTTAACAGTATGAAGTTAAGGAACATAAACACATGTTATGATCGTATCAGTATAGTCATAATCCCTTTTCGTGTACCCTACCTTTGGAAAACGTGTTGTTATGTTTGTCATAGATATTTCAACCAATAAACAATAGTCTATTGACAAGGTAAACATTAGTTTAAATAGCCTCTATCCAAATAAAATATGGAAATCTCTTCTTTTCAAGCATTGTTCTGCCTAGTCCAACCAGTTTTTTGTTTGTCCTTTGTGAAATTCCATTTATTCAAGGAGAGTACTCGGTAGTCACTTCCCTTTTGATACCTTTTTCCGTAAGCAACTCATAAAAATATTTGGAGAAGTATTATCCCCCTCCATTAGATCTGAGCTTCTTGAGTGCTCTCCCTTTATGATTCTCCACGTGCTAGATACTCATGAAGCAATCAAAAACTCCATTCTTACTTTTGATAAAGTACATAATAGTCCACCTACTATTTTCATCAATAAATGAGAAATAATACCTTGATCCTACCAATGAAGGTTCTTGACTTGGACCCTATACATCTGTATGTACTAAGTCCAATAGGTTTATGTGGATGTAACCTTTGTGGTTGAATGGTTTTCTTTTGCCTTCCCAATCTGACATGCATCACATCTTCTGATCATGCATTGCTTTGATATGTTTACCAACCCTAGAACACTTTCATCCGCACATACATCCTTCAAGGTTCTTTCATTCACATAAACAAGTCTCTTATGCCACAATTCAAGCTCACTCAGGGTTTGAGATCAAAAAGTGAATAGAGCTATGCTCCTAGTTCACCTACTTCAAAAGTAAAGTGCCTACCATGCTTCTCACCTCTGGCTATCTTCTTGAAGGCATGACATGGATCTTCCATAAAAGCTCTAAGTTGGGGTGAACCTAACTTGCAAGCCTCTTTCAACTATTTGACGTACACCTATTAGGTTTTTAATGGTAGTGGGTACATAGAGAACCTTACTTAAAATGTTTCTCTTGCCATAGGAAGCTTTAAAATTACCAATCTTCTCCACATTGTGCTTACTATCATCCCTTGTTTGCACTTCATGTCTATGATTTGGACTTTCTAAGTCACATAGAACAGTGATGTTTCCTCCAACAAGATTTGAACATCCTAAATCTATGTAGAACAAATGATCATCCTCTTTACCTTTGCCTTCCTTATGGCTTAGATTCACCAAAAGCAATGCGTCTTCATGTTCTTGGTCTTTGTAATACCTATTTTAGTCATATCTATTATGGAATCTATTGTTATTGTTGAAGTTGTGTCCACCTCTACCTCTATTGCTACAATATCCACCTCTTCCACTTCCTTTCTAACTCTTCCCATTGAACCATCAAATTTAAGTGGTGTGGTTGGTTTTATCAGAGATGGCATAAGGTTCAACATTTTAACCTTTTGTTTTGTCATGCTTTGGTCTTTTCTACTTCCCTTTCCACTTTCTCTTGCATGCAAAGTTGGCTTGGGAAGTCTCCTCTTCATGTTCTTCCTTCTTCTGTCCTTTCACATTCTTGTCCTTATTATCTATATATAGAGCACTAGTTTAATTACCATGATAGGAGTTACCCTATCATGAAAACCTTGGCTTGATTAACCCAACGTCGTTTGAAGAACAGGTTGTAATCATAGATGTCCTTCGATATATCTAATACCACAAAGTTCATATGAAAGACTCCTCCTTGGAGGGTAATGGGGTTATTTTCTTTTCGTGACTAGTCCCACCATATGAACTCAGGACTCATCAACCATTTGGATGAGAAACCTAACTCGTACATTTGTCCATCCTAACTTTTGGTAGAAAGCATATGTGACCAAGTTAACACTAGAACCACTATGGATTAGGACTTTATATATACACCGATTCTCATACCACACCATAATAAGTGGGACAACATGGTTGACTAATAAGATGGAATTAGTTCTTGAGAGATCGGAACTCGTGTCGAGAAGACTGACTTCTCTTCCATTGCCCACGGCTAGGCTCTTTGGACCATACATATCTATTCTTTGAATCATTTTCATGAATGGCTACCGTAGGTTGCAAAATTTTGTCAGATCTTGTGTGAGCTGAAGCTACCTATGGTTCTATTTCACTGATGATTACTAAGTTCACCATGGGTGAAGCTCTATCCTTTTGGCATTTATCATACTCCTGTGCTTCTTTACAATTACAACGTATATGGTCCCGCCCAAATCACCACAAAAGTAACATTAGATAGGTTCTCTTGGTACAAAGTTCAATGTTTCGAACTATGACCATGTTTCTTGTTGTAAGAGACCTTGTTGCATCCTTAGCTGATTATACCTTGGATATTATGTATTGTGCAACTACGATGGCACATAGGTATTGGATGGTGCTTGTTCCGAAACAACTGCATTTATGGTTTCATGACTATTGGTGTTACAGATGGTAGAGTATACTTGGTTCAGCCCTCAATTTGTTGCAATATGCACATGGTTCTTAGAGATCCTCAACAAACCCACCAACTTTATTCTCTAGTTGCAAGGCTTGGTCCACTATGGTGTCTAAAGGTAATCCTCTGGTGCTTCGTATGATCATAAAATTTTGTCTCAATTGTGGATTTAACCCATTAATAAAACCATTTAGTGATAACATCATCTTGTAATTTACATTTTTTCAGTACTTGCCATAAATGCATCTGAAGAATTCTAATGTAATTTTGGACTGATTGGTTGGGTTTCTATCTATTGTTCTACAAGAAGTCCAAAATTTGAGCACAATTCTTACTGGACCAAAATCTTTGTAAGAATGCATGATTGACATCTCCCTACTCAATGATATGATCTATATCGTACACTACAACTTCTTCGTGGCTTCATTAAACAATATTGTCTAGAAAATTCTAGATTTATCTCCATCATTCATTGTAAAATTCCCCATACTTTCAAATACATCAAAATTAACTTCAAATGACCTATACGTGAGCATCTGGATCATCCCCAAAAAATCCTCAAAACTTAGTATAAGTGACTCCCATCAGATAATATCTTCTACGTTCATCAGTTTCCATTCTTTTAATGCTAGATCTTTCCACTATAAGAGGAAGATTTTTGGTGTTACATCTGAGTATTATAGATACTTTGAGTAAATTGTATCCTAATTCTCTGCTTGCCACTTCTTTGGAGTCTCAGTTGCTATAGATTTCCCTAATCGTCCTATTCCAAACAACTTACATAGATACTCTCCTACTCTTTCCGTAGATGTTTGGTTTCTATGAGTTTCTCCTCCCTCTACTTGTTGTTTCCCTTTAGTTCTAGTCCTTCTTTTGATTTCAACTATAGAATATTACTCAAATCTATCAATTCTTCTTGGTTCTATCCTTCATACACCATCAAATCTCTTGTATCTCAAGTGTTCTTTGACCCTACTAAACTTTCTCCTTCGAATATTGGATCCTCTTTTATATCTATCACTTTTTTTATGATCCTTTGCTCCTTATACACACTTTCTGGTTGATCTTTCCTTGCAAACCTTCTACAAACTTCTAGGATAGATGTGGGAACTTGTACACATGTTTTATCTTTCCATACTTACAGAGGATTGATGTTCCTCTCATACTACTATAGTGCTTCCACAATATCAAGGTTCTCCAAATCCCAAACTTGCAATCAAAAAATAATAGTACAAGAGATAAAAACATAACTTTCATAAGATAAGAGAAAATATGAATTGACAGAGTAGACAAGCTGTGATGAAGAGAAAGAGAAGATTAGGTATTATGGATTATATCATATACAATAGCTCTTCCCAAATACCTTCATGAAGAAGCCTTGAACTTCGAAATCACAAAATTTTCTTAGAGACACTTTTATTTTCCTATGTGTGCTCTACCTTTCTCGCATATAGCATTATTCTTTATTCTTCAATCTTCATTTTCACTTTTCAACTAGAAAACATGATGCAAATATGTTTTAGAGAGAGAATATAAAACTAGAAAACATGATACAAACATGTTTTATAGAGAATATATAAAACTTGACATCCATTCAAAAAGAATTATTTCACTATTGAAATTCCTATTAGAGTTCAACATCAATCAAAATGTAGAGTTTCCAAAAAAATAACTCTTGATTGGAACTTGGTTTCTTCACATGAGCCAATGTGTTGCATATGTTCAAAAGAATTGAAATTCCAAGCGCCATGTGCTCAACCCCAAGATGGCTAATCATGTGAGTACAAGATGTTGAGCAACAAAACACCATATTTCTTGCTTCACCTTCTTGGGCTAACTTCTGGTACTCTTCTGGGGCTAGCCTCTGGTACTCTTGAAACAACATCACTTGCCAGAAAGAAAGCACAAGATCTCATGCAAACATTAATACCATGATGAATAGCACCATGGCATATTAATGGTAGAAGGTGTTGGAGGAAATGATGGACACCTTCCAGAGATGAGATGGTGCTACAAATTCTTGCTTAACACCAGGCAAAACATAGTCAAGGAGTGAAATGTAGACCTCTTGAGCTTTCCATGAAGCACAAATAATCACCGAAGTACATTGGAAGATGATCCTCAAATCATTAGATCAAAACATATATTTTTGACATTTACCTTGAATCAAAAACTTCCTATTTTAGTCACTATACCTGCTCAAAGAAATGAATAGTACTCTTTCTTTGCTAACAATTGAACAAAATCCTTTTGGTCATATCTAATTAACATGGGTAGCTAGCATTTGCAAGTTATTTCACTTGAAATGATAAACTATGCATTGAGAATGATGCTTAATAAATCAAAGATGTATCCCAACATTTTAGGAGGTTGATAGTATGCAAACTAGAGACCACTATTTTTCACATTACTCCAGAATTGCTAAGGCAATGAGACTTTGTACCATAAAACCTGACTACCTAATGAATCTATAGCGAGTTAAATCAGTGAAAATGATCAAGTATGCATTGCGAAACAGGTCTATGAAGTTCACTGTTCTCAGGGGTACATGATAGAGAAACAGAGATGCCACATAATCAAAGTGTATGTATTTATGCCCATGAATTGCAATGACATTGGCAATGAATGATTTCACAATGTGAGGGGAATGGTAGAGCTATAGTGTGAGCCCAATATACCATGAAAACCCCCTTCAAATCTATATTAATTCGGGCTTTTTTCCACACGCTTGATGAGTCATTTTATAGCTAAAGTTGGAGCCAATTTGCAACTTTTGAATTTCAAATTCTACCAAAAAATGTTCCTAGAGTTTAGGACTTCATCTATGATCACTCCTTGACCAAAATATCTTGTAACTGATTCTCCTAACAGCTCGTGATTGAAAGAGAGTTTTACATATGCGCTTTTAGAAAGGATAAAATCAAGCTTTTACAAGTGGGCATTCCCATGAGTATGCATGACGATATATGGAAATTTATGGCTAGGTAACCAAGTACGTAGGCTTGTGAATATTGCATCAAAAACATCCCCCTCAAGCCTCACATGCTTGGGATTCAACTCTTCTTGATCTCTTGCAATCCAATCATCATCTTGAACCTATTCAATTTAGTTCCATCCAAATATTTAGTTAGCATATCTACACATTGTAGGTTTGTAGATACATAGTACAATTGTGTATCCTTGCTAAGTAGCTTCTCTCTCACATAATGGTAATGCACTTCAATGTTCTTAGTCCTTGCATGATACACAAGATTAGCATACAAAGGTGATGAGCTAGTATTATCTCCAAAAATCATTGGAGTGTATGTATGTAGCCCCAAGTCCGCGTAGGGTAGCGTTAACCACATTGCCTATTGTGTTGCATTTGCTAGGTCCCTATACTCAGATTTACTTGATGACAATGCCACAATTGGTTGTTCCTTTGATGACCATGAAATTAACCTAGACCCTGCAAAAGTTAAGTAGCATGTAAGGTTTTCTTGGTGTATGCATGAATTGAATCAAGGTACTTACTCCATAGCATATATCTACCCTTGTTAGGTTTGCAAAATTAAGACTCCCAACAAGACTTTGGTACCCTGTAATGTCCTCAAGAAGCTCTCCTTCATGAGCACTCAATTCGTGATTCAATTCCATGGGTGTACCTACAATTTTTGCATTTTCCATCTTGAAATTAACAAGCATTTCATGGATGTACTTTCTCTGAGTGATGAAAACACTAGGATCTATATAAACAATCTCTAAACCAAGAAAATATGTAATCAATCCAAAATCATTGATCTTGAACTCCTCCTTCATCTCACTTTTGATCTTCTTGATGCCACTTGCATCATTATCTATAATGATGATATCCTCCACATACATGCATAGATAAATAACCTCTCAATTAGTCTTCTTAATGAACAAGGAAATATCTGCTTTGCTTCATGTAAATCCCTCATGCCGCAAGTATGTAACAAGCCTATGATTTGAAGCTCTAGGATCTTGATTTAAAGCATACAGTGGCTTCCTCATATTAAATACATAATCAGGTTTGTCTTTGTCTTTATATCTTGGTGGTTGAGCCATGTAGACATCTTTAGAGATACATCCATTAAGAAATGCAATTTTAACATCTAATTGGTACAAGTTCCAATTCTTTGAAGTGGTAATACTTACTAAAACTCTGATAGTTGGCATCTTTTCCACTGGTGAGAAGGTCTCCTCATAATCCACTCCATGGGTTTGAGCAAAGCCCTTTACTACCAGTTATGCTTTATACATGTTGATTGTGCTATCTGAATTCATTTTCAGTTTATAGATCCACCTAGATCCTATCAGCCTCATGGAAAGTTTCTTGGGAACCAAATCCCAAGTTGTATTCTTTTTAAGTGCTTCAATTTCCTCCTTCATAGCTTCTCTCCATTCCTCTTTCTTGTTAGCTTCTTGAGATGTAGATGGTTCCTGTGAGATAGACTCTTTAGTCATATAAATAGAATGCTTCATGCCTAGTGATGTGTCATAGCCATACCTTATAGGTTTCTTACTTTCCCTTTGAGATCTTCTAAGTGCTTGATTGGATGACTCTCGAATGTCTTCCAATTTTTTTATCTATACTTTTCCCTTGGACTTCCAAGTTTTGAATTCTTCAAGTTTCATTTGTTCTTCATCTTCTGAGTTGATATCCTTTGATGTACGTGGTTCTTCCTTGGTCAGATTTGGAAAATCATTTTCCAAATCATAGGGTAGCATTAATTTCCTGCAATCATCCTCAAACCAGGAGTTATTTTCATCAAATACCACATCCCTAATCACTATATATCCTTTCTTAGTGGGATTATACAACCTATATCCTTTGTGATTCTGATCATAGCCAATAAATATGCATCTTTCAGCTGTTGGATCAAGCTTTCCCCTCATCTATGAGGGTATGTGTGCATAGCCAATGCACCCAAAGATCTTACAATGATCTAAAGAAGGTCTCCTACCATTGTATGCCTCATAAGCTGTCATCCCATCTAGAGACTTGGATGAAAGCCTATTGATTAGGTAAGTGCTTTGGAAATAGCCTTTGCCCATAGATAATTAGGGAGTTTTTTCTTATTCAATATTGATCTTGAAGCCTCTACTAGTAATCTATTTCTTCTCTATGTCAATCCATTCTATTCAGGAGTGTACCTTGTTTTAGTCTCTCTCTTTATCCCTCTGTCCTATAAGAAGGAGTCAAACTCATGTGAGAAATACTCACCACCTCTACCAAATCTAAGCCTCGTGAAACTTTTACGTGTTTGATTCTCAAGCAATGCCGAGCACTTCTTGAAACAAGTGAGGAATTCATCTTTATGCTTCATAAAATAAAGTATTGTCCACCTACTATAATTATTTATGAATGAAACATAATACCTTGACCTTGAAAATGATGGCTCTCTACAAGGACCCCACACATCTGTGTGTACAAGCTCCAAGTATTCTTCATACATGTATCCTCTTTTGTTGAACGGTTGCCTATGTGACTTGCGAAATTGGCATGCTCCATGTTTGTAGATCATGTGTTTCTCGGACACATTTGGGATGCCAAGCACAATTTGATCCCTACATATTTGCTTCAATTTCCTTTCACTTATATGACCTAGTCTCTTATGCCATATCTTCAATTTAGATAGGGTTTGGTCCTTGTAATTGAAGAGAACAATATTTCTTGTATCTTCAACTTCAAAGATAAAATGTCTACCAGACTTCTCACCTTTTGCCATCTTCTTGAAGCCTTGTTGAGGGTCCTTTGCATATGCTCCATGTCCTGTGAATCTAACCTTTAGAACCTTCTCAACAATTTATCCAACACTAATTAGATTCTTGGTTATTGTTGGCACATACAATACTCTACTTAGAAGGTTCATATTACCATTAGATGCTTTAACATTTCCAATTTTTTTTATTGAGTGCCTAGTGTCATCACCTTTCTGGACTCCATGTTTTTCTTTGGGTTCTTCAAGGTAAGACAACAATGCTACATTGCCAGCTACATAATTGGAACAATCAGAATCAATATAGAATAGGTATTCATCATATTTACCTTGTTGGCTTTCATTTTCATGAGTAATAGGAATCCTCTCGGACATCTGTATAATTGTGTTATTCTCTCCTTACTCTCAAGACTCCTTGATAGTTACTGTTGTAACCTTGGTTGTAATTGTGATGGTAGTTTTTTCCTCCATTATTGAACCTGCCTCTTGATTGTCCATAGCCTCCTCTGTGGAAGCCTCTTCCTCTTTGCTTCTTTGTATTTATGAAGCATTCATCTTTGGTATGATTCGACAAGCACAGACATGCACAGACATACACACATACATGCACAGACATACATACACACACATACACATATACACACATGCATGCATACATATACACACATCCATACATACACATAGCAAAATAGAGCATACATACACACACACACACATCTACACATTTACACATGCATACATACACACATACATGTACACACATGCATGCCATTGGTATGACCATTTTAAACGGATTGTCGGTGTGCTCCGCAGACATCGATATAAGCGTCGGTATAAGCATCGATATGAGCATCGGTATAAGCGTCGGTAATTTACTCAAAGTTACCTACGCCCATACCGACGTCCATATCGACATCCATACCGAGGCCGACTTTTAAACATGCCGGGAAGCCGAGAGCAAAACTTCACTTTTTTGTGCGTGTTCGAGTACTCTTTGTATTCTGTCGAACTTGCACGTGCGAAGCGAATTGCAAACTGCATTGTCTTGTGCACACACACACACACACACACACAAAGATCTCTCTCTCTACACACACACACACACTCCCTTGGTTTAGATCTGAGATCTTGGTAAGTAGTGCGCGTACTATTAGCCTTTGTCTTTCTCTATGCTTTAGGTACTATAGTTTCTCTTCTCTTTGATTTTGTAGAAGTTCTTTGGCGTCCATTGTTTGGAATTCAACGATAGATGACCTACATTATGCTTTGATGACAACATCCAAAAGAGGGACATACTTGTAAGTGATTGTTTTATTGTCTATTGATAGAGAGAGAAACAGAGAGAGATGAGAGAGAGAGAGAGGGAGAGAGAGAGAGAGAGAGAGAGAGAGAGAAAGAGAGAGAGAGAGAGTGAGAGATAAAGAATGATAAAAAGAAAGGAAGATAGAGATAGGAAAATAGAGCGTTCACACACACATACATACACACACACACATCTACACATTTACACATGCATACATACACACACATACACATATACACACATGCATATATACACATAGGAAAATAGAGCATACATACACACACACACACACACAAATACACACACACACACACATCTACACATGTACACATGCATACATACACACATACATGTACACACATGCATGCTTACATACACACACATATACACACATGCATGCTTACATACACACATATACACATACATGCATACACACACATACAAATATACATACATGCATACACACACATGCATACACACATACATACACACACATATATACACATATGCATACATACACATACACACACACATACACACATACATGCACACACATACATACACACACATACACATATACACACATGCATGCATACATACACACACATACACATATACACACATCCATACATAGACATAGCAAAATAGAGCATACATACACACACACATACACACACACACACATCTACACATTTACACATGCATGCATACACACATACATGTACACACAGGCATGCTTACATACACACACATATACACACATGCATGCTTACATACACACATATACACACATGCATGCATACACACACATACAAATATACATACATGCATACATACACACACACATGCATACACACATACATACACACACATATATACACATATGCATACATACACATACACACACATACACACATACATGCACATACATGCACATACATGCACATACATAGATACATACATACACACATACACATATACACACATGCATGCATACATACACACACATACACATATACACACATGCATACATACACATTGAAAAATAGAGCATACATACACACACACATACACACACACATATCTACACATTTACACATTTAGATTTTTCTAGGTGTTTAAGTATTTACGTTTTAGTATTTTAGGTTGAAGTCTAAGTCTTTCTGATTAGGGTTTTAGGGTTTTAACACCTACATAACATATATACACACACATACACATGCATATAATACATATATAAAAATTACTAGTGTTTTAAATAATTTAATTAAATATATAAAAAGAGGATTAATTAAGAAAAAATCTGAATATATAAATAAATATATATATAAAATAGGGTTTTAGGTTTATAGGATTAGGATTAGGGTTTTTAGGATTAGGGTTTTAGATTTTTAGGATTCGGATTATGGTTTTAGGGTTTAAGGAAAAAATCTGAATAAATAAATAAATATATATATAAAATAAGGTTTTAGGTTTTTAGGATTAGGATTAGGGTTTTACAGTTTTAAGATTTAAGGAAAAAATCTGAAGAAATAAATAAATATATATATATAATATGATAATTATATAGATAAATAAATATAAAAAGTATTAGTGTTTTAAATAATTTAATTAAATATATATAATTAAATATATAAAAATAGGATTAATTAAGAAAAATTCTTAATATATAAATAAATATATATATATAAAATAGGGTTTTAGGTTTTTAGGATTAGGATTACGGTTTTAGGGTTTTAGGGTTTAAGAAAAAAATCTGAATATATATATATATATATATATATATATATATATATATATATATATATATATATATATATATATATATATATATATATATATATATATACATATATATATATATATATATATATATATATATATATATATATATATATATATATATATATATATATATATATATAGGGTTTTAGGTTTCTAGGATTAGGATTAGGGTTTTAGGGCTTTAAGATTTAAGAAAAAAATTTGAATTAATAAATAAATATATATATAAAATAGGATAATTATATAGATAAATAAATATAAAAAGTATTAGTGTCTTAAATAATTTAATTAAATATTTAGAATTAAATATATATAATTAAATATCTAAAAATAGGATTAATTAAGAAAAAATCTGAATATATAAATAAATATATATATAAAATAGGGTTTTAGGTTTTTAGGATTAGGATTAGGGTTTTAGGGTTTTAGGGTTTAAGGAAAAAATCTGAATAAATAAATAAATATATATATATATATATAATAGGGTTTTAGGTTTTTAGGATTAGGATTAGGGTTTTAGGGTTTTAAGGTTTAAGGAAAAAATCTGAATAAATAAATAAGTATATAAATAAAATAGGATAATTATATGGCTAAATAAATATAAAAAGTATTAGTGTTTTAAATAATTTAATTAAATATATAAAAATAGAACTAATTAAGAAAAAATCTGAATAAATAAATAAATATATACATAAAATAGGATAATTGTATAGATAAATAAATATAAAAAGTATTAGTCTTTTAAATTATTATATATATAATTAGATATATAAAATTAAATATTTAAAAATATGAGCAATTAAGAAAAAATCTGAATATATAAATAAATATATATACAAAATAGGGTTTTAGGTTTTTAGGATTAAGATTAGGGTTGTAGGATTAGGGTTTTAGGTTTTAAGATTAGGATTAGGGTTTTAGGGTTTTAAGATTTAAGGAAAAATCTGAATTAATAAATAAATAGATAACTAAATATAGATAACTAAATATAAAAAGTACTAGTGTTTTAAATAATTTAATTAAATATATATAGATTAGGGTTTTTGGTTTTTTTAGGTGTTTAAGTATTTAGGTTTTAGTATTTCAGGTTTAAGTCTTTAGGAGTAAGATTTTTAGGTTTAATAAAGAAAACAAATGATCTAAAATGTCCATATTATAGCAGATGGCTTCTTTGGATCTGGAGGAGAGAATGGTGTGTCCTTGCACTCAGTGCAAGTATCAAATTTATCAAAAACGAGAGATTTGTAGTGCACATGTTAGAGAGTATGGATCCTTTGATAGGAGTCGACTAGAAAATCTATGTTACCATTCCCATGGTCCCCCAGGTTAGTAGATGGATCCAAACGACATTGCACTGGTAACCTCTCGTGGACAAAAGAGAACAAAGAAGGATTTAGACATACAAGCAATTACTATTAGTATTACACAGAATGAACATATGGAAGAGATGCTCAAAGCATTTTATGAGATGGACGAAGATCATGATGGTGGTGAAGATGTTGAGAGTTTCATGGACACAACATAATTTCCACGATTAGAAGTCGATGAAGAATATGAAAACATGCGAAGAATAGCTCGTTTACAACTTTACAATGGAGCAAAGATATCTGTAGTACATGCGTCACTCGCGATGCTCAATCTGCAATCCATTTGTGGATGGTCAGATAGTAGTGTCACTGAATTGTTCAGGGAGAACAATTTGGCTTTCATTGTTGTATCAAAATAACTTTATTTATTAATATCATTTTAATTGCTTATATCTGAGCCTATGCAGAAGTGGTTAGAAAAGTATGAGCTTGCCAAGGAAACAAACACAAAGGAAAGAGCTCAATTTCGAAAGAATCGTTCCACTCGATTTTTGCCTCTTCCAGAAAGTCTTCGACCTCTTCCACCTTTTCCAACGAGCAGATGGCTAGATACAGCAGTTTCACAAGCAAAGGTTGCGGGTGAAGATATCTCTGAAGAAGAAGAAGAACTCGCAAAGGGATGTGATTGGGAGTATACTAAATACGATGCACTATGGTCTCATGGATGAGACTTTTGAATCGCACGAATCGATAGAAATAGGTCTACTTTTGATAGAGGGTTGATGGTGAACTTTTTGCAAAATAGTAGAGCAAGTGCAAGAGATGATAATGCTCAAGAAGGCCAGCTAGATTATTGTGGTCTGATTCAAGATATCTTGAAACTATCTTTTAGGAAGTTTGATTATTTTGTTTTTGATGTGAAATGGTTCAAAGTAGTCACCTCTAGAAGAAACGCAACAGTGAGGCAGGATAAAAGCAGTTTGCATCAAGTCGACTCCACAAAATAATGGACGGATAAAAGAGATACATTTGTACTTCCCGAACAGTGCGCAAGTTGTTTTTATACCAGATTCAAAAGAGCCAGAGTGGCTATTTGTTTTACAAGTTGCCCCATGTAGTAGACAAATTTGTGAGAATATAGATGTACAAGATAGTCCATTTGTAGTGGACTCATAGATCATTGTCGAGAAGAAGAGGTCATTGAAGAAGAGGTCATTGAAGAAGAGGTCATTGTTCGAGAAGAAGAGGTCATTGAAGAAGAGGTCATTGTTCGAGAAGACGAAGAAATAGATGATGATCAGGAAGAAACCAGCATAACAAGTGATCTAGAAGCCATCAATATAGAGATAGATATGCTCGATGCATCAGATCTTCAAGAGGATGCTAGATTAGAGGATTTTTGAATAAAACACTTGTACATACTAATTTTTGTTTTTTTTTCTATTTATTCTCTATATTACCTTTATTATCAGATGCTAATTATTTGAGTTCTTTTGTTACAGAGCACGATGGGAGATAGTCCTCCAGTCACCCCTCATTCCATGGCAAAGGAGCAGTTTTTAGAGTTTATCTCTCAGGTACCTCCTGCGTATATGGCCGCTACATCATAGTATTGGATCGCTCGTGGTAGCACTCCTCCCAGCCTCACTCTTGGCGGCCTCACTCTTGTCGGCCTTACTCTTGCCGGCCTCACTCCCATCGGTGTCACTTCCGCCGGTGTCACTCCTGCGGGTGGTGCTACTCCTGCAAGAGGTATGTCTCTTAGCTTTGTGACTCCACCACGACCATCTTTTCAGCCATCTCCGACTGGGTCTAGTAGTAGACATGTGCGTTCGACCCCTCAGTGTGATACAAGTTCTAGCCCGTCTCATAGATCGAGGTCACGCTCTAGAGGAGGAGGTTCTAGGAGTGGATCTATAGGTAGGTCTAGAGGAGACGGTTGTTGTGGAGGTAGTGCGACAGACGTTGTCTCGCCCACTTCTACTCCTAGGACGAGTACCTCAGATGTAGGTATGCCACGCAGTACACCACTTGGAACACCATGTACACCTTGGGGTGCTCATGATCATGATGACTCCAAGGTGTATAGTATCCGAGATGGAGTTCCGGTGATGGATGCGACTGGCAAAGCAATGCGTGCACGTATACGATAGCTTTACTCCATACAGTTTGGACACTCCATCATGCTGAAATGGAGTGAACTGGATAAAGATCGGAAGAATTATATCACACAAACGATTTATCAGGAGTTCCAACCAGCCGATGGACAGTCTCTTGTCAGTTCAGAGTGGATTCTGCACACCACATGTGAGGTGATGTCCCATCAACAATCAGAGGCTCATTATGCTTTCAGAGCAGGCTTACCAACACCTTATGGTTAGATGCTGAGGAGTGGGATCTGATTCGCGATGAGCAACAGTAGACTCCTGACCGATATTGCCAGCAGCGAGATGCCACAACCACACGTTTAGATACGGTTGGGCCGTCACATGTGGGCAGCGGCGGATATGAAATGATGCATCATGAGTTTGTAAGTACCATTTCATTTATTAAATTTATTTATTTTAAGTTTCTCATGTATGTTCCTCTAATGTTTTGTACATTTGTTGCAGGAGCTAGCAACGGGTTGTCCTCCAACACAAACGAAAGTCTTACGGATATCAGCATGGATTGACTGCACTATTGAAGGTCTTGGAGGTACGCGGTGCGGTCGTTTCATGGGAGCATTTGCAATGAGGTGATTAATTTATAAATTTGGTTTTTACTTATTGTTTGTAATTTCATGTGAATTTATCTCATTCCATTAATGTTCTTTGTTGCAGGATTGTTCTTTGCATGTGAATTTATCTCATTCCATTAATGTTCTTTGCAGGATTTTAAGGTTGATATGGAAGGTTCTTTGCATGTGTATGGCAGTGGCACACCAAAATTTTGTATTTGATTTTTATATGGCAATGCATTGCTTTGCCACATTTTGTAAAAGTGTCATATATGACAGTGGTTTGCCACACTCTTGTACATGCTTCATT
This sequence comes from Ceratopteris richardii, assembly GCA_020310875.1. NCBI lineage: Eukaryota > Viridiplantae > Streptophyta > Polypodiopsida > Polypodiales > Pteridaceae > Ceratopteris > Ceratopteris richardii. The sequence continues at coordinate 11,705,266 of CM035412.1, forward strand.
TATGAAATATATCACTTTCTTTGTGCATGGTTCATGGTTCATTCTGATTATCTGTTTTGTATCCAATAATATTCTATTTTATGAAATCATATTTTAGTTGATATTAGAGTACACATCACATGTACTTGGTTTTTTTTTGGCAGAGTGTATTGTCTTTTGTTGAGCAGCATCATGGTAATGTTCTTGTAGCAAAAGACAACACACTCTTCCCAAAAACATTTTTGTAGATATGGTCGTCGGTATAAGCGATGGTACTCCCAGTAATGTCATCAAAATAAGCATCGGTACACCCAGCGGGCGCCGGTATACGCGACAATGCACCCATCAAAGGCATCGGTATGGGCATCGATAAGAGCGTCAGAATTACCGATGCATATACCGACGCTCATATCGATGCCCATACTAATGCTTATACCGATGCCCATACGGGTGCTATAGTACCGACGTGCATACCGACACCTACAGCGACATCGTAGCAAAAATAGCCCCATGCATTTCACTCGGTAAAAACCTTGGTATACGGTCAATCTGTTGTAGTGAATGATCCATAAAGTCAACTATCCCACTCAAGATTCATCAATGAAGTATTTGTTGCCAAGTTATTCAAGTTACATGGTGCTGACATACAAACATGAGAGAATGAAACCTTGAATGAAGCCATAGTGTTATCTATTACACACGATGGAATTATTAGTCCACTTGGATTAGTTAGGCACCATAGAAAAGTCTCTTGCCTTATTTTCAAATTTTATAATGGTGGATCATTGGATATATGGCTAGACAGAATGAAGAAGGAGTACCTAAACGTACCACAAAGTAGATGTGTGAAGGGCATAGAAGGAGAGATAACACTCGTGAAGACAAACATTTGGAAGCTAATCAATGGCTTATTACAAACAATATCATTTTTACACACTTGTAATATATCCCACAATGATCTCCATCTAGGATACATCTTCTTGCATTATGAAGACCAACATGCTTATATGAGATTATAAGAGTCAGGAGACATTTACAGTTTCGATACTCCTGTTACAACTCTTGAAATATATAGATTTCAATAGTTATCCCATTGATAAGAATGGGATTTAGAAGTTCAAGTATGCTTTATAGTTAGCTTGTGACAAAGATGTATCAAAAAGAGTAGACACACATGAACTACTTAGAGTATTTTCACACCTAACTCGGTATGGTTTAAAGATATCCATGACGGATGGATTAAGATCATATTGAAAATGATATGTATTCATTTGAACTATTTGGATTAAATGATATAGATTCATTTTCATCAAGTGGAGTAAATGTTATGGATTCATTTGAATTATGTGGATTAAATGTTGTGGTATCATTAGAGTTAAGTGGGAGAAATGAAGTGTAATCATTTGTAATATGTTGATTAAATGATGTGGATTTATTTGAAGTATGTGGATTAAATGTAGTGGTATCATTTGAGTTATATGGATGAAATGTTGTGAATTCATTTAACATATGTGAATTAAATATTGTGGGTTCATTTGAATTATGTGGAGTAAATGAAGTGGTATCATTTGAGTTAAGTGGATTAAATGAAGTGGGTTTATTTTTTATATGTGGATAAAATGATGTGGATTTATTTGAATTATGTGGATTAAATAAAGTGGTATCATTTGAACTATGTGGATTAAATGAAGTGGTATCATTTGACTTATATGGATTAAATGTTATGGATTCATTTGAAGTATATGGATTAAATGATGTGGTATCATTTGAATTATGTGGATTTAATGAAGTGGTATCATTTGAATTATGTGGATTAAATGAAATGGATTTTGAGTTATATGGATTAAATGTTATCAATTCGTTTGAGATAAAATTAGTGTTTTTTTTGCTGATTTGAAAATAAAACATGGCAAGAGTGCCAGATGTGAATAACAGTCTTCATCATTCTGAATCTCAAAGGATTTTATTTGAGCAAAATGCTCAATTTGCACAATCAGGATTAGCATTTTTATTCCATCAAGATTTAGAGCCAGAGGGATTAGAAGGATAGGCATTGTCAATGGAAAAAGTAAAAAGGCTATGTCCAAATCATTTTGTTTGTGATGTTCTCTTTCAGGTTAGAGGAATTGCAAAAGAAAGAGAACCCTTAAAGCTTTCCGACTTATAACATAAAGGATTAGTAGAAACTCTACTTCGATGCTTTGTGCAAGTTGAGAGATCATTACCAAATAATAATCAAATAGCATTATAATTCATTGAAAGGATTTTTGTACAAGATATTCTTCATCAACGTGTAGATTGGGATGATTGTTCGAAGAATGCAGGTATGGGTTTGGGTCATTCTCAAAATCGAGCAAAATTTCGTAATCAAGGAAACAAAGGCCCTCTTCCTCGAAAGCAGCCCTACATTTTGCTACGTGAAGAACATAATCTTACACATGGTTTGTCATCACAACGATCAAAATTATACAATGAAGTAATTAACAATTCTTGCATTACAAAGAATAGTAGATGATCAACAAAAGATTATTGATGATCTAAAAATCAAGCAAAAACTTTACAACTTTCCGTGGATGCATATGAGGGCAAATATGGAAGACTTTCAGAGGCATCATCATCTTTTGATCGGTTTACTATAGGTGAGTTATTGAATCAAGAAAAAACTAAATAGAAAAGCTTTTTTTGTAATCAAAGACATGACTATTGTAAAACCATCAATTTTGCAATTGAATATAATCATAGTATTCATAGGATATTTTCTTCATTTTGAATATTATCATCTATGACAGGTACCATGTCATCTATTTCTTCCATGTCTATACCATCATTGTCAAACTGCATGAATCATTTGTTAAACCTTCATGAGCTAGAAATTCTCCAAAAATTTGTTGTGCTGATGTAGAAGCTATCTTGGTTGGAGCATGTTGTTGGAGCAAGTTATGACAAGCTGAAGTATTGGCTTGAGTCCCACAAAGTCATAGAAGAAGCTTTAAAAAGAAGACTATGTAAAGTTCACTTGTGAACTACCTCTTGTAACTTTTGAAGACTTTACTTAATGTAAAAGTGAAAGCATCTTAAGTGGTTGAGTCCACTTGAGTAAAAAGGGAAAGAAGACCCACGAATTCATGATTTGTGGGAGGTAGAGAATCAAATCAATCACTAATTGATTGGAGAGTGATTGAGGGAAGTTAGCCTCCCAAGCTCAACTATAAATAGATGGCAGCTTTAGTCGTGGTTAGAGAGACCTATGTGAAGACCTCCAAGAGCTGAGCTTTATGCCATATCAAGGTGTGATTCCAAGGCACACATATGTATCAGTAAGTTCATTGTATTATACAAGCAATATACTTTCATTTTCATGATCATTTGAGTTCATATTTTCATGTCCCCATGAAGTGTACTACTCATTGCCATAATTCATGATTTGTGGGAGGTAGAGAATCAAATCAATCACTAATTGATTGGAGAGTGATTGAGGGAAGTTAGCCTCCCAAGCTCAACTATAAATAGATGGCAGCTTTAGTCGTGGTTAGAGAGACCTATGTGAAGACCTCCAAGAGCTGAGCTTTATGCCATATCAAGGTGTGATTCCAAGGAACACATATGTATCAGTAAGTTCATTGTATTATACAAGCAATATACTTTCATTTTCATGATCATTTGAGTTCATATTTTCATGTCCCTATGAAGTGTACTACTCATTGCCATAACTCTCAGTTTTCTCACTCAGATTGCAGAGATGGTTTCTCTGAGCTTGGTGCATCATTGTCAGTGATTTAACTTGGTAAAGTTAGCTCTATAAGTCTACTATATGGGCATCAATTTTCATTTCATTTGGGTATTGCAATCTTCAGTTATGATCAGTTGAATTCAACACTATCTCTGCATTTTCACTTCTCTGTCACGTACCCGACTTTTTTACTCATCGTGTCAGAGCCATTTCGCAGTGGTTACTTATCCAATTTCAATGCTTTAAAGCTGGTTGGATTTCACTTACTGTCTAATATAAGAATACAAATTTTCATAATCATTGAATTCGTATATCTTGAGTTATGTTCAATTTTGTTGCTCACTAGTCTCATTACTCTTGTAGCCCCTGAAAATCGGGATGATGTGATTAGTTGTTAAACATCATTCTCAGTGTGTGGTTCATTATTTTTTATGAGATTACTCTTGAAAGTTAGCTCTTTAAGTTAACTAGTAGTCTACCCCAAATGGACTTAAGTTAGTTGCTGTTGTGCTTAGAGAATTATGCAAAACACTGGACAGGTGTATGAACCAAGAATAGCAAGTTCTTCACCTCTGAGCTAACTCCAACTTATCTACTTTGATCTATCTTTTTGAGAGTGATCTTCCAAGGTACATAGGGTGTCTAATACATCCATTGGCAAGCTAAAAGAGCCCACCATATACTCTTGGAGTTCATTTGGTTGGTGTAGATCAAGGAGTTTGCAACACCTCTTCATCTTCAAGCACATACCTATCCATCTCTTCACAGTGGTATCAGAGCAAGGTTGGACAACATGGCAGACGGATTTCCTTCATCAATTGACAAATTGGATAGAGGTAACTACTCAGCTTGGTCATTAAGAATGGAAGCTTATCTCCAAGGTAGAAGTTTATATGGTTATGTGGCTGGAGATGAAGTTATGCCAAGTTTTAGGAACAAAAGTCAACCAACACAAGAAGAGCAAGAAAGATTGAGCACATGGTGCTCCAAGGATGCACTTGCAAGGTCTTATCTTCTCAACTCTATCTCAGATTTTTTGTTGCCTCACATTAGAAGTTGTAAGACATCTCTGGAAGTGTGGGATGCACTTGAAGCTTTCTTCTCTTCAACTAGCAAAGCTAGGAAGCATCAACTATGGCTGGATTTCACAACTCTCAAGAAGGCTCCCAAACAAAATGTGACTGATTTTGTCACAAAGCTCAAGGACATAGCAGATCAGTTGGGAAGCATTGGAGAGGTAATAATGAAGAGCAAATTGTAAGGCAGGTCATCAATGGCTTGAAGACAGATGACAAGTGGGAAGCATTCACCACAACTATGGATTTGTACATGGACATGCATGTACCTGATGTCAATACACTCATTGGACAACTACTTACTCAAGAGGCAAAGCTTATAAAAAATGGAGAAAGCTCTAAAGATAATCAATCTTTAGCTTTATACACTGATAAAAGCAAGTCCAAAGATAACAAAGGAAAGGCAAAGAAAGTGGATGATGAAGTAGGTACATATCAAGCTAACTATGCAGGTAGAGGAAGACATGGTAGAGGTAGAGGAAGAGGAGATAGACAAGGGAGGGGGAGATCCCAAGACTCCAACTCATGTTCTATTTGTGGATTAACTAATCATACAACTGAAAATTGCTTTAGGAATTCCAAGAATCAAAGAGGAAGAGGATACATTAGAGGAAGTTATGGCTACTCAAGAGGAAGGTTTAACAATTATCATGGCAGCTACAAGAACTACAATCATTCAAACTATCAAAGAGGCTACAAAGGAAGTAGAGACTACAATAACTACGCAGAAGACTCAAACAAAGAGGATTCATTATTGATCATGAACATGGTTATGCCACAAGGTAAATCTGATGATCATGTTTTCTACATAGATTCAGGTTATTCAAATCATGTGGCAGGAAATGTGCCACTCCTATCAGATTTAGAAGATCCAAGTAATAAGCATGAGGTACAAACAGGAGATGACACAAGACATCCTGTGGAGAAAATAGGCAATGTCAAAGCACCTGATGGAAACATTAACCTACTCAATAAGGTACTCTATGTCCCTACCATTACAAAGAATTTGATAAGTGTTGGGCAGCTAGTAGAGAAAGGGTTGCAAGTCAGGTTCACAAAAGCATGAGCATTTGTTGAAGATCCAAGTCAAGGATTCAGAAGAATTGCAAAAGGTGAAAAGACAGGTAGATTGTTCACATTTGAATTACAAGACACTAGAAACATTGCTCTCTTTAATTATGGTAGTCAGACACTCATAGAATTGGAAGTATGGCACAAAAGGTTAGCACATATTGGTGAAAGGTCATTAAAGCAAATTTGCAGGGACCAAAGTGTACTTGGACTCCCTAATTTGTCAAAACAACATATGATTTATAAGTGTAGTGCATGTCAATTTGGAAAGTCTCACAGGTTACCATTCATGAAGAAAGGTTATATGCATGGAGATCTCTTGGAGTTGGTTCATAAAGATGTATGGGGACCTAGCAAGGAAGCTTCAATATTTGGATCAAGGTATTATGTCTCCTTTATTGATGATTGCAGTAGATGGACTATCCCATTCTTTATGAAACACAAAGATGAAGTTTTTTCATGTTTCAAAAGATTTTGGCTCTTGTGGAGAATCAAACAGGTAAATCACTAAAAAGGCTAAGGTCAGATGGAGGGGGAGAATACCTCTCCCATGAGTTTGATCCTTTTCTTCAAGAAAGAGGAATCAAAAGAGAGGTAAATACAAGGTACACTCCTGAGCAAAATGGAGTGGTAGAAAGGAGGAATAGGACAATTGTTGAAGCTAGAAGGACTATGTTGAATGAAAAGCATTTACCTAACTATCTATGGGATGAGGCTGTATCTACAGCCACTTACTTGATTAAGAGGTTTCCTTCAAAATTCCTTGATGGGATGACTCCATATGAGGCTTGGAAATGGAAGAAGACCAAGCTTAGATCATTGTAAAATTTTTGGATGTATTGCTTTTGCTCATGTTCCTTCACAGGTTAGAGGCAAGATGGATCCAAAGGCAGAAAGGTGTATATTTATTGGATATGACAACAATCAAAAGGGCTACAGGTTATACAACCCTACCAACAAAGGATTCTTGGTAAGCAGAGATGTAGCTTTTGACGAGAACAATTCATGGTACGAAGATTCATGCAAGAAGGTCAATTTACCATATGATCTTGAAAAAGATTTTCCGAAGCTTGGTAGAGAACAACCAAAGATTGAATAACAAAACACCTCAGAGGATGATGAAGAATCTCAGATGGAAAAGATCAAAGCATGGAAGTCTAAAGGTAAAGCAAAATTTCAGGAACTTGGACAAGAGGCAGAATCATCACATCATGGCCTAAGAAGATCTATGAGGGAAAAGAAAAAACCAAAAAGGTATGGGTTTGAGACCTCATTAGTTACTAAAATTCTATCTACATAGGAGAGGATATAAACCAAGAAGATCCATCATCCTTTCAAGAGGCCAAAGCAAAATCAGAATGGAAGCATGCAATGAAGGAAGAGATTGAATCACTTGAGGAAAACAACACTTGGGATTTGGTGCCCAAGACTTCATACATGAAGGTAATACGCTCAAGATGGGTCTATAAACTCAAGAAGAATTCTGATGGTTCCATTAACAGGTATAAGGCAAGGCTTGTAGCAAAAGGCTTTGCACAAACTCACCGAATTGATTATGAGGAGACCTTCTCTCCTGTGGCAAAGATGCCTACTATTAGGGTTTTGCTTAGTATTGCCTCTTCCAAGAATTGGAAGATACTTCAACTAGACATAAAGAATTCATTCTTGAATGGTTGGATAACAGAAGAGGTATATGGCACAACCACCTGGTTTTGAGAATCAATTTTATCCTGATTATGTGTGTAAACTTAACAAAGCATTGTATGGTCTCAAGCAAGCTCCAAGAGCTTGGAATTTTAGGCTTGTTTCATTCTTGCAGGACAAAGGCTTTCAACCAAGCAAGGCAGATCCTTCACTCTTTATTAAAAAGAGTAACTCTCAGATCATCTACCTACGTGTATATGTAGATGATATTATATTGATAGGAAATGATGCAGATGGTATGAAGAAGATCAAAGATCAAATGAGAGAAGAGTTCAAGATAAGTGATTTGGGTTCACTTACCTACTTCCTAGGCTTGGAAGTTGTCTACAAAGATCATGGTTTGTTTCTCACTCAAAGAAAGTACATTAAGGACATGTGGGCAAAATTCAAGATGCAAGATTGTAAGATTGCACGTACTCCAATGGAGGTCAATCACAAATTGAGCTCACATGAAGGTGAACTTATAGAGCACCTCACATCATATCAAAGTCTAGTGGGTAGTGTCAACTATGCCACATTGACAAGAGTAGATATATGTTACAGTGTGAGTGTGCTAAGTCAATTTATGCACACACCAAGGAAACCACATATGGATGCTTCCAAAAGGATTCTCAAGTATCTCAAAGGAACCATAAATGAAGGACTTTGTTATCCTTATGTATCTCATTTAGGTTTGAAGCTATTTTCTGATGCAGATCAGGCTGGCTCCAAAGAAGATAGAAGGAGCACTTCAGGTTATCTTACCTTTGTAGGTTCAAAGCTTATTTCATGGTCATCCAAGAAGCAACCCACAGTCTCTTCAAAGATCTTGGATTGGAGTTTGAAACTCCAACTATTTATGGTGACAATATGAGTTCTATTCATTTGGCTGCTAATCCTATTTTTCATGCACAGACTAAACATATTGAAGTTCATTATCACTATGTACAAGAGAAGGTTCTAAGCAAAGAAATTCAAATATCATATGTGTCCACTCATCAACAATGTGCAGATATTCTAACCAAAGCATTGGATGGTACAAAGCTTTGCAAATTCAAGGCTATGATTGGTTTGCAGGTAATCTTGGAAGATTGAAGACCTCAAGCATACTTGGCTTGAGGGCGAGCTGTTGGAGCAAGTCTATGACAAGCCTAAGTATTGGCTTGAGTCCCACAAAGTCATAGAAGAAGCTTTAAAAAGAAGACTATGTAAAGTTCACTTGTGAACTACCTCTTGTCACTTTTGAACACTTTACTTAATGTAAAAGTGAAAGAATCTTAAGTGGTTGAGTCCACTTGATCAAAAAGGGAAAGAAGAGCCACGAATTCGTGATTTGTGGTAGGTAGAGAATCAAATAAATCACTAATTGATTGGAGAGTGATTGAGGGAAGTTAGCCTCCCAAGCTCAACTATAAATAGATGGCCGCTTTAGTCGTGGTTAGAGAGACCTATGTGAAGACCTCCAAGAGCTGAGCTTTATGCTATATCAAGGTGTGATTCCAAGGAACACATTTGTATCATTACGTTCATTGTATTATACAAGCAATATACTTTCATTTTCATGATCATTTGAGTTCATATTTCCATGTTCTTATGAAGTGTACTACTCACTGCCATAACTGTCAATTTTCTCAGTCAGAGTGCAGAGATGGTTTCTCTGAGCTTGGTGCATTATTTTCAGTGATTTAACTTGGTAAAGTTAGCTCTATAAATCTAATATATGCTCATCAAATTGCATTTTAGTTTGGTATTGCAATCTTCAGTTATGCTTAGTTGAATTCAACACTGTCTGTGCATTTTCACTTCTCTGTCAGGTACCCGACTTTCTTACTCATCTTGTCAGAGCCATTTCGCAGTGGGTACTTATCCAAATTCAATGATATAAAGCTTCAACATACTGTCTTGTATAAGCATTCAAATTTTCATAATCATTGAATTCTTATATCTTGAGTTATGTTCATTTTTCTGCTCACTAGTCTCATTACTGTAGCAGCCAATGAAAATCGGGATGATATCATCAATTGTTAAACATCATTCTCAGTGTGTGGTTCATTATTTTTTATGAGATTACTCTTGAAATTTAGCTCTTTAAGTTAACTAGACTTCCCCAAAAGGAATTAAGTTAATTGCTGCTGTGCTCAGAGAATTATGCAAAACACTAGACAGGTGTATGAACCAAGAATAGCAAGTTCTTCACCTCTCAGCTAACTCCAACTTATCTGTTTTGATCTATCTTTTTGAGAGTGATCTTCCAAGGTACATAGGGTGTCTAATACATCCATTGGCAAGCTAAAAGGGCCCACCATATACTCCTAGAGTTCATTTGGCTGGTGTAGATCAAGGATTTTGCAACACCTCTTCATCTTCAAGCACATACCTATCCATCTCTTCACACATGTAACAAATGCATATTACAAAACACATATACCAAATCATTAGCACGTGATACACTTAGGAGATTTTTTTATTTTGAATGAAGCAAATCATAGGCATTCCAATTACTTTCACAAGTACCACTTGAAGCTACTACTGAAAGCACTCTCATAGCTATATGTTGCAACTCCATTGATTCACCTCCATAGTCTTTCCACTAAATAGGAGGTGGATGCTTTTGAATCACGTCAATGTGCCATAGATCTCCAAAAGATCCTTCACAATTTACATATGCTACTCTTTGATGGAATGCATTTCGACCATCTATACTTGGAAGTAATAACTGACATGTGGTTTTGAAGTTTGCCATCAATTCTTTGTTTGAGGTTTGACCATTGAGTTGAAATGCCGGATCCAAAATGAATGTTGTTCCATGCAAATGGGTATGCATTTGCATCCATCTCTTCTCTGCTAACATTACTCTCTATATTTCTTCTCTTAATGAAAATTGATTAAAATATTTTACTTTTTGAATAGCTTCTGACATAATCCAACAAACTTTTCCAATCACAAATGTATCAGTATCAACTATTCGTAAAAGTTCCACTAAAGGTTTAGTGATACCAATGAGTTTTTCAAGATTATGCCAACCATTTTGTGATTGTATTAGAGACGTACACTTGGATGCTGCAACTCGATAAGAAGGATACTTCTCTAGCCATGCCTCCCATCTTTGATCATCAATCATTTTTACAAGAGCGAGCTTAACTTCCAATAATCCACTGAGCACAATATAGGCAGTTGCAAATCGTGTGGCACAAAAAATCTGAAGTGCTTTATTGGGAGATTTTGATCGAAAGAGCGAATATGAAAAATGATGCTTTTCTATAAATTTCACCACATGATTTGCATTTAATTTTTTTTTATGAAAGATAATCTACCTATATCTTTCAATAACAAATATAATGTATGATGTGTTGGGAAAGATGGATGGACACTCCAAGAGATTGAGTAGGTACTACCAAATCCTGCTTTGTACCAGCCCTTTAATACTTCAGAGTTGATAAGTGGACCTCCTAAGCTTTCCAATGACACCATAAAATAGCCTATGTACTTTGGAAATGATGTGTGTATTGGTTGAACCAAAAACATGTAACTTTGAAACTCAAAATCTCAAGAAAACCTTCTAATTATGTCTTGACACCTACTGGATCTTTTGCTAATTATGACCAGCACAGTAAGAATTGAACAAATTCCTTTTAGGGGTATCTACTTAGCTTAGCAAGATAATTATTCCACGTAAAAAGATTAACTATGCTAGGAGAAATCAATTTAGCAAGTAAACCTTATCCCCGATTTTTTAGGACTATTGCAGACAATGTCCAGTGATCACCTCGACGTGCTTTTCTCTGAAATGAGTAAATAGAATCCCTTTAAATTTTGATAGTATGAAGATAACTAGGAGCTGAATCCAATAAGCTTTAGATCTTTGAATTAGGGGAAGAAGTGACTGAGATATGCTCTCCACAAGTTGATAGACTTTCAAGTAGTATGAAAGAGAACTAAGAAATGAACAATGTAGATATATGTATTAATGAACACTTGTATACAGACCCATTGGCATGAAGATCATTGCCAAGTGGTGTAGATAGGTGTGGGCTAGAGTGTAGGCCTCACACACACTCAGAATTGACAGTAATGAGCTTGGGAATGATGGGTCTTACCCGCGACTTTTTCATGATCACTTTTATAGTAAGTGAGTAAAAGTTTGAATTCAAATTCAACCTTTTGGCTCCCGCTCCCTATGATTAAGCTGCTACATCCTAGGAGATATTCCATCAATCAAAGATAACTTTTTTCCACGAATCCTTTTTGTTAGGTGTTTACAAAGATTCCAAGTCAAATGTAACTTTTACAAAAGAGTAAAGTGGTAATTAACCACTAGGCTTTGTTCCTATGCTTATTCATGTGTATGAACTTCAAGATATCCTTCAAGCCAAATGTGTAGGCTTGTGTCTTGCACCAACAGCTCCCCCTCAAGCCAAACATTTTGTCTTGGTCTTCATCTTCAGTCTTCATGTATATCCTGCAATCCAATCATTGCTTTGAACCTCCAAAGTTTGGTTCCATCCAAAGCTTTAGTCAACAAATCTACACAGTGCATATTGGTTGATACTAGGTTAGTTGAATATCCTTGCTTAATAACTTCTCTCTCACATAATGGTAATGGAACTCTATATGTTTGGTCCTAGCATGATTAATAGGATTAGATGCAAGGTGAAGTGAGATTGTATTGTCTCCAAAGATTATTTGTGACCTAGTGAATAAACCCAATTCTCTATACAATAGCTTGATCCATATGGCTTCTTGTGTGGCATTAGCCAGTCCTCTGTACTCTGCTTCTGTGGAAGAGAAAGAAACAGTAGGTTGCTTCTTTGAAGACCATGATATTGGCTTATCACCTGCAAATGAAATGTATCCATAAATGCTCCTCCTATCATCCTTGCATCCTGCCCAATCTGCATCTGAATAGATCTTGATATCAATGTCTGAAGTGTAAGGGAAATACAAAACATGATTTTGTGTACCCTTGAGATACTTCAAGATTCTCTTGGCAGCCTCCATGTGAGGTATTCTAGGCTTGTGCATAAACTGACTTAGCACACTAACTCCATATGCATTGTCTATCCTTGTTAAGGTAGCATAGTTTAAGCTACCCACCATGCTTTCATAACCTCTACTGTCATTAATTTCATCACCTTCATGGGCACTTAGTTTTAGGTTTACCTCCATTGGAGTACTTGCAACTTTGGCATCCTGCAAGTGAAACTTCTTCAACATATCATGTATATACTTTTTCTGAGTAATGTATATTCCAGAGTTAGTATAGACTAACTCAAGCCCAAGAAAATACATTAGTAGACCAAGATCATTGACCTTGAACTCCTTCATCATCTGGTTCTTGATTTGTCTGATTCCATTCACATCATTACCTGTAATTATGATGTCATCAACATACACACATAGGTATATTACCTCTGAATTACTTCTCTTGATGAATAGAGAAGTGTCTACCTTGCTCATGACAAAACCTTGGTCTTGAAGATAAGTGGTCAACTTGTGATTCCATGCCCTAGGTGCCTGCTTTAATCCATATAAAGCTTTATCCAATTTGCACACATATGTTACCTTGTTAGGGTCCTCATAGCCAGGAGGTTGTGACATACATACCTCCTCTGAAATCCATCCATTCAAGAAAGCATTTTTTACATCCAATTGGTACATGTTGCAATTTTTTGATGCAGCTACACTCACCAACACTCTGATAGTTGGCATCTTGGCCGCAAGAGAGAATGTCTCTTCATAGTCAATGCCTTGGGTTTGTGCAAAACTCTTGGCTACCAATCTGGCTTTCTACCTATTAATTGATCCATCAAAATTTCTTTTAAGTTTACAGATCCATCTAGATCCTATTACCTTCATGGAGTCCTTCTTTGGTACTAGTTCCCATGTGTCACTTTCCTTAAGTGCTTCAATCTCCTCATTCATAGATTCTTTCCATTCTGTCTTAGTTATGGCTTCTTCATATGATCCTGGTTCTTCAATTGATAAATCTTTGGCAAGATAAACAGAGTGTTTAGTAACAAGAGATGTATCATACCCATGTCTGATAGGTTTTTTGCTCTCTCTTTGTGATCTTCTGATTGACTGATTTGAAGATTCAGGTATGTCTTCAAGCTTCTTCATTTTCACTTTGCCCTTGGACTTCCATGCCTTGAACTCTTCAAGGTTGATAATGTCCTCATCATCTGAATTTGAGTCTTCATTCTGCGTAGGTTCCTCCTTGGCAAGACCTGGAAATTCCTCTTCCAAGTCGTAGGGTAATTTGAACTTCTTGCATTCATTCTCATACCAAGAATCATTTTCATCAAAGACAACATCTCTACTAACCATGAATCCCTTATTGGAAGGGTTGTAAAACCTATATCCTTTTTTATTTAGATCATATCCAATAAAGATGCCCTTCTCAGCCTTAGGGTCTAGCTTGCCTCTTATCTGAGAGGGAATGTGTACATATGCTACACATCCAAATATCTTGCAATGGTCAAGTGAGGGTCTCTTCCCATGCCATGCTTCATAGCGTGTCATCCCATCAAGGGACTTAGATGGTAACCTGTTTATGAGGTAAGTGGTAATAGAAACACTCTCTGCCCATAGATAGTTAGGTAACCTGTTTTCATTCAACATAGACCTAACTGTTACAACAATCAACCTATTCCTTCTCTCAGTTACCCCATTCTTTTCAGGAGTATACCTTGTGGTGGTTTCTCTTTTGATGCCTCTGTCCTGCAAGAAGCCTTCAAACTCATTGGAGAAGTACTCACCTCCTCCATCTGACCTTAGTCTCTTCAAGTTCTTTCTAGTCTGATTCTCAACAAGTGCAAGATACTTTTTAAAGCAATTAAACACTACAATCCACCTGCTATAATCATTAATAAAAGATACATAGTACCTTGATCCTGATATTGAGGGGTCTTTGCTTGGTCCCCATACATCTGTATGGACAAGTTCTAGATAGTCTTCATGCATGTAGCCTTTGCTTGAGAAGGGTAACCTGTGAGACTTCCCAAATTGACAAGCACTACATTTATATATCATGTGTTGTTTGGAAACATTGGGTATTCCAATTACACATTGATCCGTGCATATCTGTTGCAAGGTTCTTTCTCCTACATGCCCTAATCTTTTGTGCCAAATGTCGAGCTCTGAAAGTGTTTGATCTTTATAACTGTATAGTGCAATGTTCTTTGTGTCTTCTAGCTCAAAAGTAAAAAGTCTACCTGATTTTTCCCCTTTAGCAATCCTCTTGAACCCCTGCTTAGGATCCTCCACAAATACTCCAAATTGGCTGGATCTAACGTGGAAACCTTTCTCCACAATCTATCCAACACTTATCAGATTTTTTGTAATGGTTGGTACATAGAGTACGCTACTCAACAAGTTCTGATTTCCATCACAAGTCTTAACGTTTCCAACTTTAACTACTAACTGCATGGTGTCATCACCTGTTTGTACTTGATGCTTACCTTTTGGTTCCTCAAGATCAAAGAGTAGTGCTACATTGCCAGCCACATGATTTGAGCATCCTGAGTCAATGTAGAATAGGTGGTCATCATTTGTACCTGGTTTTGAAGTCATATTCATGATAAGAAGAGAATCATCCTGCTCTTCTGTATAGTTGTTGTAGTCGTTTCTGGATTTGAATCCTCCTTGGTAGTTGCCATTGTAGTTGTTGTTGTAATTGTTGTTGTAGTTGTTGTTGTAGTTGTCGTTCAAGCCTTGGTGATGGTTGAATCTACCTCTTGAATATGAGTATCCACCTCTTGGATATCCTCTTCCTCTCTGATTCTTGTAATTCTTGAAACACTCATCTGTAGTATGATTTGATAAACCAGAAATGTTGCATGGTGAGGAGTTATAAGATCTCCCCCTACCTTGCTTACCTCCTCTGCCCCTTCCTCTTGATGATCTACCTCTCGCTGCATAGTTGGCTTGGGTGGTAGAGCCTTCATCTTCTTCTTTCTTGTTCTTGCCTTTATCTTTAGCTTTACCTTTATCAGTGTATAGGGCAGAAGAACTATTACCTTTGGATGTATCTCCATTCTTGTTGAGCTTTGCTTCATGAGTGAATAATTGTCATATGAGAGTGGTAAGGTCTAGAATCTGCATGTCCATGTAAAGGTCCATGGCAGTGGTGAAGCTTTCCAATTTGTCATAAGCTTTGATCCCATTGATCACTTGCCTTACAATCTGCTCTTCTTCAATCTCTTCCCCTATGCTTGCTAATTGATCTACTACATCGTTAATCTTAGTCACAAACTCTGAAATAGCTTGGTTAGGTTGCTTCCTTAATGTGGTGAATTCAATCCATAACTGATTTTTTCTAGCCCTTGTGTTGGAAGAGAAATAAGATGACAAGGTTTCCCAAGTCTCTCGGGATGTCTTACAGTTCCTAATATGTGGTAAAAGAAAATCAAAGATGGATTTCAGTAAATAAGACATTGCTAATGCATCCTTAGCACACCATGTGTTGAGCTTTTCATGTTCTTCCTTTGTTGGCAATCCTCTTGTTTTGAATGAGGCCAATTCCTCATCTCTTGAAATGTATCCATAGAGACTCCTTCCTTGTATGTATGTCTTCATCCTTAGAGAACATGCCTAATAGTTGTTCCTGTCCAATTTATCAATAAATGAAGGAAAACCATCTCCCATTTTGACCTTAGTTTGCTCTAATACCACTGTTGGGAAAGATGGATGGACACTCCAAGAGATTGAGTAGGTACTACCAAATCCTGATTTGTACCAGCCCTTTGATACTTCAGAGTTGATAAGTGGACCTCCTTAGCTTTCCAATAACACCATAAAATAGCCTATGTACTTTGGAAATGATGTGTATTGGTTGAGCCAAAAACAGATAACTTTGAAACTCAAAATCTCAAGAAAACCTTCTATTTGTGTCTTGACACCTGCCAGATCTTTTGCTCAGTATGACCAACACAGTAAGAATTGAATAAATTCCTTTTAAGAGTATCTAATTAGCTTAGCAATCTAACTATTCAAAGTGGAATGATATAAAAATATTAACTATGCTAGGAGAAATCAATTTAGCAAGTAAACCTTTACCCCCGATTTTTTAGGATTGTTGCAACCAATGACCAGTGACCACCTCGACGAGCTTTTCTATAAAATGGCTGAATAGAATCTTTAAAAATTTTGATACTATGTAGATAACTTTGAGCTGAATCCAACAAGATTTAAGTCTTTGAATTTGGGGAAGAAATGACTGAGATATGCTCTCCACAAGTTGACTGACTTTCAAGTAGTATGACAGAGAACTCAGAAATGAACAATGTAGATATATGTATTAATGAACACTTGTATACAAACCCATTGGCATGAAGATCATTGCCAAATGGTGTAGATAGGTGTGGGCTAGAGTGTAGGCCTCACAAACACTCAGAATTGACAGTAATGAGCTCGGGAATGATGAGTCTTACCTGCGACTTTTTCATGATCACTTTTATAGTAAGTGAGTAAAAGTTTGAATTCAAATTCAAACTTTTGGCTCGGTATGATTAAGCTCCTACAATCTAGGAGATATTCCATCAATCAAAGCTAACATTTTTCCACCAACCCTTTTTGGTAGGTTTTTACGAAGATTCCAAGTCAAATGTGACTTTTAAAAAGAGTAAAGTGGTAATTAACCACTAGCCTTTGTTCCTATGCTTATTCATGTGTATGAAATTCAAGATATCCTTCAAGCCAAATGTGTAGGCTTGTGTCTTGCACCAACATGAACTACACATGGAACCCAAATAATGCCTTCATACTTGTTTTGAATTGTAATTCGAGCACTTAAAAAATTAGAGGCATTATCCATCACTAGTGCAGTCACATTATTCGGAGCACCCACGGACGATATAGCATGTTCATATACCTTTACAAGAAAGCTGAACTTTTCTCTTTAAGAAAAATATCAACAGCTTTTAAACACATGTTTCCTTTTGGACATATAACCATGACATTAATCAATGGTTTGTTTTGACAACTTGTACATCCATCCAATGCTATTATACATCCAGACATGGGTACATAATCAAGTACTACTTGCTTTAAAATAACTTCCGTATTTTTTGCAATTTATCTACATACTATGTTTGCATTTTATTATAATCTAGCAAGGTGAATCCTTTCCATGCAGTTGGCGTCAAAGCATCTTTGAAAATGGGATTACGAATAACATTGAAAGGAATCCCACACTAGCTAAGAATGCTTGAGTCCATTTAAGTTGAAGCTGCAGAAAATCTTGCTTTTTAAAAGCTATAGGTATAGTATTTTGTGACATATTACGGACAAATCATGGTGACAAAGTATCAGATCCACCATTTTTACTACATTCACCAAGTTCACTCTTTTTTGATGTAGTTGAAGGAAATGGAGTACATGTATCTTGGTTATTCTCAAAAATAGCCTGAGAGACTTGAGTAGAAATATCCTGATAATCCTCTATTGTCATCGATGCATCTACTCGTTCTTGCTCTATACTTGGGCTACTTCAAAAGTGTTGTGAACTACTCATGATTTTGATTCTTTTTTATGTGATACCTTGAGATTCACATTTTTTTGCATAACTTGCAAAATTTACCCATATATCACTATCTAAATTAGAGCATCATGCCACATTATTACCTATACTAAAAAGATGCTCTTTTATTCCAGTTGCATTTCCTACATAACAATGTCCACAACATTTGCATTGGATTGTGGAAACTGTTTTACCCTCTAAATGAACAATCACATATGACCATTCTTTTCCCTTTCCCATAGTGCTTGCTTATTGCTTTATAAGACTATGTCTACAAAAGGACAACATAAATCAATATCGAATAAGATATAGAATCAATGTTGAGCTGAAAAATTATGATAGACTTTAATTATCAATCATATGCCCATATACAATTACACATACTATTATGAAGTAAAAATCATTGTTGAGTCAAACAATCACAATATATTTTAATCTCCTAATCATATGCACATAAACTTACACATACTATCATGAATTAAGAATCAATATTGAGTCAGACAATCACAATAGAGTTTTCATTCACAATTACACACTTATATGCATACACATACTACCGAATCAAACTTCGTATATACTATATACTCATACACACACATACATATGCTATTATGAAGTAACAATCAATGTTGAGTCAGACATAGTCCACCTACTGCATCTTTCAATAATAAATTTAATGTATCAATAGATTTTAAATTCCTAATCATGTGCACATACAGTTACACAATGTGAAGTAAATATCAAAGTCATATCAGACAATCACAATAGATTCTAAATTCCTAGTAGTCATATGCACATAGATTTACACATACTATTGTGACGTAAGAATCAATATTGAGTAAGATAATCACAAGATTTTTCATTCACAATTATACACTCATATGCATACACATACTATCATATGAAACTTCGTATATACAATATACTCATACACACACATACATATACTATTATGAAGTAACAATCAATGTTGAGTCAACCATAATCTACCTACATCTTTCAATAATAAATTTAATGTATCACAATAGATTTTAAATCATATGCACATACACTTACACATACTATTGTGAAGTAAGAATCAATGTTGTATCATACAATCACAATAGATTCTAAATTCCCAATCATATGCACATACATTTACACATTCTATTGTGAAATAAGAATCAATATTGAGTCATACAATCACAATATACTTTTTATTCACAATTATACACTCATATTCATACACATTATCGAATGAAACTTCATATACACTATATACTCATACACACATACATATACTATTATAAAAAAACAATCAATGTTGAGTCAAACAGAATCTACCTCCATCTTTCAATAATAAATTTAATGTATCACAATAGATTTTAAATTGCTAATCATATACACATACACTTACACATACTATTGTGAAGTAAGAATCAATGTTGTTTCAGATAATCATAATAGATTCTAAATTCCCAATCATATGCACATACATTAACACATACTATTGTGAAGTAAGAATCAATATTGAGTCAAACAATCACAATATATGTTTCATTCAAGATTATACACTCATATTCGTACACATACTATCGGATAAAAACTTCCTATATACTATATACTCATACACACACATACATATACTATTGTGAAATAACAATCATTGTTGAGCCAAACATAATCCACCTATATCTTTCAAGAATAAACTTAATGTATCACAATAGATTTTAAATTCTTAATCATATCCACATACAATTAAACAAGAAGTAAGAATCAATGTTGATTCAAACAATCACAATAGATTTTAAATTCACATACATATACTATTGTGAAGTAAGAATCAATTTTGGATTCAAACAATCACAATAGTTTAAATTACTCAATATTTATAACAAAATTGTATACTTTTTTCTCTCTACGGCACTTTAAGTTTGTAAAGAACAAAGTAGCTTTTATGAAAAATGAGTATAGTTCTATTCTTTTATAAAATATTATTCCATCAATTTTTTTTATCAAAAACATTTTCGATCGAAAACTGTTTTGTGGTGCTTTCGATCAAAAAGTGTCAAATTACCGTGAAAAACTATTCGGGCATCTTCAAATAAGCTGACATGGCATCATATAACTCGATCAAATAATAAGGGCTTACTGCATTATTTCATAATTATTCACAAATAAACTAATTGTCAAATAACGAATAATGCAACTTAGCTTGCATAAACTAGATGCCAAATAATGATGCACATGCCGCAAATTAGAAATCTTCTTAAAAGAGGCATGCAAATCATCCTTAAATTCACTAGTATGGTTCTCATTAGGACTAGTGAGTAGCATGTCATCAACATATACAATGATGATCAGAAGTACATCATAGACATGCTCAACATACAAGGTTGCCTCAATTGGACTATTCTCAAAACCATGTGCAATCAAGTAGGCATGTACCTTCTCATACCAAGCACACGATACTTGACTTAAACCATATAATGCCATTTTGAGCCTCCATACTTTGTTTTCATGCCCGTCATGCACAGAAACATAGGGCTGAAATACATGCACTCTGTCATGAAAGTTTCCATTAAAAAATGTACCTTTGATGTCCAATTGATGTCCATTCCAACCATGATGAGCTGAAAATGCATATATGCTACCAATGTTGGTCATTTAGCTTCTAGGAGCAAAGGTCTCATCAAAATCAATGCTTCTCTCTTGAGAATAGCATTTTTCCATAAGCCTAGCCTTATACTTGTCAATTTTTCCATTGAGCTTTATGTTTCAGCTTGTGTACCCATTTAGAGCTGATGTCCTTTTTTCGTTGAGGTAAATTACATAAAGAACAAGTACCAATCATCATAATAGCATCATATTGTAATTGCATAATATCCATCCAATTTTTTTAAATTATTTGTTTCATCAAAAGAAACACCCTTATTCTCATCACAAAATCTAGTTCACTACTCAATCATCCAATTTCTGGCATTGTTGTTCAAGAATTAATGCATATTGCAGACAACGCAAGACATGAAAATGAGGAATTGATGACTTGTGACCATGCCAAGCCTCATATGGATTGATCAATTTCAATGATTTGGTGGGAAACATGTGTAGTACATATGTTGCACACATAAAAACATCAAGCGAGAAGCTATGTGGTAAAGCCTGAGTTTTGACCATACACCTTGACATCTCCATTAGAGACCCATTCTTTCTTTTAGCAACTCCATTTTGTTCAGTTGTATATGACATTGTACAATGATGTTTTATCCCACGCTTAGCCAAAAATGCATTAAAACTAGAAGAAATGTATTCCCCCTTCAGTCAGACTGGAGGGTGTTGAATTCACATGCTAACAGATTTTTAGACATAACAAAAAATTGTTTGAAGCACATAAACACTTTGGACTTCTATTTTAATGGATACTTGCATGCATGCCTAGAGAAATTATCAATGGAAGTCAAGTAATAAAGGTGGTAAAAGAATATGTTTGCATAGGACCATAGACATCATTATGAATAAGTTCCAATTTATGGGTAACTTGAACTAATCCAACTTTAGAAAAGGAAAGACATTGCATTTCGCACAAAATGATACCTTCACAAACATCTTTACAAGGCTCTTCAGGTTTGGGCACACAAGACACCATTTCTGATTTCCGCAACTGTAGCAAGCTAGCATGATTTAAGTGACCAACCATTCATGCCAAAGCTTTGACAATGTGATAATATTTAAATACACATGCTAAAATATTCATAGATTTTGCATAGTCTATGAGCTTATACAACTCACGACATAAATTTCCATAATCAATAATAACATTACCATTTGATAGATAATGAATTATACATCTTGTTGAGATATCAAACACAGCATGTGATGATTACGGATGACACGCACCACATTTTCATCTCTCTCACATGTAATGGTTACGTTGATATATGTCAATGGATACTTTTTAGTGAGTTGTATCTCTTTATCTATGTAGAGTGATGGAATGTTTGTTTTCTTGCCAACACACTCATTTGCGGACATCAAGGCTTTCTTTATATATTGTTCTTTATATACGCGACTAGTCCTATTCTTGTACGAGGTCATTCTTGTATATTCTCTTTATGTAATATAAGAAGAAGAAGAAGATCATTCTTTTGAGCCTCAATCTATGTATGCTTCTATCTTTGTGTGTGAGTGTATGTGAGAGATCTCTTCCTTATCTCCTTTCTCTTGACATGGTATGACAGTCAATGTGGCTATAGAGAGCTTGTAGAGAAGGCCGAGAGTGAAGAGTATGTAAGAGGTTGTGGAGAATGTGCATTTGATAAATGGTCTGCGTTTCGGATCCATCTTTACCTTTGCTTCATGCCGACAATGTGGGGCCCATGGAAAAACCATGTTAACTTGCAAAAGAGTAAGTTTTGATTTCTTCAACATCTCTCAAATTCTAGATCTAAAACTTCAAGCGATTCGGTGCACTATTGATACACATTAACTATGTTTTTTTGAGATCGAAGTGTGAAGTCATTGTGACATTGTTCAAGCAGAAGTAATAGTTCTAGTGTTTTTGTAGTATTGTGAATCACTATGAAAATGGCAAATGGCAAAGGAATGATTCAGTCAACTTATGAGCGATATATTGGAGAAAAAAAAAACTTTCATGCCTGACGAATCAGAATGACGAGTTCCCTAATGGGAAAAAGGCGATGATAATTACATCGAAGGAGAGAATGAAAATGTTGTGCAAGTATGTGAGAGGAATTGGAGTGCATAGAAGATTGCATGATTGGGCACATACAAGATTCGAAAACGCTGAGAGAGGCTTGGAAGAGTTTGGTCACATTTTACGAGGCCAATATAAAGCCAGGGAATTTTCCACTAAAGAATGAGTTGCATACGTTGAGAAACAGAGCATGCTAGTAAGTGAATACACTCTAAAAATCAAAAGCATATGTGAGTCACTTGCATCTATTGGTATCAATGTGGATGATCATGATAAGGTTGAAGTGTGCCTTTGTGGTTTACGAACTACATATAACTAGTTCATAACTTCTACTCAAAGTAGCAAAAATATTCCAAATTTTGTAGATCTTGTGTCCATGATGATAATTGAAGAATGGAACTTTGGTAAAGACTCAAACTCCCAAGGAAACATTTGTCATGAGCAGGTATTCTACCTTTCCAAAGGAAGAGGCCAGGGAAGAGACCAAGGAAGAAGCCTCGAAAGTGGAAGAGGCTTCTGGATGCTGAGCAACATGATTCCTCTTACTAATGGAATGCGACTTTGAAGTGGTTGTTAGGAAAGGTAGGATGCACCTCGGAGCAGATCACCTTTCTCCCATCACCTCAAGAGAGTCATCACAAGTAAAGTCTCATGAAATGCTTGATGCTTATCAGTTCAATTTAGAAGTTGTTCCTAAATGGGCAAATATGTTGGTACCAGTCCTAACCTTTGGACTTGCAAATAAGAATGTGAAAACAAAAAAAGTAGAAATTGTAAAATCACAAAACTATCAAATACTAGTAGGAAGCATGTACAGATAAGATAGAGAGGGTGTAGTAGCATGTTGTGTCGAGGAGGATGAACGTAGCAGCTAGTTGCAACAAGCCCATGAAGGTTTGCTACGAAATCACTATTCTAAACAATGAATATTACAGAATCTAAAATGTTTAGGAGTGTATTGGCCTAGTATGGACAAATACATACATGAGTGGATTAAGAATTGTCCATTGTTTTAGGAGAGAGACCTAGTGGGGTATTCTTCCCTTTATCGCATGTCATTAATTCTAGAATGGAGTGCTCCATTGGTAGAAATTTATGAGATCAGAAGCATTACCTAGTGAGGCTAGTCTAGCAAGAAAATGAAGCATGGAGAAAGAAGCTCAAGAATATGCCTTAGTAGGAGACAACCTATACCAAAGAGGAAAATATGGTTACTTAAGATTTTGCGTTCATGAATCAAAATATTTGAAAATCTTAGAAAGTGCACACAGTTTTGTTGCAAGCGGACACTTTGGGCATGACCGAGTAATGAAGACCATTCTGTTTTCGGGACTTTGGTGGCCCACTCTTCATATGGATGCACATACCTATGTGAAGAAATGTGACACATGCCAACATGCACAATATCCGATAAGAGAGAAGCCTTTGAGGCAAATGATGGGAGGACGTGCATTTTTGAAGTGGCATATAGACTTTGTTTGTCCTATTAATGGTTCAGCTAGAAACTCTCATGCCGAATACATTATTGTAGCCACATATTATCTTACAAAGTGGGTAGAAGTAAAATCCATTACAAAGAATAATGCTCAAACAACGGCTAAGAATGTGTTCACCAGATATGGGTTACCAATCGAGTTAGTAAGTGATAGAGGTACACACTTCTTGAATGAAGTTATTGAAAATCTTCTCCAAGAATTCTTGGTGATACATAAGAAGTCTTCCCCTTAGCATCCACAAGCTAACCAATAAGCCGAGAGCACAAATAAGATTCTATGTAATGTACTGACAAAATTGGTATATAATAAATGCTCTGATTGGGATAAACAAATTCATCATGCTATTCAGGCTTACAAAGTTTCCTATAAAAAGGTACTCAATGCCACCCCATTTCAGATGGTCTTCGAACAGAATGTTGTGCAACCATTAGACTTCCTAATCCTAGCTTTGAAAGTAGCACAAGAGAACGAGTGGAATGGACATGAGTTTTCCTCCTGGATCTTTGATCTAGAACACTTAGGTGAGATGAGCCCACGAGCGGCAGCATGCATCTATGCTTCAAAGAAAAGGCGAATTGCATAATTTGATGGACACATCAAAGATAAAGGGTTGAAAGAAGGAGACCCAGTGTTGCTTAATACACTAAAGCAACAAGCCCGTAAATTGGAAAAAAGAGGATATGGACCCATGATCATTAATAGAATTTCCACTAGTGGTGTAGTTCAATTGGCCACTCTAGAAGGTGTAATCTTTACAAGCTATATTAGTGGATGCCGAGTCAAGATGTATCAAGAACCTCTTACAGAGGATATGCTAATGAGACTTAACATTGCTAAGAAGCAAAAAGAAGGACAGTTAAAGGTTAGAGAAGAAGCACAAGCATAGGTTAGAGAGTGCATTAGGTGAAATAAGTTAAGGCGACTATGCCTAGACCCATAATTCATTATGGGTCACAAGTACTTTACATGAAAACTATGAAACATATGTTTAAAAGCTAGAGAGGACATCAAGGTTACATCATCAGTATCTATGAAGCAATTCACAGCCGATAGTTTCTCAAAATTAACATGGACAACCTCTTTTGAGTAACTAGCAATTTTTGAAAGATCACAAATACACCATCATGTTGGAATCCAAGGAAGACATACATGCACAAGGATTAAAAATTGCAATGGATAGCAATGACAAAATGAAGAGCCAGACAACCGACCTTGCTACATGTGGAATATAGACCACTTTTGTGGATACATGATGGACACTACCACTCAAAGTACTACATGGAACAACCACTCCAATAAGGTTCTATCAGGGATGACAGACTTGAGAGGGGGGCGGGAGTGTTGACACTCAAGGTCAAGCATAGGGCATGGGACTGTGTCATAGAAGTGAACACACAAGAAGAGGGAGCATGTACATGGGATTGTATCAAAGAAGTGGAAACACAAGAAGAGGGAGCATGTAGAGAGCTCTGAGAAGTTTATGTCAACGTTTTAGAAGAAATCCCTATAAAAATAGTGATTTTCATCACTAAAAACAATTGTAAATACCATTTGACATTTTTGCAACTCCACTTTTTCAATCCAAGGAGTCCTTGAGCTTGAGGAGTATAAGAAGTATCTATCTACCAATTTTCATAATTTCTAGACTCCATTTAAGCCCTCAAATAAGCCCTCAAGTAAGCCCTCGAACCTAATTTTAAACTAGGCCAGACTCTAGGTTTGGACAGGGCCAAAACCACTCAAAAAACTTTAGAAAGAGCTACAGAGCTCATTTTTGGGGTTGGTCTTTTAGAGATTCAAGCTTGTGTAAGAGTTTTCTTTTGGAATCGAAAGCTTTTCATTGTTCCTCTCTTTGTTCTTACCTTGCCCGTGTGTGTGTGTGTATGTTTGTCCATGCTTGTGTGCTTCTCACTCATGCACTTGTGCCTTCACTTGCTCATGGTCTTCATAGTAGTCCTCACATCTCCGCGGATTGACATTTATAAGGTGGATCTCCTCATGTTGGTTCTTACCATTCTGATAGAGTGACACACATTTATGGGAGGTTGTAGGTTTTATGTCACTTTCATTGATGAACATACACGAAAGGTATGGGTATTCTTTATGAAACAGAAGAGTGATGTGTTTACTCACTTTCAAAATTTCAATGCTATGGTGGAAAAGTAAGGGAAGTACAATCACACATTAACAGAGGAGATGAATACATGTCAAATGAGTTCGGTATTTTTTAAAAAATTCACAGAATTTGAAGGCAATTTTCATGCATGTACACACGACAATAGAATGGCATAGCTGAATGCAAAAATAGACACATTGTAAAAAGTGCAACAGCATTGATGGCTAAGACAAATATAACTCATTGTTATTGGACAAAAGTTGTGCACATTGTTGTATACACCATGAATAGGACTCCGAGAGCTTCTATATATTAAGTTACACCTAAAGAGAAGTTTAGAGATAAAAAGCCGAACTTATCACACATGAAGTATTTGGATGTATTGCATATGTACATGTTTGAGATGATGTGAGGACAAAACTTGATCCAAACAAAGAAAAATGTATCTTGATTGGGTATTCTCTTGCACAAATTAGATATAAATGTAACAACCCACTTCACATGATAGGTAAAGATAAAGAGAGATGTGGTGTTTAATGAAATGTCAAGCTTTTATGCATATGCCAAAGAAGGACTTAATCATGATTCAAATGGACAAGGAAATTTTGAAAATGCAAGTGTAGGATCTCAAGTTCTAAGTGGAACACATATGTCACGAAGTAATACTTCCAACTCAAACCCATGGAGTAGAAGATTGCATGGAAATATCCCCCTAGAAAATTCATTAACTATGTCTAAGAAACCTAAAGAAAAGGTTTCTTCTGGTAATAAAATTCTACAAATTTTGAAGTCATTGATGGAGGTTTATGCGGTTTCAAAAAGGGCCCGAATGAAAGAACTTGGATTTTTGTCTATGAAGACTCAAAGAGTGATACAACAAGAAGAAGTGACGTTGGAACAGGAGGATTTGGAAGGATATGGAATTATGTGGAACAACTGACCTATGATAGTTATATGACTCATGATTGTGCCTACATGACAAAGGTAATACAAGATACTAAACCTTCTTGTTTTGAAGATGCAATTGGAAATGCTGAATGGGAGAAAGCTATGGATGAGGAGATGATTGCACTTTGTCTAAATGAAACATGGAAGGTAATTCCATTGCCACGAGGAAAGAAACCCATAGGCTGCAAGTTAGTTTACAAGGTTAAGCACAATGCTGATGGTAGCATAAGCAGGTATAAAGCACGATTAGTAGCTAAAGGATATGCACATACTTATAGCAATGATTATGAGGAAACTTTCAACCCTATAGTTAAGATGTCTATTTTTAGATCAGATGTTCCATTAGCTACATTAAAATGATGGATTTAGCATCAGTTGCATTTTAAGAATGCTTTTTTACATGGTGATTTACAAGAAGAAGTATACATGGAAGAGCCATAAAGATATTAGGATTCAAAGCACTAAGAATAGGTTTGCAGATTGCAGAAGGATTTGTATGGACTTAAACAAGCCCCTTGTGCTTTGCATGCAAGGATTGTGGATTATTTATCTACCATTGGATTTTCTATGTGTGATGCACATCACTTATTATACGCAACGAAGGGTGATGATGGCATCACGATTGTGGCTATTTATGTTGATGAGATTTATGTGGTGATAATGAAGAAAGCATTAAAGAGGTAGAGATACTCGTTATGCAAGAATTTGGCATGAGAGCTGTGCTAATTTTTGGGCATTGAGTTTATAGATATAAAAGGAGGTATATGGACATCACAAAGGAATATTTCTTGAGGATAGTGCAAAAGTATGGTATGGTTGAATGTACACTAATTTCTATGCCATTAGATCAAAATTTGAAGGTGGATACTACATCAGGTGTAGCATTGGAAAATGATACTATGTATAGGAAATTTGTGGGAAGTTTGATATATCTCACAATTATGAGACCTCATCTAAGATACAATATAGGACTTCAAAGTAAATTCATGTAGGCTCCAAAGAAACCACATTTAGATGCTTTCAAATGTACTTTACATCATGTAAGTGCTATTTTGCATTATGAACTATTTTATGAAGCTGGTGCAAAATTAGTGGTTGATGCATACATCTATGCAGATTGAGCTACTAGTATTCCAAATAGAAGATCTACGAGTGGCTTTCTATTCTCACTTCGACTTTCTTTTTGCACTCAGATATTTCACTATTGTTTTGTATATTTCTTGATGAGTCTTGCCTAGATTCTACATACCTCTATTGAATATAACATGGCATACATGATAATTCCCACAATATATCAACATGGATTCTTGTTCATAGATTATTTGTCCTTTTAGCTTCACATAAATGGGTGTTGGCATGCGTAGTGGCTAGTTGTGATCGACATGGAAGCTCTAGATTGATCTACATATGTACAAACGCTAATACATGTCGATACATTGAATGCCCCAACAACCAACTTTTATTGCCAAATCAGGTTAATGGAAAGCAAGATATTCTTGGGAAGTGATCGGGTGCTCATTTATTGTGCACAATGACATTATGGGCGAAGCACCTTGGAAAATCTAGAAGGAAAGATGCGAGAAGAGCTTCGCAAAAGGACCCAAAGAATGGTATATTGAAAAGTCCCTAGGATGCTTAGGTAGAAGGATCCGAGATTGTAGAAAATCTTCCCCATTTAACCACCACAAGTTTTCATCCTAGATAACAACAAGCTCAAAAACAAGTGGACCCCTCATGAAAGGGATGGCAAGATTATGAAGCTTGTCTGTAATTTTTCCTCATCTTGTTTGTTAATTTTTCTTGTTTAATATTGAAAGCTCGTAACCCATTGAGCTTCTAGCACCCATTGAACGAAGTGGAGAATTTGTGTGGGAGCATAAAAACTCCTTCATAAGGACGCCCTGCTGCAAGGAGACATGGCTATTATTCGCATCTTTTTGCAGCAAGCAAACTCTTTCCTTGAATCACTTAAACGTAACAAGATATTTGCTCATTGTATTTCATCGTTGACGAGAGAGAGAGAGAGGGATAGGGAGAGAAAGAGGGAGAGAGAAGGATATATATATATATAGAGAGAGAGAGAGAGAGATCAAATCTATACGTGGATACATACACATACACATATAGTGTTATCCACAGGGATGAAATCTATATATATATATATATATATATATATATATATATATATATAGAGAGAGAGAGAGAGAGAGAGAGAGAGAGAGAGATCAAATCTATACGTGGATACATACACATATAGTGTTATCCACAGGGATGAAATCTAGTGGGTGCTCTGTGTATCCAGAGAGAGATCGAAGCCACCTGAAACTAGGCGTCCTGATTCTCTCACCCTCAAAGAGCTCTGATGGGCTGGAGAAACTATGGGAGCTCTCAAAGAGCTCTGAAGCCGTATCGAGAGAGAGAGAGAGAGTCCATCTGTTTGCTCACTCGGGTCACCAGCCATATTGAGGGACGGCGGAGCAGACGATCTATGTAAACGGAGCAAAACCCATCCAGAACATCAACCCTTCACTGGAAATCCCATCCAGAACATCAACCGTTTACTAGTTAATCATTCTTGTTGCGCTTCTGTGCTTCCTTCAGACCACACGTCTTCTCCTTCCCAGTTGTATCATTGCATCGCAACCATGATTCTCAAAGCAACCATGATTTCCAAGGTGATGCTGCTGCTGCTGGGGATGCTTTTCATGTCATTGCTGCCTTCCGGGGCGAAGCAATGGGAAGGTCATCCACAGCGTCAAAATCCTCCTCCATATGAACCTCCTACCAATCCTTCGCCTCAAACTGCGCCTCCACCACTGCCACCTCCATCTCCAGCTGTACCCCCTTCTCCTCCTCCTCCTCCTCCACCCCCAACACCTCCTCCTCCTCCACCTCCTCCTCCCCCACCCCCACCTCCTCCTCCACCTCCACCTCCTCCTCCTCCTCCCACTCCTCCTCCACCACCACCCCCTCCTCCACCTCCACCCCCTTCTTCTCCTCCTCCTCCTCCCCCACCCCCGACCCCTCCTCCTCCTCCACCTCCACCCCCACCCCCACCTCCTCCTCCTCCTCCGCCCCCTCCTCCGCCTCCACCTCCTCCTCCCACTCTCCCTCCACCACCACCCCCTCCTCCACCTCCCCCTCCCCCTCCCCCTCCACCTCCGCCTTACAGCAACTTTCCTGCGTTGATCGTCAAAGGGGTTGTATACTGCAAGAAATGCAATTATAAAGCTTATGGGTGGAAGAAACAAGCTCGCGATGAGAAACCTCTAATGGGTGCGAATGTACAACCATGAGAATTACTAGGAGAAGTTTACGAGTAGGATTTTCATTTCTCATGAACACCCAATTGCGTTTTCTAAGTTTTCGTCGATTATTTTCAGGAGCGGAGGTGAAGCTCGTATGCACGGAGTATCCCTACAAGATGTTTGCATATGATAAAAGCTATACAGGTGCAGGTGGCCATTTCCGTCTCTCTGTTCGCGACTTCAACCTCAACAAATATAGTCCGCAGAGCAACTGCAGAGTGCTGCTAGGTTTCTCGGGCTTGCGCTTTTGCAAACAAAAAACTTGGATGAACTATGGCCCCGAGGGTGCCAAACTTAACTTCGAAGGCAGATACGGAGGAAAAATCCTCTACTCTGTGAAACCTCTTGCCTTCACCAATTGTTAGCCACTGAGGCCTATATAATCCTCTGGTATATGTCAACGCTGTGACCATATCAACGCTGTAACCCTCTTTTGTAAAGAGCCTTTGTAGCACTACCATAACATTTGGGCAGGTAGCCAAAATAAATTGCCCCATCAATATGAAAAGTTTCCATTGAAGAATGCAAATAAGACTCTCTCTCTCTCATCCATACCCCCAACCGTTTGACTTTTAACTCTGTATACAAACTAGCACATCTCATTATCATATTTCTCATGGTTTGAATATCACGCTTTTTTTGTGCCACCATTTATTTCAAAGTTGTCTCTGATCGACCTCACACCCCTGCACATGTTCACTTGCATAACCTTCCAACTAGATATTAAAAACCTACATATTCTACTTTTAGGTAGAAGTGGAGATCGTAGAACATATAGTGCAAGTCTTGAGTAGTGGTCGCACCTAATGTTGAAGATGGAGAAGTGTCTTCATACAAATTACTTCCCTCAATCGATTTGCTACCTCACAATAGGATTTTTTGAGGGCTATTAAATCCTTGGACATCTCACCAGAAAATGAATGTTGTGCATGTGGGTACCTCATTGCAGCAAAGGGTATCACTACAATGCTCAAGGGTATCACTACAATGCTCAAGCTTCCTTGCGATCGTGTTTACTATATTCTCCATTTTGCAACCACAACTCTATTGAAAGGAATAGTAATGATGTAAATTATCCCTGCGAACTTCCGCACTAGTCATCTCCTTCCGTTGGAGCAAGTAAGTGCACGAATATATGATTTTTAACACATTTCATATGTTGTTGTCTAAATTGGCATAAAGCTACTATTCGAAACAGTGTCCCATTTGCTCAAAAATGCTCACAAGTTATAGCCATATGAATGGTCTTTTATACTGGCATAAAGCTACTATTGGAAACAATGTCTCATTTGTTCATAAATGTTCACAAGTTGTAACCATAGAAGAGAAGAACTCGGACATGTTGGTTAAAATGACCGGCTCCCATACATAGGGCAAGGGTTTCATATCGGAGAACTACAATATAGCGAATGGCAGTAGATTTTGTTTTTTGGTTGCAGAAAAATGAAACCGGATACCGATGAGGTCTTTGCGATAGATTTTTTGAGGAGTGTTTTTCATCAATAGCGATTGTAGAGTTTAGCTTTATCAAATGATTTTCGAGAGTGCTTTTCAAGAGGTATTCTCAAGTATAAACGAAGAGGCTTGGATCATTATGTATCATCATTTGAAGGAGCAAGCTCAAGCTTCTAGCTCAACCCAAGGAGGAGATCTTCTTGGAGGGAGAGTGTTCACACCCTTGAGGAGGTGATCACTAGGAGGTGCTCTATCTTGGAGGAGGAGCTCTCACACTCTTGAAGGAGTTGTGCTCTTCATCTTGGTGATTATTTGGAGGAGATTCTGTCAGCTTACCATCAATTTCCATTGTTGATCTACTATGAGTGGCAAGTCTATTTCTTAGGTTGATTAGAATTAGGGTTTGCTATAAACTATTCTAAATTGTTCGTACTCTCCCTTTATTCAAACACACACACACACACTTCATACCTCTTAGGCACATAATCTCTTGTATCTAGTTCCTATGTCTACCTACATTCAAATATTGTCTGTTTGACATTCAAATATAAGTTAGTGTAGATAAGCCTCATTCCCTACCATTACACTTGAAAAACATCTCTATTTTCTCTCTATATCTCACTAATCTTCCTTTTGAGTATTAAGGTGTCTATGTTAAGGTTCATTTGTTGGAAGGTTATGTAAACCTGTAATATTTACTGTTATTGTGGCCCACCCCACTTCCAACATTTGGTATTAAGACCTTACAATACCAACATTTGGTATCAAAGGATACTTGACATACACCCTTAAGAAGATGAGTGATTATACACTTGAGAATGAAGACAAGCTTGAGGGCATGTATAATTATCTAATGTGGAGTTTTACGATGATGAATATGTTCGTATTAAGGGACTTATTAAATATTGTCAATGGCACTCATCCAAGGCCAAGAGAAGTGGGAGAAGATGTTGCTTCATCTTCTAGAAGAACCCCTATTCATATTTTTCCACAACAAGAGGTAAGTGAAGAGGAACAGACTCTTTCATCATCAGGAGTCCATACTACTACCAAAGTACTTCCTACAAAAGAGCAATCGAGATGGGATTCAAGGGATGCACTAGCACTTTCATATATTGCTATGGGAATCGAGGCATATTATAGTATAATCAGGTCTTATAGAACCCCTCATGAAGCTTGATTGGAGTTAGAGAATCTCTATCAGATGAGAAACCCTACTAGGAAAGCTCATATGAGGAAACAATTAGCCAACACAAGGATGAAAGTTGGTGAATCAATTGAGAAATATATTTTGAACGAGTTCAATTACTCAATGTAGGAGTAAATATTTCCGATGAGACGATGTGTAGAGGAGGTACTGGGGTATCCACTTTTAAAAAGAGCAGCAAATATGCACTTCCAGTACTTCGCCTACTCAAGGGAGGTCCTCCTTAGGGAAGTATACCCTTTAACATTTCTGTGAGCAGGCAGATCACAATAATTGTACAGTAAATGTAGACACTTAGAGAGAAGATCAATGACAATGGCAATAGTAAAGGACGAAACAACTCCTTAGTTCACACAGATGATTACAATATATGCAAAAGAAATTCTCAAAAGTTTATGCTCTGGGCTAACATGCCATTCCAGAACTAAACACAATCAATACAAAAGATTCATCCAATCCGTACAATGAACACAACTAGATGTAGACTGGTACTGATCAGTACAAAGTGTGAAGACTTGCTCCAAGGGGAAGAGCACGAGAATACCACTAACACCAAAAATACCACTGACTCACAATGAATGACAAAACCAAGCCACTTCCTTCACAATATAGTGCTATTGGCCCTCTAGTGGGAAGACCACGCTCTGTATCCTCACCATAGAGTGACTTCCTATAGTAGACTTGTAGCCATAGAGTGTAAAGAGAGGACCCTTGTACGTACGTATGTATATGTGTATCCCAAATGAGCACAAGTCCTTTGCTTTTATAGGCTCCCATAGGCCAAGAGGGCTTTGCCGATTCCTCACATCCATTGAATATGGGCCGATTGATTGCCCCAAAATTGGAGGGTAGATCAAATATGCCACTAGATTTGAATTGAATCATGAAGAATAGGTAGTCGCCATGAATGCTTGGCAACAATAGACATTTCTCCACTTTCACTTTTACCACTTACACTTTTAGTGTCACTTCTGCATGCAAGCTGGGATCCTCATTTACATGCCACCCGCAATATTTGAATGACTCTCAGAAGCACATCCTTCACATAATTCTTGTAATAGCTTTCGACCTTCATCTATTGCGTGTGAGAGATGATGGTATGGGTGGAGGAATGGTGGGATGGAGAGTTGTTTCTACTCCACCAATCTAAGAGCTCAATGTATTCTTTAATTGGAAGAGTCATCTTCTTCATACTCAAAAAGCACCAATGTAACATCACAAGAACTTTTGCCAAAGCATCTTCAATATGAAATGGATGATCATGGAGCTGATTTATGTCTTTGGATATCTGACACGTGAGGAGCCAATTGAATTCTCTTGTGATAGTCATCTGAATTGTATCAAGCATGGGTGTGGAGAGAAGATGGGATTGGAGGTGGAAGGGGAAAGAAGGAGGTGGGTGTGGGGGAAAAGATGAGGGGGTGGAGGTGGAGATGGTGGTGGAGGTGGGTGTGGGGGTTGTGGAGGAAAAGATGAGGGGGTGGAGGAGGAGGTGGAGGTGGTGGTGGAGTTGGGTGTGGGGGCTGTTAGACGGCCGCCGGAGTAGGACAAATGTATGCCGGATGTAACGGAGTTCCTTTGAATTACGCGCGAAAAGTTGGTACGCGCATCTTGTAATTCTATATAAAGTAATGAAAAGAGAATGGTCGAGAGAGATGTTTTTCCTGGAATTGTCAGATTGTCCGCCTTGATATTTGTTAGAGTATTGTTACACTATTGTGAAGTTCTGAGTATTGTTAATGTTGATCTCGGTTTTGTCTACATCGTCTGCTTACACTGAAGTTCACTATGATGACTGTTAAGTGACGGATTGTGTGTCTGAGTACTGTTTCCGCATAGTATTGATGTATGCTCTTCGGTCGTTGAAGTACTTTGAGTCAGTCTGAGTAGTTATATTACTATGTGATTTGATTTGACAACTTAATACACTGTTGAGTATGCTCTGTTTGGTTTTACTGAACTTGTTGCATTCGGTGATGAGGACGGACTAGTATTTTCGGTAACATGAGCTTTTAGTTGAGATCGCTATAAAGCGTTGTGACAAACGAATCTATCAGTTAAAGTATTATCTCTGGTTGATTACTACTATGAAATCGGTATCCCAGACTACTGCTCTGTTCCAATAGCAGGTTAGTCTGGAGAGTTTGGTATGCAAAAATATAGAGATCAAATGTTGTTAGTTACTGCTAGTAACTGAGCTAAGACGCGTATACATGTTTCGGATGTTGTGTTGAATAATTGGGAAAAGAGTATAGGGCCTCTGTCTAACAAACCCCTACCACTCCCAAGAACCCACGTTGTTTTCGGTGACGATACTAAAAGGTTAACCCATTTTACGGTAAAACACTGTTCCACGTTTAATGATTTCGGCTGGTCAGCATTACTGTTTCTGTAAGACGTTAACACTTGGCGCCGTCTGTGGGAAGGTGGCATCAAGATTGCCAGTCATCTGTCAGAATTAGATTATTGTTCGATTGGCAGTAGCAACAGAACCAGATTGTTGCAGACTGTCCCGTTAGTAATACTACGCGATTAGTACAAAAGATGATACATGTCGGTTACGTGATCCGGTGAAACGTATCCCAAGAACCATCAGTCTAGAGTACTAAAGCCAACTTTGGGAGGTAGAAGTACAACTAGGACTGATCCAATTGTCAAGAAAGTTAAGAACGTTAAAATTGATTCCGATCATATTCCGGTGGAACCTGTTACGCCTCTGGTACATTCCGATACTATTTCGGCACAGCCTGTCGAAAATATAATAATTCCAGAACCTACCAAGATGCAGTTGGAATCTAGTTTAACACTCTTGGAAAAAGATTCAGATTCATCTACGATTAGAAACGCTTTAGTCAAAGAAATCAGCGAAGGTGAAAAAACGCCGAATTCGAGCATAATTTCGGTTCATTTCGGTGAAATTTCGATAAGAGAATCACAGTTTTTCGGTGACGATTTAGCATTTTCTGCTGAATCCTCAGCCCAATCACCGTGCTTGAAAGCAAGTTCCCATACACTGGACATCAAGGAGGAAGGAAGGCTGTTCAAAACAGAGATTCGAAGCATATTAGGCAAGATAATCGCACCGGAAAGTGCGTCATCCGACGATACAGATTCCGGTAGTTCAGAAGGAAAGTATAACACGCTCACGATGAACGGACAACAACAGTTATGTCCACCCAGGCCACCTCCAATGGGAGTGACATACACGAAGTTTGGTGGATTTCCGAGAGATGATCCGGATGCGCACGTACGCACTTTCGAGATAAGCTACGCAGTTCTCAACCATCCACCAGATCAGGCCTACAAAGCCATTGTCTTCCAATCAACACTTGTTAATGAAGCAGCTAGATGGCTTACAGAATATGATATTAATCATTTCGGCACCTACGAAGTAGTACGAGATGCTTTTCTGCAGCGATTCAGGCTAAAAAAGAATCCAGCCGAAATTTTTGATTATCTGTAGAATAACAGATAGAAACCAAATCAAACCGTACAGGAGTATGCTACTCTCTTCAGAACACACTTAAGGTAGCTACCACCGGCCCATGCTAACTTACCAGATGATGTTATCACTCAGTGGTTCATCAATGGCTTGGTTCCACAACTTAAGCAGATCATGATCATAAGATGTGTCGGAGCCATGTCCCTCGATGCAGTCATTGCAATGACTCTGCAACTGGAACAGAAAGTCGGTGGATTTACAGAAGATTTAGAATGGTTAAAAGCAAACAAGAATGTTGTAGAAGATATGACTAGACAGGTATACTGCAACATATGCAAAAATTCAGGACATACCACTGCCAATTGCGCACTTAATCAGACATTATGCGCTATCTGCAACATTGCCGGACACACCACCGAAAACTGCGCATACAACGCTAGAGTACAAGGAACAGCGACTGTCAATGCAATTATCCAGGAACAAGGGCAGCCAGCCAACCCCTATGTGCCTCCACAAATGAGAAACAACCAGCAGCAAGGATATCGAAATTACCGAGGACAGAGGAATAACAATTATAATCCAAACCGCTGGCAAAACGGACCACCACCGGAAAATCCCAATTTACCACCACCACGCTGCCATTGTTGTGGTGAATTTGGACATATTAGGAGATTTTGCAAGGATGCAGCTGAGTATGATCAAAGGAAGAAGGAACGTCAAAATCCAATGGCCAACATGGTAAAAATCACACCGGTGGAGACACAGGCTGCTGCAATCCAGACCCGTTCCGATAAACAACTGCAACCGGCAGTAGAAATATTTGAACGAGGGATACGTGAACAACACAGAATGTACAACAAGGCTAGTCAATGGACCACAGTAGAACCACCAGTCTTTCTAGAGCCTATTCCGGTAACCCACCCTCGTTAACAAAGGAAGGAACACAACAAAGGGAGTTATCAGCAGGAACATCATCAGCAGCAGATACATTACCAACCATAGACACCTCCGCATCAGCAGAAGCATCAACTTCAACATCAGTAGAGCCTGTCAATCAATCTCAACAGGCCTGGGAAATCTTATCTAAGGCATCTATCACTCTGCCTCTGTGCCAACTACTGGCATTAGTACCTGGAATTCGACAACAGTTCCAACAACAGTTCAGTCTGGTACCTTCTTGTATTCCGGCGACAACAGCACTTCAACCGGAACCTGATTCTACGGTTGATCATTCAGTTCCCTTGATTACAATATGGTATAAGAATCATAAGATTACGCAGGTCTTAATTGATGGAGGCTCTGGTGTTAACATTGCGATCGCGGCATTATGCAAAAGATTAGGATGGACCGAAATTGAACTAGTTCAATTTTTTGTCAGAATGGCAGTTCAATCAAGAGTCCATCCCGTAGGACTTGTGCGAAATGTACCCATCACTTTACAAGGTACGACCTTTAAAATGACCTTTGTTATACTAGATCTGTCGGAATCCACTTTGGATTACAACCTTCTTTTCGGCCGACCTTGGCTGAAGCATGCGAAGGTAATACAGGACTGGTCTGCACAAGAGCTAGCGTTCAAAGATGCCAATCGTAGATATGTGGTAAAATTAGATGCTATACAACCTTGCGAGCTACACGCTAGACCGTATTTTGCTGAACCCATCCATATGCTAGATGGATTATCAGGTGATGAAGAAGAAGAGTTTCTGAAGAATAACGCTAATTTAATTTCCTTAGGAACTGTTGATCTACAGACCGTTGTAGATAATTGGAATGCTTCAGTGTGTACGGTAATACCCATCACAGAAGAAGCTAAGAAGGAAGACACTGTTTCGACACATGACGATGAATTGCAGCCACTTCTTAAACCAACAGACAATTCGAGGAAAAACATCGCTCTCGACCATTCTCTTTTCATTACTTTATATAGAATTACAAGATGCACGTACCAACTTTTTGCGCGTAATTCAAGGAACTCCGTTACATCCGGCATACATTTGTCCTACTCCGGCGGCCGTCTAACACTAAGTGTTAACGTCTTACAGAAACAGTAACGCTGACCAGCGGAAATCATTAAACGTGAAACAGTGTTTTACCGTAAAATGGGTTAAACTTTTAGTATCGTCACCGAAAACAACGTGGATTCTTGGGAGTG
Organism: Ceratopteris richardii; assembly: GCA_020310875.1. Taxonomy (NCBI): domain Eukaryota; kingdom Viridiplantae; phylum Streptophyta; class Polypodiopsida; order Polypodiales; family Pteridaceae; genus Ceratopteris; species Ceratopteris richardii. Next base: position 11,744,144 of record CM035412.1, read on the forward strand.
GTAGGGGTCTATTAGACAGAGGCCCTCTACTCTTTTCCCAATTATTCAACACAACATCCAAAACATGTATACGCGTCTTAGCTCAGTTACTAGCAGTAACTAACAACATTTGATCTCTATATTTTTGCATACCAAACTCTCCATACTAACCTGCTATTGGAATAGAGCAGTAGTCTGGGATACCGATTTCACAGTAGTAATCAACCAGAGACAATACTTTAACTGATAGATTCGTTTGTCACAACGCTTTATAGCGATCTCAACTAAAAGCTCATGTTACCGAAAATACTAGTCCGTCCTCATCACCGAATGCAACAAGTTCAGTAAAACCAAACAGAGCATACTCAACAGTGTATTAAGTTGTCAAATCAAATCACACAGTAATATAACTACTCAGACTGACTCAAAATACTTCAACGATCGAAGAGCATACATCAATACTATGCGGAAACAGTACTCAGACACACAATCCGTCACTTAACAGTCATCATAGTGAGCTTCAGTGTAAGCAGACGATGCAGACAGAACAGAGATCAACATTAACAATACTCAGAACTTCACAATAGTGTAACAATACTCTAACAAATATCAAGGCGGACAATCTGACAATTCCAGGAAAAACATCTCTCTCGATCATTCTCTTTTCATTACTTCATATAGAATTACAAGATGCACGTACCAACTTTTCGCGCGTAATTCAAGGAACTCCGTTACATCCGGCATACATTCATCCTACTCCGACGGCCGTCTAACACTGGCACGCACAGTGGACTCGAACCCGCAAGTGATTTTTATTACAAAACTCATTGTTCATCTACGATTCCTTCTAGATACATATTTCTTGCTAATCTAAATGTGCGGGCTATTTTTTTCTTAAGGGTTTCTAATAATTGTTTAAGGGTATCGGGTTCTAAAATCTGCGCATCTACTCTAACGGAACTAAGTGCGATGGCTTCAGTAAGCAAAATTTCGTGCCTGTGTTTGCAAAAAGGCCTCCTGTAAATAAAAATCGTTTGATAATGCCGCATCTCTTGCTGTCTTCATGTCCGTTACTTGTTTCTGCATCTCGGTGATTCTGTCTTTCTGGTTTCGTACCTGATTATCCAACCTTCCGAACTGTTGGTTCTGGAACTCTATGGTTTTGTAGTAAGCATCTTGTTCTCTATGGGCATTTGCTAAGTCCTTCTGATATTTGGATTCTCTGAGTAATTGATGTTTAAGCATATTGTTGACTTCATCGAGGGATTCTTGTGTTCTCTGTAATTGTTCTTTTGCCTGCTTAGCTTCTGTCTGGTACTCTTGGCTCTTTTGTATGGCTTCCCGCAACTGAACTCTTGTTTCTTCAAGTAGGTTTCCTAGCGCTATTCTTGTATCGTCTGTATCTTTGATTGTTTGATTTAACTTTATTATCTCTGTGTGGGCAGCTGTCAGTAGTTCGTCTTTTTCAGCTAGTGCCTTATCTCTCTGGTTTGAGTGTTCTTCCTGTGCTTGGAGTGTAGCCTATAGTTGCTTGATCTGCTCATGTAGTGCATGATTTTCCGCTCTTGCTGCTTGTAATTCTTCCTAAAGAGGGGTGATATCCGCCTCCATTATTTCCAATTTCCTTTGGAATTCCTCTCGTGCACTGTCTGTGGCTTGCTTCAGGTGTTGCGGCAGTTGTTGGGATAGATTAATTAAAAGGTGACCCATATTTTCTAGTTCCGAAAAAATTGGAATGGGGTGGAATGGCAGAGGAGGGCGAGGTTGCGACAAGGTTTCGGTGAGGAGTTGTTGTGAATTTGGAGGTGAATAGTTGGGAGAGGATGTAGAGGCTTCAGAAGTTCCGGTGGGGTGACTGGGCTTGATGGGGCTGCGGGGTGGTTCCGGTTGGGAGATGGGGTTAACAGGCGGGGTTTTGGGGAGGGCAGAGTCAGTAGTTGTTACCTTGTTTGTTTGTTCCGTTTCTGCATTGTGTGCTTCTGTGGATTCCACTGCCTTCAGTAGCTTGTCTAGTGCATCTTGATTAGATTGCTGCTCATTTTCCTGTTGCTCTGATTCTTTATCGGTCGAAATTATTTCCGTCTCTGCTTGATCTTGTTGTTCTTGTTGCTCAATCGATGATTCATTATGCATTGAGGTGGCTGTATCATGGAACGTCTCTTCTTCTTGCTTCTCGTCTTCTTTATCGTCATCTTTATCCTTTCCGGCTGAACCTTATGCTTCACTTTCTGAGGAGCTAATCGTGATGCGTTTCCGACGGAACAATTGGTTGAGCTCTTCTTCATCTTCTTCTTCCTCATCTTCTAGTAGTTGAACTGACTCTTCGTGCCTTAAGACTCGTCCTCGTGGTGGTGGTTGAGCGGCGAGTATGGTTGGGAAGAGGAAAGAAAGGATGTGGGGAAGTCTGGATCGAGGGGTGGTTCCTTTGTTGACTTGTTTCACTATGGTGATGCACTCCTTATGGATTCGGTGAAAGAAAAATGAGGCAAAATTAACAGGTTCTCCTGCGGCAAGGTCGATGGCTGAATAGAATGGGCGGGAGATACCATATGTGCGTTTTTGGAGGTTAGGGATCACAACTAAGAACTGCAATGCGGTTTTTTTAGGTTCGGGGCGACAGAGAATGGCATTATTCATTTGATGAAAATCGGGGAAAAAGTTCTACCATTCGAGCTACAGGGATGCTTGGGCCATTTTTGCGGCCTTGTGGGGTGAGACGGAAGGCTTCGGCAAAAGCTTGGAAGGTTATTACGGTTCTAGATGGTAGGGAGGGGCATTAAATCATTCGGCTATTCCAATGGTTTTGGCTCCAATTTCTTTTTTGATGATAAATTCGAATGGTGCTAATGCCTCTTTTCCATATACTAAGCGAAATGGACTCTCACCAGTGGTCCCCCTTCTTGTTGTTCCGAAAGCCCAAATTGCACCGATCAATGCTTGTGGCCAGAAGCTTTGATGATCAAAGGATAATTTGCGCAGCAACCCAATCAAAATCTTATTCGAGCTTTCTCCTTGGCCATTTGATCTTGGATAGTAGGCACAAGACTTTTTATGAAAAACCTTGTACCTATCAAATATAAATTGGAGCAATTGATTTACAAAATGAGTGCCCCTATCACTAGTGATTTCTAGTGGGCATCCAAATCTTGAGAAAATTCGTTTATACAAAAACTTATCTACTGTTAAAGTTGTGCAATCCACAATAGCTTTAGCCTCAATCCATTTAGTTGCATAAAATGTGGCCATCAAAATATACTTCTTACTCCCACGTTGACTAGTTGGACCAATTGGTCCTATGAAATCAAGACCCCATCGTTCAAATGGGAGCCATCCTGTGTATATGACTAATGGTTGGAAATTCAATCTGGTTGGCGTAGGAGCACATCTCTGGCAAATGTGGCATTCTTTAGCGAATTTGATCGCATCCCGATAGATATGAGGCCACCATAATCCTTTGTGGATAATTCTCTGAGCCAATTTTTCCCCTTTAAGATGCCCTTCACTGTGTGTTGCTTCAAGCAAAAGGTTTACCTCCTCTAGATAAACACACTTTTTCAAGATATCATCCTGACAATATCTATATAAATCCCCATTTATGAGTGTGTACGCCTTGGTTTTAAGGAGTAATATTCTCTTTTCTATAGGTGTAAAATGCTCTGGGAGTTTTCCAGTAGTAAGAAAATTAAGAATTCCATCATACCAATTAATCTGAGTTGCTACTAGGAAGAGATCACTATCCACCAGTTCATCATTAATACCTGTTGCCTTCTCGCTCATTGCAGTCCTGGACACTTGATCTGCCATGTAGTGCTCTCTTCCTGGCTTAATATGAATATCAAAGTTAAATATTTAAAACAGGAATAACCATCCGCAATCCCTTCCAGCCACTCTAGTTTTGTTTATCAAGTACTTCAAGGGCTGATGGTCAGATATGACTATAAAATGTACACCGAGAAGATATTGCCGAAACTTTTGAAGAGCAAATACAATAGCCAAACCTTCCCTTTCAGTCGTACTACAGTTTCTTTCTGCTTTGGTGAGTAATCTGTTGGCATAGGAGATAGGTCTATCCAACTTGTGTGATGATGGTTGAGCTAGAACTGCACCAACAGCATGAAGACTGGCATCTGTATGCACATGAAACTCGGACTAGTTAGGAGCACTTAAAAGTGGAGCAGTACATAACCTCAATTTTAGTTCACAAAATGCTTTCTCAGCTTTAGCACTCCATGAGACGGGGAACTTTTTACTGGTAAGCCTTGACAAGGGCTTCGCTATTTCTGAATACATTCGTATGAATCTTCTATGGTATCCTGCATGGCCCAAAAAACTTTGCACTTCCTTTGGGATTTGTGGAATAGGCATGGAAAGAAAAGCAGTAACCTTTGCAGGGTCAACCGTTATCCCTTCAGCAGATACTATGTGACCAAGAAGAGTGCCCTTGGTGACCAAAAAATGACATTTATCAGGATTTAACTTCAAACCCGTTTTAAGACATTGCTCAAAGATTTCCTTTAGATTTTCCAAATGATCATGGAAATCTTCAGCTGCTTCTCTTCTATTTGTGCTTGAAAACACTGAAAAGTCATCCTTGAAAATGCGGAGAAAGGTTGTTAACCACTTGCCCAATATCAGATACATTGTTCTATTAAATGAAGCTAGTGCATTCTTCAAGCCAAAAGCCATGTGAGTATAGACATAAGTGCCCCATGGAGTAACAAAGGCTGTTTTGTCCCTATTATCAGGATGGATCACTATCTGATTATAGCCACTAAAACCATCTAAGAAGCTATACAAAGTGTGACCGGCTACTTCCTCAAGTACTTGCTCTGTAAAAGGCTGAGGAAATCCATCTTGAACAGTCACTTTATTTAAGGCATGAAAATCAACACAAACTCTTATTTTCCCACTATTTTTCTTGGCTACAATAACCATAGAAGAAAGCCACCTGGAATGTTCTACTAGAACAATTATACCTACTTCTTCTAGTTTTGTAATTTCCAACTTTACTGCCTCTGCATACTTTGGATTGAGTCGATACGGCCTACTTCTTGTAGGTGCAGCTCCCTCAACTAAGGGTATTTTGTGTAATCCAAGCTCCTTTGGCATCCCTGTTAGATCTTTGTAGGACCATGCGAAGGCATTTTTATAAGCAAAAAGTAAAGAAGTTACCTTCTGCAGTAAAGGAAGATAATGCCATAGCCAGGAGGCCAAGTGGACTACTTGAGGGTTCTCTTCATCCCCTAGATTTACTTCTTGAACCAGTGTTTCACGACTAGTTTTGTTTGAGAAATCATCTCCACTGTATGCAAGAGTGGACTTTAGCTTATATTCCGCAATATGTTTTCTAGTCCATCCTTGAGGTATATCCGAAAAAGGAAGATCTTCTCTGCACTCAGGCTCACAACTTTCCTTCCCGGATACTTCTATATTTGTTGCCCCTTCAAAGTTTGTATTCTCCTGCAAACTCTCATTCTCAAACTCCTTGTGAATTTTATGGCCTTTTCTTGCAACTCCTTTATCTGCAACTTCTTGCTCTATTTCATCGATTTCCACCGTGCAATACTCTGCACTTTCCATCATCCAATTCAATAATGTATCTTCTTCTTGGCGTAGAGAGGGCATTACTTGAGTGTCCACAGTATACCTAGTAGTTTTCTCTGAGTCGAATCCTTCTTCCAAATGTAGTTGCAGTTGGCTATTGGTGCTTACTGAAATCCACAGTTTCTTTTTCCTCCAATCTTGCAGAGCTTTTGCTTGCCTCAACCAAGGCTTCCCGAGGAGAAAAGAGTAAGAAGTTTCCTATGGAAGTGCAATAACAACAAAATCTAGAACAAAGTCACAACCCTATACTATCATCAGTACCTTTTCAATAATGCCAACTGGTGCAACTGGATGTTGATATGCTAGGTTAACTGTGAATGGTGCCATTTTGGTGGGGTTCAAATTCAGTTTCCTCATTGTGAAATTGGGCATCAAATTAATGCTAGAGCCTCCATCTATAATCACACCTGTGAGAGCTTCATCCTTTATAAGAACAGATAGCCTTGAACTTTGGTAGTCTGCTAGGGGTGCACGAGGAAAATCAACCATGAAACCATCTATGCTCGGTGGTTGGCTCAAGTAAGCAGAGTGTACAATCTTCAATAAGTCACTTCTTATTTTTGAATCCATCCTTATAAGTTCATACAGACTAACCTTCTGATGAATACCTTTCAAGATCTGTTCAATGTTTACCTCATCAGTGTCTTCTTCCAGACTTGTTGGTTGGTCCCTTAAAGAAGTAGCCATCCTTTCATAAGCTCCTTCAATTTCTGCTTGGCCCTTCCACCCAGCCTTTTCCTCCTATTTATCCTGGAATCCTTGTTGTTCCTCTCTATAGATTGCTGCTGCTTGTTTGACTCTAGTCATCATAGACATTGCAGAGGATGAAACATCATAAGACTAAGTGGTCATACCTTCTTCTTGTGGAGAGACTGCAATCATGTGGATTGGAGCAGGACGACTTCTTGGGCATTCTTTGGTACAGTGATCCTTAGCCTCTGGACAATGCTAACAAGGAGGTGCATCTTCTGGAAGGGAACACCTATTTTGCATATGGCCATACTCACCTAGGCTTTGTCGTACAATTTTCCTTTGTATTAGGTGCATTTGAAGTACTAGCATAATATGAATCCAAAGCTTGAGGGTACCTCATTGCTGTGTACCCTTGAGGTAGTAAGAGTCTCTAGCTTCATGACCATCCTTTCTACAAAATTGACAGCTTACATTGTTAGGACAATTTGCATTGGAATGTCCATTGTTGTTACATATTGTACACCAAATCTAGCGAAGTTGGGCTACTTCATCATTAGTGCGATGCAGTGGTGGCAAGAGCTTCTCTTCTTGTTGATTTTGTTGCATTTTCAATGCCTCCAGTTCTTTCCTCAGTTGCCCAATAGGGTCTAATTCTGCGGCATAATTTGGAGTGTCTTTCCCCCTCAAAATGTTGCCTAGCTTCTTCAATGCGTGATGCTGCTGCAACAAAATCATTAAGGGTTGCATCCAATTTCAGAGACTCACGAAACTTCTGCTGAGATGACTAGGGCAAAGCTTTTTCTATCGATTTTTTAACTAAGAAATCACCTGGACCATGTGGAAGACATGCAACAGGTGCTTTTGTCCTAGTGTGAAGTTCATGAAAGGATTCACCTGGTCTCAGCCTTAAGTTCTCTAGCTGATCTAGAGCTCTTTCGGAGGAGCCCCTTGGTCGAAATGTATGTGAGAATGCCATCTTCAAAGCCTCCCATGTAGCAAAATGGCCATCTGCATATTGACTGTACCATTTGTCTACAAGAGCTTCCAATGTGGATGGGAAGAGTATGAGCATTGCATCCTCTCTATTCTGCAAACCTCGTCCACAGCATAAGGAGATGAACCTCCTCACATGATCATCAGCATCCTCATAAGCTTGTCCCTTGAAGGTAGGGAACTTGATATTGATTCTGGAGAGTAAATGAGAGAGATCCTCCATTTGCAGTGGTGTTTCTTTTGACGTATCTGAGCAGAAGTCTAATGTTCTCCTATGCTTCTCCTTTGAGAGTGGTGTCACCCAAATCAATAGATAAATTCAAGGAGGGTAGAGGGGAGGTAGGTTCACTAGTCGAAAATATAGCTGACTTGTTAAGGCTCCTTCGTACCCAAAGAGGCTCCTTATATGCTCGTGTATGGGTCATGTATCTACTTGCAAATGCAATAGGGCAAAAATACTGAAAAAGAGGACTATTTACTATCCTCAGGGCCTCTCACATAAATGCAAGAGTCTCACCGGGTGTGCCAAACTGTAGAGGAGGTACTGGGGTATCCACTTTTAAGAAGAGAAAAAAATATGTACTTCCAGTACTTCGCCTACTCAAGGGAGGTCCTCCTTAGGGAAGTATACCCTTTAACATTTTTGTAAGCATGCAGATCACAATAATTGTATAGTAAATGTAGACACTCAGAGAGAAGATCAATGACAATGGCAATAGTAAAGGACGAAACCACTCCTTAGTTCACACAGATGATTACAATATAGGCAAAAGAAATGCTCAAAAGTTGATGCTCTTGGGTAACATGCCATTCCAGAACTAAACAGCATCAATACAAGAGATTCATCCAATCCATACAATGAACACAACTAGATGTAGACTGGTACTAATCAGTACAAAGTGTGAAAACTTGCTGCAAGGGGAAGAGCACGAGAATACCACTAACACCAAAAATACCACTGACGCACAATGAATGACAAAAGCAAGCCACTTCCTTCACACTATAGTGCTATTAGCCCTTCACTAGGAATCCCACGCTCTATATCCTCACCATCGAGTGACTTCCTACAGTAGGCTTGTAGCCATAGAGTGCAAAGAGAGGACCCCTATACGTACGTATGTATATGTGTATCCCAAATGAATACAAGTCCATTGCTTTTATAGGCTCCCATAGGCCAAGAGGGCCTTGCCGATTCCTCACATCCATTGAATGTGCGCGGATTGATTGCCCATAAATTGGAGGGATAGATCAAATATGCCACTAGATTTGAATTGGATCCTCAAGAATAGGCAGTCGTCATGAATGGTTGGCGGCAACAGACATTTCTACACTTTCACTTTTACCACTTAAACTTTTAGTGTCACTTCTGCATGCAAGCTGAGATCCTCATTACATGCCGCCCACGATACTTGAATGACTCTGAGAAGCACATCCTTCACATAATTATTGTAATAGCTTTTGACCATCTATTGTGTCTGAGAGATGGTGGTGTAGGTGGAGGGATGGTGGGATGGAGAGTTGATTCTACTCCACCAATCTAAGAGCCCAATGTATTCTTTAATTGGAAGAGTCATCTTCTTCATACTTGAAAAGCACCAATTTAAAGGGATGATCAGGGAGCTGATTTATGTCTTTGGATATCTGACATGTGAGGAGCCAACTGAATTCTCTTGTGATAGTCATCAGAACTGTATCAACAATGGGTGTGGAGAGAGGATGGGAGTGGAGGTGGAGGGGATAGAGGGGGAAAGAAGGAGGTGGGTGTGGGCTGTGGGGGTGGAGGTGGAGACGGTGGTGGAGGTGTGTGTGGGGGCTGTGGGGAAAAAGATGAGGGGGTGGAGGGGGAGGTGGAGATGGAGATGGTGGTGGAGGTGGGTGTGGGTGTTGTGGGGGAAAAGATGAGGGGGTGGTGGGGAAGGTGGAGATGGTGGTGGAGGTGGGTGTGGTGGCCGTGGGGGAAATGATGAGGGGGTGGAGGGGGAGGTGGAGATGGTGGTGGAGGTGGGTGTAGGGGCTATGGGGAAAAAGATGAGGGGGTGGAGGGGGTGGTGGAGATGGTGGTGGGGGTGGGTGTGTGGGTTGTGGGAAAAAGATGAGGTTTGTGGAGGGGGTGGTGGAGATGGTGGTGGGGGTGGGTGGGGGGGTTGTGGGGGAAAAGATGAGGGGGAGGAGGGGGACGTGGAGATGGTGGTGGGGGTGAGTGTGGGGGTTGTGGGGAAGAAGATGAGGGGGATGGAGGGGGACGGTGGAGATGGTGGTGGGGGTGGGTGTGGGGGTTGTGGGGAAAAGATGAGGGGCGTGGAGGGGGTGGTGGGGATGGGTGTGGGAGTAGTGGGGGAACAGATGAGGGGGTGGAATGGGTGGTGGAGATGGTGGTGGGGGTAGGTGTGGGGGTTGTGGGGAAAAAGATGAGGGGGTGGCGGAGATGGTGGTGGGGGTGGGTGTGGGGGTTGTGGGGAAAAAGATGAGGGAGGAAGGACATGGAGATGGTAGTGGGGGTGGGTGTGGGGGTTGTGGGGAAGAAGATGAGGGGGAGGGAGGGGGACGTGGAGATGGTGGAAAGATGAGGGGGATGGAGGGGGACAGTGGAAATGGTGGTGGGGGTGGGTCCGGGAGTTGTGGGGAAAAAGATGAGGGGGTGGAGGGGGTGGTGGAGATGGTGGTGGGGGTGGGTGTGGGGGAAAAGATGAGGGGATGGTAACATGACTTAGCTATGAGAGACATATATGTATTCATTATGCACTGTATAATTCGCTTGAGCTCTTGATGAATAGGGAGGGTCGGTGTAACTCTTTCAATCATTACAAAAGAAATGGATGGCCTCTCATTGGGACAAAACTACTCAAATATTTTCAATCAAAAATCGTTCTCCAATGGCAAACAGGTTCCATACTAGAGTTCCACAGAGATAAAGTCCAACTGCCACCTTGAAAACATCATCCCCGGAATCATGCTGGAGAATGTAACCAGTAGTTGCCGTGCCAAGAACATCTGCAAGAACTCCAGTAGTATTTGATAAGCCAAGTAGTACTCCAGCATATTGTGGCCCAATGTCTTGATGATTGGAATAGAGTTCAGACTGTGAAAATGCATCAAATCCTTGGGAGCAGGTCATGCACAAAACAATTGAAAAGGGAGGAGGAGAAGCACAAGAGAAGCGCTGTGGGCGGGGGATAGTAGGGATAGTGGGGTGGGGTCGAGAGGGGATGGCGGGGATAGTGGGGTGGGGGTCGCGGGGGTGGAGGGGGAAAAGAGGAGGGGAGGGAGCTGCGGGAGTTGTAGGGGCTACGGGGGCTACAGAGGCGGGGGGGGGGGGGTTGAGGAGGCAGCGGGGATAGCGGGGAGAGTTCTTGTGGGGATAGCGGCGGGAGAGAGAGCGGGACTGGCGGGGGAAGGGGAGACTCGCGGGGGCGAGGAAAGAGAGGAACTGGCAGAGCGGGGGTTGCAGAGAGAGAGAGAGAGAGAGAGAGAGAGAGAGAGAGAGAGAGAGAGAGAGAGAGAGAGAGAGAGAGAGAGAGAGAGAGAGAGAGAGAGAGAGAGAGAGAGAGAGAGAGAGAGAGAGAGAGAGAGAGACAGAGAGAGAGAGAGAGAGAGAGAGAGAGAGAGAGAAACACGTGGCTACGGGGCTGAGGAGAAAAGTACGCAAAGAGAGAGAGAGAGAGAGAGAGAGAGAGAGAGAGAGAGAGAGAGAGAGAGAGAGAGAGAGAGAGAGAGAGAGAGAGAGAGAGAGAGAGAGAGAGAGAGAGAGAGAGATAGAGAGAGAGAGAGAGAGAGAGAGAGAGAGAGAGAGACAGACAGAGAGAGAGAGAAGAGAGAGAGATAGATAGAGAGAGAGAGAGAGAGAGAGAGAGAAAATTGAGGCACTACAAGATGGTAAACACACTTCGAAACTCACTTCCATCTACATATCATTCTTTTGTTACTTCTTTATCTCTCTATACAAGAGATAGAGAACTTTCTTGTGAAAGATCTACATTTCCTATTACTTCAAGATGAAGATCAACAAAAAGTTATGGAAGAGAATGATGAAGCCATGTTATCCTCATCAAACGGAAAGAAGAAGAAGGAGAAAATGAAGGAGAAGAAGAGTTAGTAATCCAAGAAGGAAAGTAAGTCTTCTTATCCTAAGTCTTCTAGTCGATTCCTTAATACTAACTCTACACCCAAAGAAAATTCTTCTACTATGTCTGATTCAAAGAAAGAAGTATGCCATTACTATAAGAAACCAAGTCATTTTATACCAAAATGCAAACCAAAGATTTTTAATGAGAAGAAGAAAGAATGAAGTAATAGTACTAAAGATGATTCAAAACTAAATCTCTAAAGGTAAATTCGTATGCATGTGCTACTATTGAAGAGATAGCTTTTGATTAGACAACATTAAATGCAATATCTGATAATCCTTGGACTTTTCTTCTAGAGCTACTGAGCATATGATAGGTTGAGAAAAAGGTATTTTCTTCGCTTTCTAACTCTTCGGGTAGAAGAGTGACCATTGCAGATGGTTATGATTCAGATGTTGTTGGTGTTGGAGAAGTGAATGGAAATCTCATAGCTTCTAACGTTCTTTATGTTCCAGACATGGAGAAGAATGTGCTCTCAATCTCTGATTTCTTCTCAGACAAAGATCAAGGTATGGTGGAAATTTTGCACGCTTTTGCTTTACCAGATGATGCAAAGTCATATGAAGGATGTCTTGAAGGAAAGCTTCATAAAGTTCCTTTCAGGAAACATGGATATATCACTACTATAAGGAAGTTAGAAATCATACATTCATATGTGAATGGTCCAATAAGAGTAGATTCCATTCAAGGTTACAAGTACTTTGTTATGTTTATTGATGTTTTCTCAAGATTTTCATGGATTTACGGTCTTTAAGTGAGGTCAAAGGTTTTTCCTACTTTCAAAAAGTTCTTAGCTATAATTGAAAACAAAACTCAGACAAAGATCTAGATGCTGAGAAGTGCTAGAGGAGGAGCGTAACGAATATGATACGTGTTGAGATGATGCATAGTATGATGTCATCCAAAAAGATTTCTCCCAAGTTTTGGTTTGATGCAGTACATATAGCTAATCACATTTTGAATAGGTCTTCCACAAAAGCTTTAAATCTTATTACACCTTATTAAGCTCATTATTGGAAGAATCCTGATGTGAGTTATTTCAAAGTTTTTGGCTCCCCAACTTATGTTCACATAGAGAAGAAGGATCATGAGCAATCTGGATGTAAAAGCCATTAAAGCCATCTTTATTGGTTATGCAACTAAAGCAAAGGATACATATTCTATGATCTAGATACAAGTGATATCATACTCTCATGCAATGCATACATTGTAGAAAGTTGGATTTATGATAAGAAGAAAAAGATTTCAAAATTCATAAAGGCAGATGATTATAGCTTTTTGGTAAGGAACTTGGATGCTTACATTCAGCCATATAAGGGGGTGATGAACTTGCTCAAAATTTAACAGACACAGCTGAAGAGAGTGTTATGTTACATAGATCAATACCTAGTCCATCATTAGTACCTCTTGAAATTCCAATTTATGAAGTTGGAGAAGGTTCCAAAGTTCTAGAAGAAAGAGACACTGAAGAACTAGAAGAGATAGCACCTCTTTTCAACAATACAACAAAGTGATTATAATAATTTTTTAGCTCCTACTTTAGTTGAGAATGAACCAACTAGTGTTCAAGATGCACAACATAGCCCTGCATGGAAATCAGCTATGCAAGAAGAGATTGATTCCATTTATAAGAATCAAACTTGGAAGCTTTGTGAGTCACCAAAAGGTAAGAAATATATATGGGGTTAAGTGGAGCTTCAAAATAAAAAGAAAAGTAGATGGTACCATAGATAGGTATAAAGCAAGATTAATTGTCAAAGGTTGTGCACAAAAGAATGGTATTGACTATGATGAGACTTTTGCACCTACATCTAGAATGATAATGGTCAGGAAAATACTTTCTTTAGCTGCATTCTTTGGTTGGAAAGTATACCAGTTTGATAACAAAAATTCATTTCTTAATGGTGATCGACATGAAGATGTTTATGTTCAATAGCCCGAAGGATTTCAAGAAACATGTAAAGAGCTTTTAGTGTGCAAGCTAATCAAAGCTTTGTATGGATTAAAGGGATCACAAAGAGCTTGGTATGAGAAGATACATGTTTATCTTCTATCTGCTGGTTTTGAAAACTTAGATGCAGCTCCCAGTCTTTATGTTAAAGCTGAAAAGCATGTTTTTATTATAATTGTCATATATTTTGATGATATGATCATGACAAGTCCCAAGGATTTAGATCTTTAGTTTCTTAAAGGACAACTTAAGAATACATTTGATGTAAATGACTTAGGGATTGCACATTATTATCTAGGATTAAGTTCAAATACAGAGATGAGTGTATATACATGACACAATATAAATACATTGAGAAATTATTGGAAAGGTTTGAGATGATAGATTCTAACCCTATGCACACATGGATGCATATCAATGTTTTATTACAATCAAAAGCAGATTGAAAAACTTTTGATGCTAAATTATATAGTCAAGCAGTTAGTTACTTGATATATCTATGTAATATAACACTAGATATTCAGTTTGGAGTTTCTCAGGTATCTAGGTTCATACATGGTTAGCTCAAGATTCAGTGCAAAGAAGTCAAGAAAAAGAAGTTTTGCAGGTTATTGAAATTTGTACCATTGTGACATTGAATGGGGGATTGTCAGAAACAATGTCCCATTTGTTTAAAAATGTTCACAAGCGCTAGCCATATCAATGGTTTTTTTATACTCTCTTGCACAAAAATAAAATTAGGTGTCTATGACATTTTCACTATAGATTTTCTAAGGAGTTTTTTTGGTCAATAGCAATCGTAGAGTTTAGCTCTATCAAATGCTTCCTCTACTTCTTCATGTATAACAAAACTTAATCTAACTTTTTGTTTCATGAAGCTCTTCAGTAACATTTATCATTTTCTTAGTAAGATGTACTTGCATAATCATATACAAAATTGCACTAAGATGTTCCATTCATGGATTAAGAGATCTTGTAAAGAGAAATGACATTGACCTCAATATCTAAAACACAACAAAAAGTATGATCATTTGCATAGTTACATAACAAGCACAATACCTCTTCTAGACAATGTGGACTATGTTCTTATTCATTCAAATAGTATGCTAACAAGCATAGTTACTATGATAGCTAACATAAGGATCTATGCTAAGTAGCAGAACTAGTATGCTAACTAGCAAAAATAGTCTGCTAACTAACCCAGGGTCTATGCTAATTAGCACAACAAGTATGTTAACTAGCACAATCTATATGTTAGCTATCATAAACTCTATCTTAATTAGCACAACTACTATGCTAACTATTACAAGCAGTGCGGTAGCTGACATAAGCTCTACACTAATTAGCAGAAAGTAGCATGCTAACTAGCTCAATGTGTATGCTAGCTAGAAAGAAAACTATGCTAACTAGCACAATGTGTATGCTAGATCACATAGTCATTATACGAGTTATGAAAGCCATTGTGCGAAATAAAACCAATCAATATCCTACCTACTAGATGATCTATGCTAATTAACACTAAATGTACACTAGGTAGGATAATTTGTATTTAGCTAACACAAAATCTATGCTAATTAGCACACCACGTATGCTAACTAGCACAATCAATATGTTACCTAACATAAGATTTATACTAATTACCATAAGTAACATTTTAACTAGCACAATCTATATTTTATCTAACAAAGAAGTTATGTTAAATAGTATAATCAATATGTTGGCTACCATAGTCATTATACAAATTAGGATAGTAGTATGATAATATTAGAATTATTATGCTAGTGAACACATGCTCCATGCTAAACAACACAAAAAATTTGCTAACTAGCACAATCTGTATCTTAGCTATCACATGTTCTATGGTAATTACAACAACTAGTATGCTAATTAGAAAATGCATTATGCTAAGTAGCAAGATCATGAGGTTATCTAAAATAATCATTTACCAATAAGGATATCCCATATGTTCAATAGCACAATCAATGTGCTGGTCAACATAGATACTATACTACCATACCTACTGTGGTTGTTACAAGTAGCTATTGGTATTCTAAGGTCAAATACCAAATGTTGGAAGTGGGGTGGGTCACAATAATAATATATATCATAGGTTTAAAGGATCTTCCAAAATATGAACCTTAGCATACACACCTTAGCAAGTTGAGTGAGATATAGATAGAAAATAGACAGTTTTTTCAAGTGTAAAAGTAAGCTATGAGGCTCACCTAAACAGACTTATATATGAGTATCAAATTACAATGTGTGCATATGATACAAGCTAACAATATTTGTATCCACATAGAAATAAGAACTAGATACAAGAGATTGTGTGCCTAATAGGTATGAAGATTGTGTGTGAGAATATGGAGAATACAAAGAGTTTATAACTATTCTAAACAAAACCCTAATTTTGATCAACCTAAATAAAAAACTAGTGACGTAGCAAGTAAGAACAAAAAAAGACCTGCTACTCACAATAATCAACAACGGATGTTGATGGTAAGCTGATAGAATTTTCTCAAGATAATCATAAAGAGGAAGACCACAACTCCTCTAGGAGTGTGAAAACTCCTCCTCCAAGACAGAGTAGCTCCTAATGATCACCAATCAATAGTGTATGCACACTCTCCCTCCAAGAAGACCTCCTCCTTGCCTTGAGCTAGAAGCTTGCACTTGCTCCTTGAGATGATGATACATAATGAGCCAAGCCTCTTCTTTTATAGCTGCAAATACCTCTTGAAAACCCATTTTCAATAAAAAGCTTGATCTATTATCAAGAAACTATGATGCTTTTAATGAAATGAACACTTTAATCAAACCAAGGTTTTACCACCAGACTCAAGGCTAAGGAACAACTTTTTACCCAAATATTTGTTGATTGGCTACTTCTTTTGTTGAAAATCAAAGGATTGTAGAGACTATTAGAAATACTTGAGCTTCATTGTCATCGACAATGTCTTTAGGAATGAAGTTATTGCAGAGTAGGGAGAATGAGATAGAGCTCAATCTCCTGAGGTTGCATAGAGGGATTTCAAGGAGGATTGTAGGAAGTGGAAAATGGAGAATGACATAGAAGTTGGACTCCATGAGAAGGAGGATATCAGATGTTGTAGGAGGTAGCAAAACAGAGAGGGCCTAGGTCCCTAAGGATATTGACATAGGTGTTATGTTGATATAAGATGTCTATAAGCTCTAAATGGAGAGAATCTCTCATGATTATCTACCTCTAGATGCAATATAATGTTCCTAAAATCTTACTTCTCCAAACTATTCTTTTCTCATTTCTTATTTCAAGTTTGTTCACTTGTATTTAAGAAGAATATGTCAATGCCAAGTCAAATATCTAGATCTAAACTGTGATAAGGGTTGCACTCTATGGTAGGATTTATGCATTATCCTCGTTACTTAGAAGGTTGTGAAACATTAAAAAATTCATTGTTTCACAACTCGATTCTAGAGTTTCTGCACATTAGGAATTAACTTAAGTACTCTTCCAACTACGTCTCTTATGATTTAGAAGAGTCTAATTATATATTTTTTGCCTTTTGTGACCCAATATGCATAGACACCCTCACTCGAGTTGCAGAACTCACATCACACCAGGGCCCAATCCGTAGTATTTTCTTCATAAAATTCATAGGCATATAGAAACTTACATGTAATGAAATCCTTGAGACATGTTAGAAATCATTAAAACTCCAAAAAACTTATGTCATAACATCAAAGCGAAGACTTCAAATGATGAAGAATATTACTTCCAATTCAGTAATAGGGTCCGAATTTTACAGCCAAGATAAGATGACATACGTATGTTGTTCCATAAGTGTGTCTTCATCAACTTCAATAGGGTGATACTAATGAGTTCTTTATCTTGAAGAAGAAAGAACACAATACTATATGATCAAGAGAAGAAGACAATATTACACTTCTCAAAATATAATTATTACAAGAGAGAGTGTTACGATTGATGGTATATGAAGTGCCTATGCAGTTCACACTTATCCTAGAGTGCTATGAAGACACTCTAGAATGCCACACCTAGTTTATGCATCTGCATTGTTTTATATAAAAATACAATACCCGTGACTGATGTGCTTAAATCTAGGAAGCGGTGAATACATATATGCAAGTTGTTGAGTCACTCTTAAGTTAACGAGAAAACAAAGGCCAAGTTGATTTCTACGTTCGTGCCTTTTTATTTACTTGACTCAAGAGTTTATTCCTATCAGTAACTTTAAAGACTTAATAAGATAGAGTTCCTATGAGCAAGAAATTATGGGCACACTATAATCCAATGAAGAACATGGCTGGAAGGATATAAGAGGGTCTTCCAAATGATTTCTTAAAGCTTGGCACTTTTCAACGTATATATATATATATATATATATATATATATATATATATATATATATATATATATATATATATATACATATATCCGTGTATGTATGGTTATATGCATGTGTATATGTATCTCTCTATTTCTCTCTCTCTCTCTCTCTCTCTATATATATATATATATATATATATATATATATATATATATATATATATATATATATATATATATATATATATATATATATATATATATATATATATATATATATATATATATATATATATAATTGTGTGTGTGTGCGCGCGCATAGAGAGAGAGGGAGAATGATATCTGGGTACTTCTATGTTTGACATTGTTTTAAAAAACTTGCGATATAGATGTAACTAATTCAACGAAACAACTTTGCATGTGGTTATTAGGTCTTCTTACTAAGACATGTGCAAAAGCATGTGAATAATAGCCATCTTGTCCTGCAAACATCAATTCCACCAACGGAGGAGTATGGTATCATCAAATTATGGGCCTTATAGTCAGTGCATGTATTACTATGAAGGATTGTTTAGATAGAAGATAACTTCAATTGTATTGCAAGTGTCTAAAAACAATGTTAAACATAGAAGTAGCAAGATATCATTCTCTGCCTTTGCAACAACCATTCCAGCCTCTTTCTTCTTTGCCTCTTTAGCAGTCAGTTTTGTACACTTCTTTATGATATGATCATTTCCTTTATAGTACTTGCAAATCACTTTCTACTTTTTTGATTTCTTTTCATCTTGGTCTTCCCTCTTTGATTGTGTAGAATTAGCAGATTTCTGCGTACTAATTGAAGAGCTCGATATTCCTTTTCCCTTTTGACAAGCCAAGAATGCTTGATCTACAACTCGCATAATGGACCTGTTCTGTCTAGACTCATCTTCCTGCAACAGAACAGATACTAACTCCTCAAATGACAAAGCATTTGGATTGCCTTTCATCATCAACCAAAGAGTAGAAGCAGAACTCTGATATGAATTAGGAAGACCATTCAGAACGGTCTACACAAGTGTGCTATCTGGTATAACCTCATTAGTAGAAATCAACTGTTCCTTCAAGTCTTTGATCTTTGTTAGAAAATTGTCCATAGAACCAACTACATTCATGTGCTCACTCTCCAATTATTTTTGGAGGTAAGGAACAGGAGCCTCATTCCTAGCTTGGTACAATGTTGTAAGTGTATCCCAAGCATCCTTAGCTATTGTGCAAGAGTGTATGTGAGGAATAATGGTACCTTTGACAAACAAAGCTATCAATGCATGTGCCTGGGCATCTCTGCCATCCCAATGAATTTGCTCCACAGTAGGTGCAAGGTAGAAACCACAACACTAACAGAAATATGCAAAATATCATCATCTTTGAGACCTTTTGCATCAGCTTTAGTACCTGTAGTTGTAACAATTGCATGTGTGATAGGATGTTTTTCAAGACCCTGCATAATATTCCACAGTCCTTTTGCAACCAATACATGTCGCATCATATAAGCCCACAATGGGTAGTTGGTACCATCCAACTTATCCTCAACAACCAACATACGAAATACATTACAACTTCCATCCATGGCCGACGACTACCTTGATGCAGAAAATTGATTCTATCTCAAAAAGTTGAACTGAGCTACCGAGACGAGTTCTACTAAACCTATAGCAGACTTCGAGATGCTTATATAGGTGAACCAAAACAGGTATATACCTTTGGCACAAAAAGATGAAATAGCTTGCACAAGTATTGTGATAGTGCATTCGGAGGCCGAAAGGAGCTCAGATCATGATTTTGGCACCATAGAGCGAAGCCCTTTTAATCTCGGAAACACATTGAGTATGCTCACCAAAATATTTACGATTTTGAGACTGCAAATGGAGAGGTGTCGATGATGCCCTAGATGAAGTGGCGACCTGCTCTGATACTACTTGTTGGAGTTAGACGTTTGTGGAAGCACGTGAACAACACAAGGAAGAAGAAGAAGAAGAAGAAGCTTGGAGCACAACACACAATACTAAATGTATTACTAGAGAATGTACAAAGATAAGTAGCCCAATAGGGTAATAGGCGTATATACAACCGAGGGAGAAAACCTCCTAAAGAGGGAAAAAAGTGTTGCATCAGTCCTAGACTATTCAAACACATCACTACCTAAATATATCAACAATTGGGAGTTGCAAGGAATTATGTGTTCCACGCTCACATAAAGTACATTGAAGTGCATTATCACTATGTAAGGGAGAAGTTCTCTATTGGGGAGATGAATTTGGCAAATGTGCCGACACAAAATAACATTGTAGATCTTTTCAAAAAGGCTCTACCTCAAGAGAAGTTTGAAGCTTTCCGCAAAGCTTTGGGATTCGTTCCTTTTGTGGCTTGGTCTCTTTCCACATAGCTTGATAGTTCCTTATGAATGAGTGCTCCCTTCGTGTTCACTACATCACTCCAAGGGGGCATTTGTTCATATATTTTGGTATTGATGTGAGTGAACACACTTAGGACTATGATGGCACTTCTTTTCCCTCTAGTACTGTGTGTTATGCTCCAAGCTTCTTCTTCTTCCTTGTGTTGTTTGCATGCTTTTGTAGACCTAAAACTCCAACAATTAAAAGTGCCAACTGATGAAATCTGAGTCTAAAAGCATTTCTAGAAGTCTACAACCTTTGGATGTTCCAAATAAAGTAGGAATGCATCTCTATGGACTTCATCACTAAATTTCCTACGATAAGAAGTAAACATGGTATTATATTTGTAGTAGTTGATCAACTTACCAAGATGGTGCATTTCTTTCCTATGAAAATGACGAATAATGCCTTGAATGGTGGAAAAGTATTTGTAAAAGAAATTTTTTGCCTACATGGAATTCCTAAGAACATAATTTCTAATAGAGACTCTAGTTTCACATCAAATGATTTTCACTCAACTTTGTATGAGTACAACTTTCCATGATCCACATACAGATGGGGAGACCGAGAGAGTTAATTGGTTACTTGAAGATATGTTGTGTATCTATTGTGAATGAAAAGGAAGATAAATGGAGTGAATATTTACCTTCAGAAGAGTTTTCATACAATATTGCATGACTTGCATCTAAAAAAATGACTTTGTTTGAGGCTATGTATGGTTAAAATTTTTTGAATCCACCTTCTTTTTCAAACTTTTCAAATAAAGTATAAGTATCTAACAAAATTCTTGAGAAGATTAATGAAGAACTTGGAGAAATTCAACAACACATAAAAGAAGCTCAGAAAAGAAAAAAGAAATTTTATGATTTGAAAGGAAAACCCGTTGAATTTCATATAGATGGCATGGTATTTATTAAGGTCGATCCTCATCCATCTAATTTTTTGCTACTAAAGGATCATAACATTTCTCCATAATATGCAGGTCCCTTCAAGATTTTGAAAAATATTTGAGGTCTTACTTATTTATTGAAATTGCATGAACATTTAGATGTGCATCCTATACCACCTAAGCTTACTTAAAAGATATGTACCTAATTTTGCTCATGTTTTGAAGGAAAATTATAAACTAAAAGATGATGAAACTTTTGAGCTTCAACCTAAAACAATATTAGATAGGAGGGAATAATTACTTAGAAATTGATCTATAGTTGATATTTTGGCAAATAGACTTACATATTGAGTTGAAGATTTGACTTGGGTGAACTAGTAAGAAGATTCTTTGGTATATTATGCTTGCTTTCAACTTTGAGAACATAGTTCTCTAAAGGAGCAAAGAATTGTAATAGGCCTTTCGATAGTGAAATAATTCATTTTGAAACTTTTTATTATACATTTTTTGGATAATTTTTAGAATGGATATTTAGCTTAGTTTATGCATTTAGATAAAATTTAGAAATGACAAGGAAGTTACTACATACATAGGAGATTAAAAGTGTCTCTTTGAAAATTTTTTGAATCATGTTTTATGTACACAAAGTATATCCCTCAATTTGATCTTCGGCCTCCTCTTGTATGCTGCAGCTAATCTTCCTCAAAACAGATTTCATCATCCCTCCTCCAGGAATCGCATGATCCAAAACAATTGAAATATGTCAATTCTACCTATGTTGCATGCCAAAATTTTGCAAAAGCATGCATTTTTAGTAGTTAACTACTTTCTTTAGTGGCACCTCTTGAAAGTCAAAGAAAATAAACAAAAAGAAATCCACAAGTGTGCATGAAAACATGTAGACATTAAAATCATAGATTTGAATAATAATAGAGAAGCTTGGTCTCTTTTTAAGAGTTGGAAAAATCGACACTTTTTCGACCATCGTAACTCAATAAATAGTGCAAAATTTCAAGATCCTTCTACGAGGAAATAATGTTCCGGTCTTCAATCTGCACAATAGTGTTAGAGCTGCCCTATGTCCAAATTAGCCTTGAGATATTAGTTTTGAGCCTATAAGTTTGGATATTTTATAGAGAGAATAAATTAATGAAGGCATTATCTTATAGTGAACTAACTCTAGAGCCCGAAAGGAGATTGCAGGTGAGATTGTGACTGAGAGTGAGATTTATAGGGTCATTGTGAATGATATTGTGATAGCTCAAGGGTGGTTGGGAGGTCACGGCTCCATCACAAAGCTATTTAAAAACACCTACTATATATGATTATCATCTATAATATGAAATCTTTTCTTTCTCTACATCACATCTTGTTGAGAGAGAGAGAAGAGTTTGCGGGCTATAGATGGGGTTTGAAGGGCTGCGATTGAGAGAGAGAGAGAGAGAGAGAGAGAGAGAGAGAGAGAGAGAGATGGATAAAAAAGAAGGAGGACATGGAGGACCGAGGTGGTGAGGGAACAAGGGTGAGGGATGAGGAACTAAGGGGGTGAGAGGAATGGGTGAGGGACAAGGAATTGAGGGGGTGAGGGAATGATGGATACACTATTGAAATCCCTCTAATAATATATGGAAGGCTATAGTAACATCACAAAGTTGAGTTATATACTCCACCGTTTTCTTCACTTCTTCTTCTAACTTTACTTTATAAGTTATGTCCAAAATTGTTGCATCTTTTTGAAGCTGCTCCACCTCCACTTCTTTATCCACCAAAACTACATGTGCATCCTCGTAATGTTGCTTCCACTTACTAACTTGCTTCTCCAATTCCAAGACTCCTGCAACGTGTGTTGTCACCGTATCTAAGCTTTCCTGAAGAGTATGGAGCTTTTCTTCTAAGGTCGTGAACTCCGAATCGCATACTGCCAGTCTCTCTTCCACTTTTGCAGTTGATAGACTTTTGCATTTCAGCTCACCACTCTGCTCTTTGACCTTTTCCTTTAATTTCTGCATTTCTTGCTTTGTTTTTTGTAACTTAGTAGCTAACTCTTTATTCGTTTTCTTCAGTTTGTGTTGCACCTTCCGCGTCTGCCCGACTTTCACTTGTAATCTGGCTATAATTTTTTATTTTTCTTCAATAGTTACTCGCATTGTATTATTCTCTATAACCGCTTCGTTTACGTCATCCATTATTTCTTCATGGACTACAGAGTCTCTAGCAGAACTCTGTGTTCTAACAGCTTCTACCTTAGTTCAAACTCGTTCTAGTTCTTCATTCAAACTTAATCTCTTTATCAGCCACTTATCCTTTTCTGTAATCATAGTATTATATTTTTGTTGAAATTCTTCTAACTTCATCGCACTCCATGATAGACCTTTGGCCAAGTCACTGAGTACTTCCAGTCTAAATGTTTCATCATTGTACATCCAAGGGTATATGTAGTCAATGCCCTAGACTGTGGGCAACTTCACCTTGCTAGCCTCATTCTTTCAACGGTCTGGGATTCTGCAAGAGGAAAAGGTGCATAAGACTGGAATTTTATAGGATGATCCTCCCAAATGATCTCCTTGTTCTTTCTTCGTCAGCAGCCCTTTTCTCCCTTTCTTGCTCTTCTCTTCTCCGGATTTCTTCTTCCTCTTGCCGATGGTGCCTTTCTTCTTCCATTTGCTCCCATGTTGCTTCTTCCTCTCTTGCCTTACTCTCCAGTTCTTCCCTAGCCTTCATCTTTGCTTCCTCCTTGGCCTTCCTCTCAGCTTCTTGCCATTGATTTTCCTCCACCTATCGCCTCCAAGACTTCTCCTCTTCGTCTCTCTCTATTTCCATCTACTCACGAGAAGCGTCACCCACTAGCTTCCGCTCTACTACTCTCTTCTTAAGTATCTACATAAAGACTTTCATTGAGCATACTATGTACTCTCAAGGTAAGTATATCGGAGTCTTCATAAAAAGCAAAGTAAAAACAACACCCACTTTGGAGTCTAAAAGATCTCATTGTTCTTGTTGTTGTTTTCTACGTCTTTCTTCCTCAACAGCCCTTTTCTCCCATTCTTGCTCTTCTCTTCTCCAGGATTCTTCTTCCTCTTGCTGACGGTGCCTTTCTTCTTCCAATTGCTCTCATGTTGCTTCTTCCTCTCTTGCCTTACTCTCCACTTCTTCCCTCGCCTTCCTCTTTGCTTCCTCCTTGGCCATCCTTTGAGCTTCTTGCCATTGATTTTCCTCCACCTTCACCTCCAGGACTCTGTTGAAAAAGTGTTAAAGTGTTACACGTACGATGTGTTACTGCTAGCCGAAATCGTTACCGAACAAATATTAAACGTAAAACAGTGATTCACCGTAAACTGTGTTAAACTTTCAGTATCGTCACCGAAACAACGTGGGTTCTTGGGAGCGGTAGGGGTCTGTTAGACAGAGGCCCTGTACTAATTTCCCAAATCTTTGCACAACAGTGAATAACCATTAACACGTCTTAGCTCAGTTATTAGCCTTCATCAAATAATATCCAATTTCTGGGAATCTATGTATCTAACTCTTACAGACTAAACCAGCTAATGAGACAGAGCAGTAGTCCGAGTGTTACAACAGTACTAACAACTAATAGGTATTATATTCTCGCAAATCAACACACAACTTCTTCATGACAGGTATATATGCCGGATAGCATACAAACTCACAGTAGGCAGTGAATCAACGAGAAGATACTATAATCGATAGATTCATTCATCACAAAACTTATCAGTACTCTTCAATCAACTTATTCATGCTACTGAAGGTACTAGCTCTTCCTCATAATCGGGATTACCAGAGAATGATACCGAAGGTACTGAATCCGGTAGCACAACAGAGTTCACCAGTTATCTATTCCGAATTCCCACTATCCATTAGCGTATGCAAAGAAATGACTGACAGTACGTAAACCCTGGGAACTTATACAACTGAACACAATGCC
The DNA here is from genome assembly GCA_020310875.1 of Ceratopteris richardii. Lineage (NCBI taxonomy): Eukaryota > Viridiplantae > Streptophyta > Polypodiopsida > Polypodiales > Pteridaceae > Ceratopteris > Ceratopteris richardii. The sequence continues at coordinate 11,769,082 of CM035412.1, forward strand.
AGCAAGCAGACACACAACCTTTACCTTACGATTCGTTACTATGCACCACAGTATCAGTGGGCGAGGCGGAATGATCAGAACACTAACAAGACTCAGACTACACAACAATACATCACACAGGCTTCGACAATCACTCTGGCAAGTCCAGAAAAACGGGCTCTCGACCACTCTTTTTCTATTGCTTTATAAAGATGTTTACAGGATGCGCGCACCAACTTTTCGTGCGAATTTCGAAAACTCCGTTAATCCGGCATACATTTGTCCTACTCCGACGGCCGTCTAACACTGGCACGCACAGTGGACTCGAACCTGCAAGTGATTTTTTATTACAAAAATTATTGTTCATCTATGATTCCTTCTAGATACATATTTCTGGCTAATCTAAATGTTCGGGCTATTTTTTCTTAAGGGTTTCTAATAACTATGTAAGGGTGTCGGGTTCTAATATTTGCGCATCTACTCTAACAGAACTAAGGGAAATGGCTTCGGTGAGCAAAATTTCGGCCTGTGTTTGCAAAAAGGCCTCCTGTAAGTAGAAGTCGTTGGATAATGCCCCATCTCTGGCTGTCTTCATTTCACTTACTTGCTTCTGCATTTCGGTCATTCGGTCTTTCTTGTTGCGTACTTGATTATCTAATCTTTCAAACTGTTGATTCTAGAACTGTATAGTTTTGTGATATGCATCTCATTCTCTGCGGGCATTCGCTAAGTCCTTTTGATATTTGGTTTCCCTGTTCAATTGTTGTTTGAGCATATTGTTGACGTCGTCTAAGGATTCTTTCGTTCTTTGTAGTTGTTCTTCGGTTTGCTTAGCTTCTCTCTGCTGCTCTTGGTATTTCTGTACTGTGTCTTGTAGCTGGAGTCTTGTTTCTTCCAGTAGGTTTCCTAGTGCTATTCTTGTATCGTGTGTATCTTTGATTGTTTGATTTAACTTTATTATTTCCGCGTCGGCAGCTATCAGCAATTCTTCTTTTGCAGCTAGTGCCTTATCTCTCTGGCTTGAGCGTTCTTCCTATGCTTGGAGTGTAGCCTGTAGTTGCTTGATCTGCTCATGGAGTGCATGGTTTTTCGCTCTTGTTGCTTGTAACTCTTCCTGAAGAGGGGTGATATCCGCCTCCATCACTTCCAATTTTCTTTGGAATTCATCTCGTGCATTGTTTGTGGCTTGCTTCAGTTGTTGCGGTAGTTGTTGCGATAGATTAATCAACATTCGACCCATAGATTCTAATTCCGAAAAAACTAGAACGGGGTGGGGTGGCAGAGGAGGGCGAGGTTGCGAAGAGGTTTTGGTGAGGAGTTGTTGTGAATTTGGTGGTGAATAGTTGAGGGAGGATGTAGAGGCTTCAGCAGTTTCGATGGGGTGACTGGGCATGATGGGACTGCGGGGTGGTTCCGGTTGGGAAATGGGGTTAACAGGCGGTGTTTTGGGGAGGGCAGAGTTAGTGGTTGTTACCGTGTTTGTTTTTTCTGCATTGTTCACTTCTGTGGATTCCACTGCCTTCGGTAGCTTATCTAGTGCATCTCTAGCAGATTCTTGCTCGTCTACCTGTTGCTCTGATTCTTTTTCGATCGAAATTGATTCTGTTTCTGCTCGATCCTATTGTTCTTGTTGCTCAGTCGATGATTCATTGTGCATTGAAGTAGCTATATCATGGAATGTCTCTTCTTCGTTCTTCTCTTCTTCTTTATTGTCATCTCTATCTTTTCCGGCTGAGCCTTGTGCTTCGCTTTCGGAGGAGCTAATCCTGATTCGTTTCCAGCGGAACAATTGATTGAGCTCTTCTTCATCTTCTTCTTCCTCATCCTCTAGTAGCTGAACTGACTCTTCATGCCTTAGGACGGGTCCTCGTGGTGGTGGTTGAGCGGCGAGTATGGTTGGAAAGAGAAAGGAAAGGATGTGGGGAAGTCTGGATCGAGGGGTGGTTCCTTTGTTGACTTGTATCACTATGGCTACACACTCCTTATGGATACGGTGAAAGAAAAAGGAGGTGAAGTTGACGGGTTCATGTGCAGCAAGGTCGATGGTGGAATAGAACGGGTGGGATATACCGTTGGTGCGTTTCTGGAGGTTAAGGATTGCGACTAAGAACTGTAATGCAGTTCTTTCAGGTTCGGGGCGACAGAGAATGGCGTATTCGTTCGATGAATGGCGGGGGAAAAGTTCGGTCATGCGGGTTACGGGGATACTTGGGCCATTCTCGCGGCCTTGTGGAGTGAGGCGGAAGGCTTTGGCGAACGCCTGGAAGGTTATTACGATTCTAGATGGTAGGGAGGGGAAGAGCCACTATCGTTCGGTGATGGGGGATTGGGCGATGGCAGGGATGATTTGTGCGAAGAAGGGATGGGCTTCCACTGAGTGCCATGGCAGCTCAGCGAAGTTGGCCAACCCTCGGTGCGCAGGTATTCTCCTACCTGGGTAGGGATACCATCACAAAAAGCTGTGTAGTTCGCCAACGCTTCCATTGCGCACGCGAACACGAATACACAGGACACAGCACACGGATACACAGAACACAGAACGCGGAAAACACAAGCACAATCACAAGAACACAATAGCGTTTTTTGGCGCAACCGAAGAGCTTAAGTACAGATATTACGGTGGGAGGAGTAGGAAGTGATGGTTATCATTGTGCGGTGCTGGAATGATATTGCTTTTAATTTGGCGTGCATGCTTGAGTAATTGGTAAGGAGGGCGGCTTATGGCAAAACACGGCTATTTAAAAAAGAAAAGAAAGAACAGAATGAAAAGTAAAAAACAAAAGCTAAAAAAAATGCGGTCCACTGCCGAATGATTTAATGCGGACTAGTAGGGCTTTGATACGGCGGCAGCTTCGAGCCGTTGATTGCTTTTGGAAGTGGATTTCCGGTCAACGTAGTCAACCGAAAAGTTGCTGGACCGATTTGCTCTGAGATTTTGTAAGGGCTGAACCACCGTACTTTGAATTTGCTTGCGGATCTATTTGACTTTGTGTTATAGAAAAGTACAAGCTATCCCATCGAAAACACTAGAGTTTTCAGGTTTCGATCGTGCGTCCTTGCCTGTCTTAGTTGAACTTCGTGCGTAGTTAAGAAACTCAGCCATCGGTGCTCATCTAACTCTCTGAGTGTGTCCAACCGAAATGACAGTGAGTCTTCCGGTAGCAGTTTCTGGGTAATGGCTACTCGTAAACTTGGTATAACTATCTCCATTGGTGCTATTGCTTCTAAGCCATAAGCTAATTTGAAAGGTGTCAATCTTGTTGTTACCTTGTAGGTAGTCCGATATGCCCATAATACTGCAGGTAGCAGTTGATCCCATCTTTCCGGTGCTTCCATGATCAATTTCCGAAGATTATTCAGCAGAGATTTGTTTGTACTTTCGGCCAAACCATTAGCACGTGGATAATAAGGAGAACTAAATTTATGTGTGACCTGGAACGACTGTGTAAGTGCCTTCATTAAATTGTTTACAAAATGAGTGCCTTGATCTGATACAATTTCCAGTGGTAATCCAAAACATGGAAAGACATCAGTTAGTAGACACTTTGCTACCGTAACGGCTGTAGCAGACCCTAAAGCCCAGGCTTCAGCCCATCTGGTTGCATAGTCTGTATAGGTCAGTATGTAACGGTTGTTACTGAAGACTGTTGGTGGTGTAATTGGACCGATAAAATCTAGACCCCACTTCTGGAAAGGTTCTAATGGTAAGATGGGTTGCAGAGGAAAGAGATGACGTTGCAGAGGCTCTCCAGCTCTTTGCCAAGTATCACATTGTTTGACAAACTGTAATATATCTCTGTACATCGTTGGCCACCAGAGACCACTCTGCAGAACTTTCTGGTGAGTTAGATCTGCAGCAAAGTGACCACCGGAAGGAATCGAGTGAGCCAAAGTGATAACTGAGTTAACTTCATGCGGTGGAATACATCCAAGTAGGATTCCGGTGTGATCTACATAATATAATTCTCTAGCAATTAATCGAAATCGGCGGCTAAAGACTGCAATTTTCCTGCGTACTGCTCTAGAAGTCTGAGATGGAAGGCAACCATCAGTAAGAAAGATCAAGATCTGATCATAATATGAAAATGGGATAGGTGGGTCTGCACAATCTTCATTAATTGGTTCTGACACATAAATCGCGGGTGTCGTGTCATCTATGCCCACCGGAGCTTCACCGGAATCTAAGCGGGATAAGAAATCTGCTAAGGCATTTGAACTGCCTAGTCGGTGAATGACTTCGTAGTCAAATTCCTGTAAAAGTAAGACCTATCGCGCTAATCGACCACCTAGATGTTGTTGTCGAACTAGATAGACAAGTGCAGCATGATCTACATGAAATGTGAATTTACGATCTAGCAAGTAATGTCTGAATTTCTTGACCGAATATACTAGCCCTAGACATTCTCTTTCTGTTACAGAGTAATTCTCAGCAGGAGCTAATCTTCGACTTGCATAATACACTGGTCTGAACCATTTATCAATTTGTTGCATCAACACACTTCCTATTGCTATATCTGAAGCATCAACAAATACATGAAATGGGTGATCCCAGTCCGACGGTTGTAATATAGGAACTTGTGTTAATAAATGCTTTAAACGATCAAATGCTATCTGGCATTCCTGGGTCCATTCAAATTGTCGAGGTGTTTTGCTGATTAGCTTGTTTAGTGGTATAGCCAGATGAGCAAACCACTGTAAGTGCCTTCCATGCCACCGTACTTGGCTCATAAAGCGCATAACTTCTTTTGGAGTAGCTGGCACCGGAGCTTCTAATACTGCCGAAATTTTATCTGGATCTACTTGGATAGCTTGTGCAGATACAATGTGGCCAAGTAATTTGCCACATGAGACCACAAACACTGATTTTTTTGGGTTCAAGCAGAGTCTATACTCTGCATTTCTGAAAACAGCACCGTAAATGGAACAGGTGTGCTATCATCTTACCGAAAATTGAAAAAGCGTCGAGATATACTTGCATAAATGAAGTGAGATAAGGAGAAAATATCTCCTGCATACATCTTTGAAATGTGCTTGGTGCGTTTCTCAATCCAAACCACATTACTGTACAAGCAAAGACACCCCAGTTGGTAATAAATGCAGTTTTTGGTATATCTTCTTCGGCCATTCTCACTTGGTTGTAGCCACTCTATCCATCTAGGAATGAATACATCTCGTGACCTGCTACTCTATCAAGCACGGTATCCAAAAAGGGGATTGGAGAAGGATCCGGTACGGTTGCTGCATTTAATTTTCGGTAATCTACACAGATTCTCAATTGCTTATTTTTCTTAGGCACAATCACAATTGGAGAGATCCATTCAGCATGCTCTACTGGTACGATGAATCCGACTTTAAATAACCTATCAAGTTTTGCCTTTACCTGAGATGCATAATGGGGATTCATCTGGTAGCTGGTTTGTTTTATCGGCCTTGCTTCTGTCTTCAGCATGACCCTGTGCTGGTAGATACGGGGGTCCAATCCCTTCATGTCTTTGTAGTCCCATGCAAAGACGTCGGTGAATTCTCGGAGTAGCTGGATTAAGCCTGCTTGAAATGTTTCCGGTAAGTTTTGCTTTATCTTTACAGGATGCGGATGATCTTCATCTCTTAAACTGTAAGTGATCAGCTGATCTTCGGAGACATAGAACTGTTGATGTTTCTCTTTGTTGTCTGTTGGTTTAAGAAGTTGCTGCAATTCATTGTCATGTGTCGAAACAGTGTCTTCCTTCTTAGCTTCTCATGTGATGGGTATTACTGTAGAGACTGAAGCGTTCCAATTATCTACAATGGACTGTAGATCAATAGTCCCTAAGGAAATTAAATCAGCGTTACTCTTTAGAAACTCTTCTTCTTCATCATCTGACAATCCATCTAGCATATGGACTGGTTCAGCAAAATACGGTCTAGCGTGTAGCTCGCAAGGTTGTATAGCATCTAACTTTACCACATCTCTTTGATTGGCATCTTTGAACGTAAGCTCCTGTGCAGACCAGTTCTATATTACCTTCGCATGCTTCAGCCAAGGTCGGCCGAAAAGGAGGTTGTAATCCAAAGTGGATTCCGGCAGATCTAGTATAACAAAGGTCATTTTAAAGGTCGTACCTTGTATAGTGATGGGTACGTTCCGAACAAGTCCTACGTGATGGACTCTTGATTGATCTGCCATTCTCACAAAAAATTGAACTGGTTCGATTTCAGTCCATCCTAGCCTTTTGCATAATGCCGCAGTCGCAATGTTAACACCAGAGCCTCCATCAATTAATACCTGCGTAATCTTATGATTCTTATACCATACTGTAATCAAGGGGACTGAATGATCAACCATAGAATCAGGTTCCGGTTGAACTGCTGCTGTCGCCGGAATACAAGAAGGTACCGGACTGAATTGTTGTTGGAACTGTTGGCGAATTCCAGGTACTAATGCCAATAGTTGGCCCAGAGTCAGAGGGATAGATGCCTTAGATAAGATTTCCCAGGCCTGTTGAGATTGATTGACAGGCTCTACTGATGTTGAAGTTGATGCCTCTACTGATGCGGAGGTGTCTATGGTTGGTAATGTATCTGCTGCTGATGATGTTCCTGCTGCTAACTCCCTTTGCTGTGTTCCTTCCTTTGTTAACGAGGGCTGTGTTACCGGAATAGGCTTTGGGAAGACTTATGGTTCTGCTGTGGTCCATTGACTAGCCTCGTTGTACATTCTGTGTTGTTCACGTATCCCTGGTTCAAATATTTCTGCTGCCGGTTGCAGTTGTTTATCGGAACGGGTCTGGACTACAGCAGCCTGTGTCTCCACCAGTGTGATTTTTACCATGTTGGCCATTGGATTTTGATGTTCCTTCTTCCTTTGATCATACTCAGCTGCATCCTTGCAAAATCTCCTAATATATCCAAATTCACCACAAAAATGACAGCGTGGTGGTGATAAATTGGGTTTTTTTGGTGGTGGTCCGTTCTGCCAGCGGTTTGGATTATAGTTGTTATTCCTCTATCCTCGGTAATTTCGATATCCTTGCTGCTGGTTGTTTCTCATTTGTGGAGGTACATAGTGGTTGGCTGGCTGTCCTTGTTCTTGGATAATTGCATTGACAGTCGCTGTTCCCTATACTCTAGCGTTGTATGCGCAGTTTTCGGTGGTGTGTCCGGCACTATTGCAGATAGCGCAGAATGTCTGATTAAGTGCGCAATTGGCACTGGTATGTCCTGAATTTTTTCATGTGTTGCAGTATACTTGTCTAGTCATATCTTCTACAACATTTTTGTTTGCTTTTAACCATTCCAAATCTTCTGTAAATCCACCGACTTTGTGTTCGAGTTGAAGAGTCATTGCAATGACTCCATCGAGGGACATGGATCCGACATATCTTATGATCATGATCTGCTTAAGTTGTGGAACCAAGCCATTGATGAACCACTGAGTGATAACGTCATCTGGTAAGTTAGCATGGGCCGGTGGTAGCTACCTTAAGTGCGTCCTGTATAGAGTAGCATACTCCTGTACGGTTTGGTTTGCCTTCTGTCTGTTATTCTGCAGATAATAAAAAATTTTGGCTGGATTCTTTTTTAATCTGAACCGTTGCAGAAAAGCATCTCGTACTGCTTCGTAGGTGCCAAAATGATTAATATCATATTCTGTAAGCCATCTAGCTGCTTCATTAACAAGTGTAGATTGGAAGACAATGGCTTTGTAGGCCTAATCCGGTGGATGGTTGAGAACAACGTAGCTTATCTCGAAAGTGCGTACGTGAGCATCTGGATCATCTCCTAGAAATCCACCAAACTTCGTGTATGTCACTCCCATTGGAGGTGGCTTGGGTGGGCATAACTGTTGTTGTTGTTGTTGTTGTTGTCCGTTCATCGTGAGTGTATTATACCTTCCTTCTGTATCTCAGGCCTGAATATCTAAACTACCGGAATCTGTATCGTCGGATGGTGCACTTTCCGGTGCGATTATCTTGCTTAATATGCTTCAAATCTCTGTTTCGAACAGCCTTCCTTCTTCCTTGATGTCCAGTGTATGGGAACTTGTTTCCAAGCGCAGTGATTGGGCTGAAGATTCAGCCGAAAATGCTAAATCATCACCGAAAAATTGTGATTCTCTTACCGAAATATCACCGGAAGGCACCGAAATTATGCCCGAATACGGTGTTTTTTCGCCTTCGCCGATTTCTTTGACTAGAGCGTTTCTAATCGTAGATGAATCTGAATCTTTTTCCACGAGTGTTAAACTAGATTCCAACTGCGTCTTGGTAGGTTCTGGAATTACTATATCTTCGACAGACTGTGCCGAAATAGTATCAGAATGTACCAGAGGTGTAACACGTTCTACCGGAATATGATCAAAATCAGTTCTAACATTCTTAACTTTCTTGGCAACTGAGCCAGACCTAGTTGTACTTTTACCTTCCAGAGTTGTCTTTAGTACATTAAGTACTCCACACTGATGGTTCTTGGGATACGTTTCACCGGATTGAGTAACCGGCATGTATCATTTTTTGTACTAATCGCGTAGTATTACTAACGGAACAGTTTGCTACAATCTAACTCTGTTGCTACTACCAATCGAACGATAATCTAATTCTGACAGACGACTGACAATCTTGATGCCACCTTCCCACAGACGGCGCCAAGTGTTGAAAAAGTGTTAAAGTGTTACACGTACGATGTGTTACTGCTAGCGGAAATCGTTACCGAACAAATATTAAATGTAAAACAGTGATTCACCGTAAATTGTGTTAAACTTTCAGTATCGTCACCGAAACAACGTGGGTTCTTGGGAGTGGTAGGGGTCTGTTAGACAGAGGCCCTGTACTAATTTCCCAAATCTTTGCACAACAGTGAATAACCATTAACACGTCTTAGCTCAGTTATTAGCCTTCATCAAATAATATCCGATTTCTGGGAATCTGTGTATCTAACTCTTACAGACTAAACCGGCTAATGAGACAGAGCAGTAGTCCGAGTGTTACAACAATACTAACAACTAATAGGTATTATATTCTCGCAAATCAACACACAACTTCTTCATGACAGGTATATATGCCGGATAGCATACAAACTCACAGTAGGCAGTGAATCAACCAGAAGATACTATAATCGATAGATTCATTCGTCACAAAACTTATTAGTACTCTTCAATCAACTTATTCATGCTACTGAAGGTACTAGCTCTTCCTCATAATCGGGATTACCAGAGAATGATTCCGAAGGTACTGAATCCGATAGCACAACAGAGCATATGAGAACACACTTCCAGTTATCTATTCGGAATTCCCACTATCCATTAGCATATGCAAAGAAATGACTGACAGTACGTAAACCCTACGAATTTATACAACCGAACACAACGCCAGCAAGCAGACACACAACCTTTTACTTACGATTCGTTACTATGCACCACAGTATCACTGGGCGAGGCGGAATGATCAGAACATTAACAAGACTCAGACTACACAACAATACATCACAGAGGCTTCGACAATCACTCTGGCAAGTCCAGGAGAACGGGCTCTCGACCACTCTTTTTCTATTGCTTTATAAAGATGTTTACAGAATGCGCGTACCAACTTTTTGCGCGAATTTCAAAAACTCCGTTACATCCGGCATACATTTTTCCTACTCCGGTGGCCGTCTAACAGACTCCTCCTCTTCATCTCTCTCTGTTTCCATCTGCTCACGAGAAGTGTCACCCACTAGCTTCCGGCCTACTACTCTTTTCTTAAGGATCTACAGAAAGACTTCATTGAGGATACTCTGTACTCTCAAGATAAGTATACCGCAATCTGCATAAAAAGAAAAGTAAAGCCAACACCCACTTTGTAGTCTAATAGTGAGTTCACTACTCATCCGGATCGTTGAAACAGTCTGCCAACCTGCTTCTTCAATTTTGCAAAAATAATTTCCGCCCAATTAACTTTTGTTTTAGCATATTCCTTTACCAATGAATAGATTTGGTGAGATACTCCATAGTGTTTGGCTTGCAAGTTAATGATCCTTGTCGTCAGTAGAAAACCGAGCTCTAGAGGGTTGTCATCAGGGAGCTACACAAATTGGTATTCACCCGAATAAGGCTTACCAAGTAATGCACAAATCTCTTCTATTTTATAGACTTCGTGGTTACCAATATTAAACCGCTCATCTATCAACATAGAAGAAAGATGAAATACTTATTGTTGCGTTCTAATACTGATCTCTTGTGCATTGACATTGTTACCCTCAGTTTGCAAGGCTATCTCCATTGCAATCTCTTTCACCTATGAGTGAGGTTGTATGCTCCTCCAATCCACCATGGCGCACTACAATAAGCCTCTATCAATCCTTTTGTTCATGAGAAATCACTCCTAGAATGTACAACAAATGGAAATTAGACAATGAAATGGTCATTGCCGCACTGCTACTTTGTTGGTTTGCTGCTATAAAAGTTTGACACGCCGATCAATGTAGTTTCTCTGTGCGCACAATTTCCAAGTAAGCCAAATTTGGAAAAGTGTGTAGCCTCTTATGCCGTGCTTGCTTGTGTAGAGAGCTACAAGTCTGAGCCATGATTACTTCCCACTCAGAAAATGGGGGAAAACTTATCAGATTTGAAGCATTGTGGCCATTGCCACTCATTGATTGCACATACAATTGTATGTAGAGTAGTTACACCCCACATTATTACTAATATTCCACGATCCTTATATAACTAAATTGGATATGATCTATCAGAATTTTTTTTTGGAACAACATCAACCTCCAAAAGTCTGATATGTTCATAATTTGGACCCATTAATTACTGTTGGTAGAACTTCACCAGTTAACGTGGTCAATCATAAAGAACTGAGTCCGCACATCTCGTGAATCCGCAACGGACCAGTCCGCCATAATTTTAATGTGCCTTTAGAGTGAGAATACAACACCAAATCTCCAGGCCAAAAAATCTTTGTTCACAGATTCTAGTCATGCCACTTCTTCTGCCTACTGTAACAATAAAAGGTTATGATAGCATTGTTCATCCAGTTTCCACAACTGATCCATTCGTTAAGCAAATGACTCCGTCCGAACCAATCTCTTCCGCACTGCATTCCGAAGACTCAGTACCATAAATTCAATGGGAGGATGGCCTCCTATCCATGGAACAATTGAAAAGGTGTACTACCAAAAGAGACTTTGTATGAAATCTTGTATGCAGAGTGTACAGTGGGGAGTGTAATTCCCCATTGCTTCATTGAGTCCTGTAGCATCTTTTGTAGCATATGAAGTAAAACTTTGTTAGTACTTTTTGCCAAGCTATTCACTCATGGGTAAAAGGGGGAGCTAAATTTATGCTTAATCTTATACTCTAAAGTAAGTTTGGCAATTAACTGATTCAGAAAATGAGTTCTCCTATCAGAGACTAATTCCAAGGTTAAGCCATAGTGCAGAAAAATTTCATTCTGCAATTTCCTTGCATTTGTCTGTGTAGCATCCAACTTCCTTGCCCATGCTTTGGCCAAATGTGTGCAATAATCCGTACATATCAAGATATACAGGGCTCTTGTGCGAGTTGTAGGTGGTTAAGTCCAAACACCATTTTTGAAAAGGTTCTAGTGGAAGAATTGGCTGCAATGGAAAATGCGGACTGTCGTGAGGTTCACTAGTGTGTTGGCATGGATCATAATTCCACACTCCATGTTGAACATCTGAGTACATAGTAGGCTACCCTAATTCAAATCATAATAAGATGACTGAAGTGCCCATCGGCCTCACCTGCATGAGCTTCCATAATGATTGCCTACACCTTGTGTGGAGGCATGCAGTAGAACCAAATGTCGGTTAGATCCATATGGTATAACTGTCCCATAATAATTGTAAACCTACAACTTCAGAGTCCATGTCTCTTCTGTGCTGCTGAACGTAAATAAGATGGAGCAAGACCATTTTCTAGAAAACTTAACATTTCCTTGTACCAATTAGGGTAGGTCTGAGGAGGATTCTGCCACTAAAAAGACTTTTCATTCTGAAGAGTGTCCTCGACACCTTTGGGGGGTTCTCCATGGTCAATGCATGATAGGAAATCTGCTATAGCATGACTCACGCCTATACAATGAACAATGTCGTATTCAAATTCTTCTAACAAAAGGACCCACTTGGCAAAACGACCTACCAAATTTGGCTGTTTCACCAAATACAGCAGAGCACTATGATCCACATGAAAAGTGAATGCTCAGTCCAAAAAATAATCGCAAAACTTCTTTATGGAATAAATAAGGCCTAAACACTCCCTTTTTCTAGTCGAATAATTCTGCTCTATAGCTTTTAATCTCCAGCTAGCATAGTAAACAAGGCAAAACCAACTACGATCTTCCTTATGCATTAAGACACTTCCAATAGCTTTATCAAAAGCATCCACAAATACATGGAACGATTGCTTTCTGTCTAGGGATTTCAACACAAGTGCAGTAGCTAGCATCTTCTGTTATTGTTCAAAGGAAATTCGGGCTTTATTCGTCCACACACAAATTCGATCGATCAAACATGTGCAAGTTTATTCAATGGAATGGCAATATGTACGAGCCCTCGTAAATGTCAACCATGCCACCAAACCTGCCCCAAAAATCGTAAAACCTGCTTTGGATTCTAGGATGCTCGGGTCTCCAAGACTGCTTTAACTTTATCTGTGTCCATTGCAATACCTTTTTCCAAAATAATGTGGCCCAAAAACGCTCCGCATTTGATCACAAAAGAATATTTATTCGGATTCAAACAAAGATTTGCCTGTCTACAAGAATATAAACAGGTATGTAAATGTTCTAGGTGTGCAACCATTGCACCAGAAACTAGAATGTCATCTAGGAAAATGCGCATAAATGATGTAAGGTATGGAGCAAATATTTGTTGCATGCATCTCTAGAAAGAGCTTGGTGCATTTCGTAACCCGAACCACATGACTGTGCAAGAAAAGATTCCCGCGTTCATGATAAATGTTGTTTTTGGTATATCGGCTTCCACCATTCGAACTTGGTTATATCCATTGAATCCATCAAGAAAAGAATACATGTCCCTACCTGCAACCTCATCAATCATACTGTCCAAAAATGGAAAGGGAAAAAGATTCGGTATAGTAGCCGCATTTAATTTCTTGTAATCAATGTTGATCCGTAATTGCTTGTTTTTCTTCAGGACAATAACTATCAGTGAGACCAATTCTAGATTCTCAATAGGGACAATGTATCCTACTTTCATCAACAGATCCAACTCGTGTTTGACCTACTTTGCAAAGTTGGGGTTCATTATGTACCTCTGCTGCATAACTAGGATGGCATCTAGCTTAAGCAATATACGATGATGATAAAGCATTGGATCAAGGCCTTTCATATCCGCATATGTCCACACATCCTTACATTGTTGTAGTAAAGCTATCAATTCCATCCAGAGTTCTAAAGCAAGATGCGGATAGATTTGGACTCGCTTTGGTTCTTCTATAGTACCAAGGTTTACAACTTCCAACGAATCTTCTTCCACTCACAGTACAACAGATCGGCCGTGTACTGAGGGTTTTACCAAGGAAAACTCGTATGAGCATCAGTATGGGCATCGGTAATACTGACGCCCATATCGACAATTATACCGATGCCATTGCTAGGTGTATCGTTGCGTATACCCACGCCCACTAGGTGTACCGACGCATATTATGATGGCATTACTGGGAATATTGTTGCTTATACCGATGACCATATCTGCAAATATTTCTTGGGCAGAGCGTCTTGTCTTTTGCTACAACATTACCATGATGTTTCTTAGAAAAAGACAATAAACTCTGCCCAAAAAAAAACCAAGTACATGTGATGTGTACTCTAATGTCAACCAAAATATGATTTCATAAAATAGAATATTATTGGACACAAAAGAGATTATCAGAATGAACCATGAACCATGAACCATGTACAAGAAGAGTTATATATTTCATAAATGAAGCATGTACAAGAGTGTGGCAAACCACTATCATATATGACACTTTTACAAAATGTGGCACTAAGGTAGGCACTACCATATAAAAATCAAATACAAAATTTTGGTGTCCCATTGCCATACACATGCAAAGAATGTTCCATATCAACAGGCTTGAAACAAAAAACATTCATGAAATGAGATAAATTCACATGAGATTTACAAAGAACAAGTAAAAACCAAGTTTATAAATTCATCACTTCATCACAAACGCTCCCATGAAACGACCGCACCGCGTCCCTCCAAGTCCTCCAATAGTGCAGTCAATCCATGCGATATCCATAAGCCTCCTCTGTTCGTTTTGGAGGATGACCCATTGCTAGCTCCTGTAACAAATATACAAAACATTAGAGGAACTTACATGAGAAGATTAACACAAACAAATTCAATAAATCAAATCGTACTTACAAACTCATGATGCATCATATCATATCCGCCGCTGCCCAAATGTGACGGTCCAACCGTATCTAAACGTGTGTCTACTGCATCTTGCTGCTGGCGATATCGGTTACGAGTCTTCTGCTGCTCATTGCGAATCATATCCCACTCCTCAGCATCTAACCATATAGGCTTTGGAAAGCCTGCTTAAAAAGCATCACGAGCCTCGAATCGTCGATGGGACATAACTTGACATGCAGTGTGCAGAATCCACTCTGAACTGACAAGAGACTGTCCATCGGCTGGTCGAAACTCTTGATAAATCCTCTATGTGATATAATTCTTCCGATTTTTATCTTGTTCACTCCATTTCAACATGATAGAGTGTCCAAACTGTATGGAGCAAAGTTGCTGTATACGTTGTCATCAGGGATCGCAAGGAGGAGGGAGAAACCATAGAATTTTCCTTATAATAGGCTAACATTGCTCCTTTCTCTTCCCTATTTTTCACACTTCAAAAGTCTTAGCTGTGGTTGATATGATTAGATTCTCGGATCTAGCCATTTAGCCTCCATCACGGTCAAGTCTTTGTCAAAACCAAAGTCCTAGTCAAACTCCATATTCAGGCACTCAATCTCTCATCCCCAAGTCCCTCACTCTCACATTCTCTACGGGATAAATATTGAATTATGTCATCCAGTTCGCCAAAGGAGGAAGGAGTTAAGCTTTTATATAGTTCCTTGGTCTAATCTTAGAAGACCTAGGCTAAATCATGATCTTTATGGTCAAATTCGCATTAGAATCAATTTATATTGCTTAGAAAACAATCGTAGAATTTTTCATCAAACCTTTTACTTATATACTTGTACAGAGTCTAACCATTTATTACGGGAGATTGGTTGTTTAGCAATTGTGATGATGAGAAGAGTGGAATTTCAAATCACATGCAAATAAGCAAACTTGACATTGTCTAGATTAAGAATGTAACTTCCTCGCCTTAGCACCGAACTGTTCTTGGAAGTTTATGAATTCATCCTAATCAAAACCTTCGTTCCAAATCATTAAAGCTAGACAAGTCGTCCATCGAAGACCTTCAACTTTTAAACATTATTGCTTAAATCTCACTAAAATAAAGTTGCGCAGACAAAAAGTAAAACATCAAACTTGATGGTTCAAGAAGATACAGATTCAGTTTCAATTCATTTCAGGCCTATGCTTAAAGTTGTAAGGACAGAGATACATCTTTTGAGAGCAACGTGCGTGCATACTTGCACATCAACAAATTTATTTGTTCAATACCATGAAAGCAAAAGTAGAGAGAGAGAGAGAGAGAGAGCAAATCTGAAAATATGATCTAGGTGCATAACAGGATCAGTGAGTTGATGCTTCAATAGCACTTCCAAACTCATATCCATGTGGAGACAGTCCTGTATTTTTCTCCTCTGCATATCTGAATATTTGATCTTCTTCCATGATCAATCTTTATGCAGGTAACCTCCACGAATTGAAGTTAATAAATTCTCTTGATATCTGCCAAAACTACCAAATCGTAAGCCAAAATAAAGTTCATGTCTTTTGATCAAATTGTTCAAGTTGTTAGCCACACTTCTAACTCCTCTCCGCTACAGCTCATCCTTATCTATCTGTATAGGAAACCTTTTCCTTTTTCACACTGCAGCCATTATCTCTGCTTCTACCATTTCTCATATCAACGGGAGATCATGCACGTTTATTCATGGGGCAGCATAGTTCTCTGTTCACGTCTCTGTTAGTTTCTGAGATCATAGCTATCACTTTTCCTTCTAGAGCAACCGCAAACTTGTTATCCTGTAATTACGGGAGATTGGTTGTTTAGCAATTGTGATGATGAGAAGAGTGGAATTTCAAATCACATGCAAATAAGCAAACTTGACATTGTCTAGATTAAGAATGTAACTTCCTCGCCTTAGCACCGAACTGTTCTTGGAAGTTTATGACTTCATCCTAATCAAAACCTTCGTTCCAAATCATTAAAGCTAGACAAGTCGTCCATCGAAGACCTTCAACTTTTAAACATTATTGCTTAAATCTCACTAAAATAAAGTTGCGCAGACAGAAAGTAAAACATCAAACTTGATGGTTCAAGAAGATACAGATTCAGTTTCAATTCATTTCAGGCCTATGCTTAAAGTTGTAAGGACAGAAATACATCTTTTGAGAGCAACGTGCGTGCATACTTGCACATCAACAAATTTATTTGTTCAATACCATGAAAGCAAAAGTAGAGAGAGAGAGAGAGAGAGAGAGAGAGAGAGAGCAAATCTGAAAATATGATCTAGGTGCATAACAGGATCAGTGAGTTGATGCTTCAATAGCACTTCCGAACTCACATCCATGTGGAGACAGTCCTGTATTTTTCTCCTCTGCATATCTGAATATTTGATCTTCTTCCATGATCAATCTTTATGCAGGTAACCTCCACGAATTGAAGTTAATAAATTCTCTTGATATCTGCCAAAACTACCAAATCGTAAACCAAAATAAAGTTCATGTCTTTTGATCAAATTGTTCAAGTTGTTAGCCACACTTCTAACTCCTCTCCGCTACAGCTCATCCTTATCTATCTGTATAGGAAACCTTTTCCTTTTTCACAGTGCAGCCATTATCTCTGCTTCTACCATTTCTCATATCAACGGGAGATCATGCACGTTTATTCATGGGGCAGCATAGTTCTCTGTTCACGTCTCTGTTAGTTTCTGAGATCATAGCTATCACCTTTCCTTCTAGAGCAACCGCAAACTTGTTATCCTGTAAAGCTTGGCAACGATCACCAAGTAGATAATTCCTCATACTTGCATATGAGAAGCAGATGCCGAAGCCCTTTCTGGAGCCTCCGATCATGGCTTGGCGCTAAGACCCTGCCTGAGCTGAAGGTGCATCAAGTTCTGCCAATCCCGAATATATTTGTCCTCTGCATTTAGAACATAACAAAAACTCAGATTTTTGCACCAAGCTTAAATTTTATCTCTATACATTGATTGATGACTTTGTGAGTTGATTGTCTGAAAATTTGAGTATTATGAGAACGTAAAGAACTCTGAGAACCGAGAGTTGTCTTGACAAGCCAGAAATTAAATTGAAGGTAGAGATATCCCTCTTCAAATTCACTGCAACCCCTGGCTTCTGCTATCTTCGATAATTCACTTCAACAACTATATAGTCTCTGAGAATAGCGTCAGCTGCACGTCGTCCTGATACAAAAGCTCCTTCAAAAATGGATAAATCATGATGATTACCACATACATTATGTCAATAGAGATTCGCGACTTTCTTTGGAACATCTATTGGAGGGGTTTGATCCGTTTGTTCTAGTTTGATGCGATATGTTTGAAGATGCTTCCATGTCATGACAATATCCTTACTGAACCAGTCAACTAGCTCAGCTCGAACCACCTCTTCTAACTCTGATTTTGCCTTAAACTAGTGATTTGAGAGACCCGATGCTATAGTGGCTCCAAAGCTCGTTCTTTGATTAGTTCATCGACTGCAATACATGGAATTCCATCGAGGCTTCTGAAACTTGGTTCTCTTGGGCAGGAAGTTGTTCATACATTTCTCTGATAGCATGGGCAAACCCGAAATGTTTCCAAGAGCAACCCGTCTCTTCGCAACGCAGACATGTTCAGCAACTGTCTAATGAATGGACTAGCTATATAGCTCGCATAACGGTGTTGTATTTGAGGTGTACCTCTCTACAGATGATAAGGCCCACCTCGCGAATACCATCCTCGACTCCCTTGAAATCTGGCCACAGGAGGAGACATGGTTTCCCGTAGAATCAACACCCTAGATTGCCATTGGTAAACTTTCTTGACAAGGAGCTACTGTTTTTTTTCTTGTTCCCCTCTCGTCCACTGATACCTAAATGGTCTATTATCGATCTTCCCTTACATCTCCAGCCAAGCCCAGGACAGGAGCAATCCCCCCTTATTGTAGCGGCTCCCCAGTAGTGACTCTGCCTTTTGTTTTTTCCCTCGTTATTGCTATCTGATCCGCAGCCCTTTTCTTTCTTTCCTTTTTCGTTCTCCCTTCACACTTCCTCAAAAGCTCCACGTAGCCCTCCTTCCATATTCGTAATTATATATATGATATAGTAAAAGATGTATGTGCAACTAATGAGTATGATTACGTGCACACACACACACATACTTGCATATTTATTATATACAAACATATATGTACACTTACATATGCATGCAAAGACACTCATGCATAAAGAACACTCTTGCTCACAAATAAATTTGCTTATATTTTGAACAATGAGACTGGTGGATTCTATGATGTCAAACATAATCTTCGTACTTTGGCTCTTAAAGAAGCAAACGTTTAATTTTTACCTCCAATTGGAGTCCTTATTATGCACAATATGAGCATGTACACATACACATATAACTACATAAGATGTTATATCTCATCATATTTTTAATGAGGGATGAAAGGATAGATATCACCATGGTTTTAGTCAATTTGTCGTCTTTTCAATTAAATTGATTTGATTTCTCAACATGGTTCTCAAGCTTGAGTGTCAATTCTGGACCACTACATGCATGCATTGGTTTGCCAGTCGCATCCATCACCGGAGCTCCAGCTTGGATAGTATACACCTTGGAGTCATCATGGTCATGACCAGCCCAAGGTGTACGTGGTGTTCCACATGGTGTACCACATGGCATACCTACATTTGAGGTACTCCTTCTAGGGGTAGAAGTGGGTGACACAACGTCCATCACATTGCCTCCACAACAGTCGCCTCCTCCACATTTACCTGTAGATCCACTCCTAGAACCTCCTACTCCACAACAAGACCTCGACCTACGAGACGGGCCAGAGTCTGTATCGCGCTGAGGTGTCAAACACAAATGTCTATTACTAGAGCCAGTAAGGGATGGCTGAAAAGATGGTCGTGGTGGAGTCATAAAGCTAGGAGACATACCTCCGGCGGGAGTAGCACCACCTGCAAGAGTGACGCCCATAGGAGTGACGCCCATAGGAGTGACACCAGTAGGAGTGACACCGGCGAGAGTGAGGTCGGCAGAAGTGAGGCCGCCAAGAGTGAGGCCGCCAGGAGTGAGGCCAGGGGAGTTCTACCACGAGCGATCCAATACTCTGATGCAGCGGCCATATGTGCGGAAGGTACCTAAGAGATGAACTCTAAGAACTGCTCCTCTACCATGGAATGTGGAGTGACTGGAGGACTGTCTCCCATCATGCTCTGTAAGAAAAGGACTCAAATAATTAGCATGTGATAATAAAGGTAATATAGAGAAACGCTAGTGTACAAAAAAACCTAGCAAAAAAAAAAACAAAAATTAGTACATACAAGTGTTTGATTCAAAACTCCTCTAGTCTAGCATCCTCTTGGAGATCGGATGCACTAACAATATCTATCTCTATATTGATGACTTCTAAATTGCTTGCTATGCTGGTTTCTTCCTGATCATCATCTATTGTTTCGTCTTGTATTTCGTCTTCTTCAATGAGTAATTGAATTATATGTATGCTTAAACCCCAAAACCCTAATCTTAAAGATCTAGACCTAACATATACAGTATAGATAGAATCATAACACCACAACACAAAGTGGAATCTTTGATTACAGAACAAGTATAACACAACGATAAATATCTTCTTACAAATGATTCCTTCAGATTTTATAGAATTCACTATTATCCGCACTCTTCGTATCTTTGCTCTTTGTACATGTCACTTCTAGAATGCATACCATAAGGAACAACTCCGAAATTCTTCGTAATCGATACACACCATTCCGAACTTCCAAAATACAAAATCATCAAAATTACAAACTTCAGAAACTCAATATCTCCGTAAACTCCTATCCCATTACATTAGAAATACATTTTACAAATGAAATGATTGTCAACACTGGCTACTAACACAAGGAATGAAGAAGCTATATGAGAACCTATCCAATATGAATGCTAGCACATTAACAACATAATTAGAGCCACTAGAAGAAGGAAATTAAGAGGAAATTAGTCCAAAATTGCAAAAAATGTTACTCAATAGAAGCCTTGGTCAAAGCCACGGACGG
Organism: Ceratopteris richardii; assembly: GCA_020310875.1. Taxonomy (NCBI): domain Eukaryota; kingdom Viridiplantae; phylum Streptophyta; class Polypodiopsida; order Polypodiales; family Pteridaceae; genus Ceratopteris; species Ceratopteris richardii. The sequence continues at coordinate 11,789,495 of CM035412.1, forward strand.
GATCATGTAGAAGAGTGCTTGGAAGTCTCCTATAGATGATTTCTCTATCTAATTACATATAGCTAATGTAGAGGATAAGAGGGGAGGGAGAGAGAGAGAGAGAGAGAGAGAGAGAGAGAGAGAGAGAGAGACTTGTTGTGGCAAAGAGAATAGAGAGATGGAAGTCAAAGAAAAAGGAAAAACAAGGGAAAGGGACCGAGAGAGAGAGAGAGAGAGAGTCCATCTGTTTGCTAGGGTCACCAGCCATATACACAGATGCCAAGCAACAAATCAGCACTTGCGAGAGAGATAGAGACATAGAGGGAGGAAGAGAGAAGGAGAAAGAGAGAGCGAAACAAAGAGAGAAAGAGTGAGAGAGAGCGAGACAGATAAAGAGAGGTAGAGAGAGAGAGAGAGCAAAACACAAAGCGAAAGAGAGTATCAGAAGGGCAATCTACTAGAGTTCTCAAATAAAGAAAGAAATGATGAGTTGACAAAGATTGTCGAACGAAAAAAGCGTTGGACTCAGTATGTTACTCTTCGTGCAAGTAAACCAACAATTGATGTTTTGGATAAAGACTTGAAGTCTAAGGATGAAGAAAAGATCAACAATTGAAGATTGAAGATAGAGCATGTTTAGGAAATGAAGACTTGTATACATATGTACATTAATTTGTAGTTAGCTCACTTATACCTTTTCTATGGTCATGAGCTTGTACATATATGCCTATATATACAAGTAAAAAGTCGGGGCAAGGAGGAGAGAGTGTGAGATGAGATGAATTATGTAATAGTCATTAGACACTTGAGAAGTCAGGAAGAACTCTCTCATCATTCAGATATAAACTCTTCTCAATAGAAGAATAAGTTGCGCCCGATATTTTGCTATGTTTTCCTTCTCTTTTTGATCATTTCAAGAATCCTTTTGTAGATGTCTAATTCCATAGTTAATGCTTATATGGTTAAATTTTGACAACCTAATTGTAAATAGGTTGAGAGAATTATTTGTCGGAACATTTGTATGTGAGGAAGTGTTGAGTGTCTTCTGAAACAGGCACAATCTCAATGGTCAAACAATTGATCAATCCTTAGTGCACAGTGTAGATTTTTGCACAAATGAGGAGCTAAATCTAAGTTGGAAGGTGTTGAAGCTCAAGGTCAAGGACAAAGCATGGAAGTGCATCAAAGAAGTGGATACACAAGAAAGAGTAGCAAGTAGGGAGCTCCAAGAAGCACATGTCAAATTTTCAAAAGAAATCCCTATAAATATAGTGACTTTTATCACTAAAAAAACCATTGTATATACCATTTTCTATTTCTAGAACTCCATTTTGTTCAAGCCAAGGAGTCCTCGAGCTTTGAGGAGTATTAGAAGTATCATCCTACTAGTTTTCATAACTTTTAGACTCCATTTGAGCCCTCAAATAAGCCTTGGAACCTATTGTTTAACTAGGCTGGACACCAAGTCTGGACAGGGCCAAAACTACTCAAAAAACTATAAAAAGGGCTGGAGAGCTCATTTTTGGGGGTTACCTTGTTGTAGATTTCAGCTTTGTAAGAGAGTTCTTTTGTAATCAAAGTCCTTCCATTGTTCCACTCTTTGCTCTTACCTTGTGCGTGTGTGTGTGTGTATGTGTGCGCATGTTTGTATGCTTTCACTCATGCACTTGTGCACTTCACTTGCTCTTGGTCTTCATACCCGTCCTCACGTCTCCGCGGATTGACATTTTTGAGGTGAAACTCCTCACGTTGCTACATGCCATTGTGCTAGAGTGACACCAAATTTGGCACCGTTGCCGGGGAGAGAGCTTGGAGGACAAGCGTGTGACGGTAAGACGTAGAGTAGCGACGTTGGAAGGTAAAAAAAATCACCATTTTCAGTTCAGTTTCTGAGTTTTTCTTCTTCTTCATCTTCATCATCATCATCTCTTCCCACCTTCTTCCTCTCTGGTTTTCCTCAGTTTCGAGTGTACATTCACCTCATTTTTCACCTACGACGATGAGGAACAAGTGCAAAGGATGTTCAGAGCTAAAACGCTGAAGAAATCGCCTTGAAATCCACTTAAAACATAAAAAATCTGAGTGGCAGTATCCCGGAGTGACAAGACTTGCGTTTGATATCGCGGCAGTGATATCGTGAGTTTGAAGGGTGATTTTTCATCTAGAAGCTGATAGGAGTGACAAGGAGGACAAAAGATACACTTATCTGCAAAAAATTTTGAATTTGGGCTTAAAAATCTCCAGGTATTGTGATCCGTTGAGTTTTGGTATCGCGATACCAGAATTCCCAAGTATCGCGATACTTGTCGAGGTATCGTATCGTGCACACCCACTGGAGGTATCGCGATACCATTTTGGTATCGTATCGTCAAGTGCTGGTATCATGATCCCGATCGCCTCGGTGGTCTAGTATCGCGGTCCACATGGTATCGTATCGTCTCGATCTTGGTATCGTATTGTTGACCCTGTAGTATCGTATCGTGTGCTAGTTTGGTATCGTATCGTCGATTCAGTATCATATCCTGCCCAATCTAGTATCGTATCGTGCAAAAAAGTGGTATCGTATCGTCCCTTACCTTGGTATCGTATCGTGAGCAATCTCATATCCTATCACGTGATATCCAGTGTCGTATCGTGTAGTGGTCATGTATCGTATCGTCCACTAACTTGGTATCATATCGTCGAGTGGAGAGGTATCGTATCGTGTGATTTTTGGTATCGTATCGTGGACTTGGTGGTATCGTCTAGCAATTGCTATCGTATCGTGGAATTTGGTATCGCCTTGGTGGTATCGTATCGTTGAATGTGGTATCGTCCATAGTGGTATCGCGTGGAAAATCTGGTATCGTATCGCCTGACCTGAGGTACTCCCTGAGAGATCCTGTTTCCCTGTTTTAACCCCCTCAACCCTGAACTGGCATAACATTCTCATACGAAATCTGTTCGGAGTGATCTTGGGCTCGTTGGAAAGTTCGTGGGGAGTAAAATTAAAACCAAGATTATTAGATAGGATATTTTGAAGTTGACCCTCAGGTTGGACTAGGAAGCAAGGGGCTCCATAAGATTTTGAGCAATTCAAAGAACAATCTTGCACTTGTAGACAAGGCTTATGAACCTAAGCCCAAGTTGATACTTAGGAAGAGACTGATAAAGTACCAAATCACTTGAAACTAAGGTCAACCACACAACCAAGTCAAGGACTCACAACTCAATGGTTAACACTACGTGCTGAGTTCATAGACAAGTGAGTCAAAAATGTCATTTAATTAGGAGAGACTCTTGGCCTCTGAAGACATGCATAGATCCATACCTAGGGAAGGTCTTATGTCCACAGTGGAAGGGGAATATAGGATGTCTCTTCAATACGTATCCACTAACCTGCAAGGAATACCCATCTACCTCGATGGTCTACACAGATCAGTAGCAAGAATGATGAACACCATAGAATCTGAAATAATTCCAAGACCAGCTGTCAAGTACGAGGATGGAGTCTACATGGACAAAATGGGCCAGATCTATGTAGTAACTGAAAACCCTGATCAGATTAATGAAAGAGGAGAACAGAAAATGTAACGTTAGGACAAATGAGCCAAGGTCCTAGACTTGATAGACCACATGAACAATTCACCATGTCAGGAATCAACCCCCACGGCCACACTAGTCAGAGAATGGGAAATATGAATAGACCTACCTTTAGGACAGAGCCGCCCCAAGGTGTCCCGCATCATAATGCAATCTCCGGAGCCAGACAAAAGAGTGAGACCAATCCAATTGGCCAAATGTATGCGAAATCCTTACGACGGCAGAGGAGAGCCCTATGACCACATAGCAAAATTCAAGCAACAAGCGGAGCAAGTGGACGACTTTTTCATGCAATATGAATCATTTGGGCTAACTCTCATGGTAATAACCTTAGCTTGGTTTCAATCCTTGGATCCAAATTCCTTTGGCAATATCGGACAATTCTTCCAAGAATTTGTCTTGGAATTCACTAAGCGAGGGATCAAGCACAATTCGTCATCCTTACTACATAGATTCAAACAAGCTTCCAAAGAGACAGTAAAAAATGCAGCATGAAGATTTAGTCAATATGTAGACCGATGCCCTGTGATAGAGAGACCTTCTCAGCAGAAAATGATATCCCTATTTTTAGAAGGTCTAACCAATGGAACATTGAGAATGTTAGTATACGTAAAACGGGTGCAAACTCTGAGTGAGTGTCTTCAAGAATGTATAGATTTGGAAGACAACTTAGCTGAGGATCTCAAAATCACACAAGATCTTACCAAATCAGAGGATACAAGGAGCAATGAAACTTCTAGTTCGAGCTATGTGGAGGAAGTGGCAAAGTTAGTGGCCAAGAAATTAGGGGTACAAGGACAACGGGACTACCAAATTTCTTCCTTGAGATTGCCAATGTTAGGAAGTTGCACACTCTGTGGTGGAGATCATCCATCTCATGTCTGCACCAGAGAAGGATTAGGGTTATCTCAACCTTACCCTTACAGTAGAAAACCAACTCAAGAGCTTAACATGTACTCTTATAGTGAGCAGAAGTACACCAACCACAATATCGAATACTATCTAGTGAATAGACAACCACGACTACTTGCACCACCCCAATGTAGACCATACGGGTACCCTCCTAGAGAACAAGACAGAGAAGTTCCTAGGTATAACCCTTGTCCAGGACCACGAGGAGCAACTCGACCATATGAACATGGAGGATATGGCCAACCTCAACCTATACCAGGACAACAACCATCCCACTCACCAGCTCCGACACAAGGTCAAAATGTCACAATACAAGTCGTGTGTCTTGAGTGTGGCAAAGAACAGCTCCTGAGAGATTGTCCCGGACATCCCTCTAGTGCACCAAAGGTTACGCCCATTAATGTGGTAGGCCTAGTAGGGGATTTAAGTTCCAGTAGCGATAATGTGGCTCCTATACATGCAATTACGAGGGCACAAGCCTTACAAAAAGCTGAAGTAGCTGAGCAATGAGAGCCAAGTGAATCAATGGAGCCTAGTAAGAGAAAAACAAGAACATGGAAGGATACTAGGGAGAAAGCCAATCGTAAGTGGACCAAAAGGTTATCTGAACTAGAAGAAAGCGTGAAAGACGCAAAAACAAAAATAGAAGATATTGCCTCTCAAAACCCCTTGCATGTAAAAACTCCATCCACACAACCTCACCCCCACCCACCAACCATTGTAAACAGACCACAACTTGGGTGTGTTCTTGCAGATCCAATCCCGGAAGACTTGGACATGATGTTCAAGGCATACGAGGCTCGACTTCAAGAAGGGCCAACACCTGCAACCCTAGACAAGAGCTACCCTAGAGCAGATTTAGAGATTGAACGGACATAAATGTGCATAAAAATGGTGGAGCTAGCTCAAGCTATGTTCGAGGCCAATCAATCATTCAATCACATGAATGCTATTATGCCGGGTTTGCACTTCCAGGGCTTACTGGATAGATTAGATCAGTTGGTAAATAAACCTCAAGTTTCCTTACCTCCACAGGCTTAACCAGCAGTTGAAAGAGAAAGCTCATCACCATAGAAAGTCTATGTTTTTGACTCCATAGATGAGGGAGAACCTCTTTCAATTCAACACACTCAAAAGTTCTTGCGAGAAATACAAGAAGAGAAATGGGCCAAGGAGAAGGAGGCTTCCCCTCCTATTCTTGAAATTTATGATCATCATGATCAATTCCCACAAGACATTCCATCTATTTATGGAGACCAAGTAGAGCAACAAGAAAAAGAAAGTTCGGGATTCGAATCCAATTCTTTACAAGAGTTGCCACAGTTCACAGGCCCATGGGAATCTAAATCTCTCCAGATGAGAGCTCCCACAATATTGATAAAAAACGAAGACTCAGTGGTTCCAAGAAACACTGACGTCATGAAGAACACTAAGGTTCAGTGTCATCTCACTGTGGAAGAGCTGCTCAAAGCAAAACCTGAGCTATGGAATCATGTGAAGGATCAGGTTCCAAAACTTGCTTCCAATATGCCAAAAGCAGACTCTAAGCAAAAAGTTCCAGAGATACCTCTAGACAAAATAGTGGACATGAGCGAAGGTGAGGAAGGTAATACTTATCTTCCGATCACCTACCAAGGTTACACAACCAAAGCGATCATAGATTCTGGTGCTGGTGTTGCTATTGGGACCACTTCCTTGTGGAAGCAATGGGGTAAACCCACATTAAGACAAACTAGAGTGAAGCTTCAGATGGCTGATGGTCATGTTGAAAGACCTCTAGGATTGGTGGAAGGGATAACTCTAACCACGTGTGGTGTAGAGTTTGAGCACACCTTTGCTATATGTGACTTTGGTAAAACTACTACGTACGAAATGATCCTAGGAAGGCCCTTCCTACGACAACTGCAAGTTGTACAGGATTGGGGAACCAGCTCCTTGTACTTGTAGCACTTAGGGGTCACAACCAAGGTAAATTTGAAGGATTACACCTTCAGAGATGTACCACCCCTACAGTGGAATTCTATCCACAAGGAGCAAGAAGATTCCATCTCTGTGCATTCTAAAAGTTCATCTGAGACATCCTGGATGCATGAAGATACTCATTTGTGGATGTGCAAGGTCGCAAAGGAAGAGGAGAAACATCTAAAAGCGAGAGAGAAAGGAACTTCTAAAGGAGATAGACCAATTAGAGACCCAGCCTATACACCGATGATCTTCCTAGATGAGGAATTTGAGCCTCATGGTTGGGCAGAAACCTTAGCGACCATGGACATTGCTGTCAATGAAGAACAATGGACACCTCATTGTGATGAGGAGGGTTATGATATTTCAGTGTTCGTGTGTCAGCCCTTGCTAGAAGAAGGTGACCCTAGTGACTTCATAGAAAAAGAAGAGAACGATGACGATCTAGAATCCCTCTTGATGGATACTTGCTTTCTTTCAGAGCAGCACTATCTAGAAGACATAGGTGTATTTACTGAAAAGGAAGAAGAACCTCTCACAAGCTTTAAAACTGTCAATTCAAAGGATGGAAGTCAAGGAGGGCAAAAGAAAAAGAAAAGACAAGGAGTGAAACAAGAAGAGAAGGAATCATTGTTTGAAGTACCAGAGAATTTCAAGAAATACGAAGTTGAGGACCGAAAAATTTTGGTAGGAATGCCTAAGACAGAGGCCACCACAGGAGAAGCATATGATAACAAAGAAAAGACCAAAAAAGTCTTCGTCACCATTGAAGAAAACGAAGAGAGATGTACATACATAGGAGACGACCTAAGTAAGGAAGAGGAAGTAGAGTTGGTAGCTTTGTTAAGGGAATATAGGGACGTGTTTGCGTGGCACTATAGAGACTTGGAGGGAGTGGATCCAAAGGTTTGTTCTCATACGATCCCCATGATAGCAGATGCCAAGCCCACCAAATAGAAACCCTACACATATAATGACACCTATGCAACCAAAATAAAAGAAGAAATCGATAGATTGATTGAAGCCGGATTCATCTATGAAATTGAGCATACTGAATGGGTGTCCCCCATTGTAGTGGTGCCCAAGAAGAATGGAAAGTTACGTGTGTGTATTAACCTTAAAAAAATTACTGCTGCTACGATTAGAGATAGCTATCCACTTCCAATCACTGACCATTTATTGGAGCATATTGCGGGCAAGGAAGTTTATAGCTTCCTTGATGGATTTTCAGGTTACAAGCAAGTAGCCATTGCCACAGAAGATCAACACAAAACGGCCTTTGCCACAGAGTGGGGAGTCTTTGCGTTTCGTGTGATGCCATTTGGGCTCACCAATGCACCTGCAACATTCCAAAGGCTCATGTGTCATGTCTTCAAAGAGTTCTTGCGAAAGAACTTAGAAGTATATGTGGACGATTTATGTGCTCATTTCCAAGAAAGGAGATTTCACATCCCTTAGCTCAGACAAATCTTCAACAAGTGTAGACAATACCGAGTGTGTCTTAACCCAGAAAAGTGTGTGTTCATGGTACGTCAAGGTAAAATCTTAGGTCATATTGTTTCTAAGAACGGAATATCAACGGATGAGGAAAAAGTAAAAGCCATAGCGGAGTTGCCGAGGCCAAGGAATGTTAAAGAGGTACAAGCCTTTATGGGCCATTGTGGATATTACCATAGGTTTATTCACATGTATGCAATTATAGCTAACCCTCTTTATGCCTTGTTGACAAAGTTTGAGTGGAACGACAAATGCGAGAAGTCCTTCAATGAGCTGAAGAAATGCTTGTGCACAGCACCAATACTGACCACTCCGGATTGGAATAAACCATTCCATGTACATGTGGATGCATCCAATTATGCAATCGGATGTGTGTTGTCACAACCCACAGGTGAAGGCAATCTAGATTTGCCCATAGCATATGCGAGTAGAGAACTAAATGTTGTAGAACGAAATTATACAACAACTGAGAGAGAAGGTTTAGGCATGGTATATGCTGTGAAGAAGTTTAGACACTATCTATTGGCCAACAAGTTCAAATTTTTCACTGATCATCAAGCTTTATTATACTTGGTCAATTAACCTTGCAACACAGGACGCTTAGTAAGATGGTTCCTCTTGCTAATGGAATATGACTTTGAAGTGGTTGTTAGGCAAGGTAAGACCCACCTCAGAGCGGATCACCTTTCTCGCATCACTTCAGGACAGCCACCGCAAGGAGTGTCTAATGAATTGCCCGATGCTTATCTATTCAATCTAGAAGTTGTTCCTAAATGGGCAAATAAGTTGGTACCAGTCCTAACCTTTGGACCTGCAAATACGAAGGTGAAGACAAACAAGGATGAAATTGTGCGGTCACAGAGCTATCAAATATTGGCAGGAAGCATGTATAAACAAGATACGGAAGGTATTCTAACTTGTTGTGTTGAGTATGATGAACATACTAGTTGGTTGCAACAAGCCCATGAAGGATTTCTAGGGAATCACTATTCTAAACAACGAACATTGCAAAATCTAAAACGTTTAGGAGTGTATTGGCCTAGTATAGACAAAGAAATTCATGAGTGGATCAAGAATTGTCCAGTGTGCTAAAAGAGACCCCCGGTGGAGGATGCGACTCTTTATCACATATCATTAATTCCAGATGGGAGTGCTCCATTGGTAGAGTTTATGAGATCCGGCACATTACCAAGCGAGGCTAGTCTAGCAAGAAGACAAAGCATGGAGCAAGAGGCTAAAGACTATGCCTTAGTAGGCGAAAACCTATATCGGAGAGGCAAAGATGGTTACTTAAGACTGTGTGTTCATGAATCAGACTACTTGAAAGTCATGGAAATTGCACATAGTAGCGTTGCAGGTGGACACTCTGGTCCTGACCGAGTAATTAAGACTATTTTATTCTCAGGGCTTTGGTGGCCCACTCTTCATATGGATGCACATACCTATGTGAAGAAATGTGACACATGCCAACGTGCCCAGTACACAATTAGAAAAGATGAGATGCCTTTGAGGCCAATGATGGGAGGACGTGCATTCTCGAAGTGGGGCATTGACTTTGTGGGTCCTATAAATCCCCCAGCTAGAAACTCCCATGCCGAGTACATTATTGTAGCCACGGATTATCTCACAAAGTGGGTAGAAGTCAAAGCAACAACAAAGAACGATGCTCAAGCAACAGCTAAGTTCCTATTTGAGAATGTGTTCACGAGACATGGACTACCAATAGAGTTAGTAAGTGATAGAGGCACCCACTTCTTGAACGAAGTCATTGAAACTCTTCTCCAAGAATTCTTGGTGATACATAGGAAGTGTGCCCCATATCATCCACAAGCTAACGGACAAGCTGCGAGCACAAACAAGATCCTATGTAATGTACTAACCAAACTCGTAAATAATAAACGTTCTGATTGGGACAAACAACTTCATCATGCTGTTTGGGCTTATAGAGTTGTCTATAAAACGGTACTCAATGCCACCCCATTTCAGATGGTCTTCGGACAAAATGTTGTGCTACCTTTGGACTTCCTAATCCCAACTTTTAAGGTAGCACAAGAGCACGAGTGGAATGGACATGAGTTATCCTCGAGGATCTTTGATTTAGAATGATTAGGTGAGACAAGGCTACGAGCGGCTGCAGGCATCTATGCTGCGAAGAAAAGACAAAAGGCATACTTTGATGCCCATATCAAAGATAAAGGATTGAAAGAGGGCGACCTAGTGTTGGTTTATACACTAAAGCAACATGCCCATAAATTGGAAAAAAGAGGATATGGACCCATGATCATCATAGAATTTCCACTAGTGGTGCAGTTCAATTGGCCACACTAGAAGGTGATATCTTACCCAAGTATATCAGTGCTTGTCGAGTCAAGCTATATCAAGAACCTCTTACAGAGGATATGCTACAAAGACTCAACATTGCTAAGAAGCAAAAAAAAAGAAGAGTTAAGGGTTAGAGAAGAAGCACAGGCAGAGGATAGAGAACGCATTAGGAGAAATAAGTTAAGATCCCTAGGCCTAGATATCAATCATGAGGCCCCAAGATACCACATGGCCATGTGTCAAACATCAAGTGCAATTGCTTCTCGAATAATTGATCGACGTCCCTTTTTGAACATTGCAGTAGGACAAGGGAAGATTGAAAGGAGTGTGAGAGCATTGATTGACTCAGTGCAGCAATTAGTGCAGTTAGACTTTCATACTGCCAAGACTTGCAATTGAACATAAAGCCTATAGAAGCCTATCTCATAGGTTTGGGAGGTGTGCAAACCCCTTGTGTGGGGGAGGTGGAACTTCCCATCTACCTTCAAGATGTTCCAATGAAAGTCAAAATGCTAGTATGTCATGATGAAGACATTATAGAGCCACTTGTCCTCGGTCAAGATTGGATTTACGACCATGCAGTCAACTTGAATCTACGAAGTCAAATCCTTCAAGTTTGGGCACCTGAACAATGTATCACATTAGAATTAGAGAATTGCATGAGCACAAAGCCAAGTAGCACACATTCTCTTAGTTCTTCTGAAACTAATCTTCGTAAAGAAAATGTCGTTTGTGTCAAAAACCCTATGAAGCAAAAGGACACAGCCAGCAAACCCCTCTTCTTATTCACATACTAATGCAAGTGTAACTCAACCAAAGAGGCACGCAAAGATGACATCTGCTATATCAAGTAGACAGACGAAATTCAAGAAGAAAGAAGCTCAGGGCTTGACACAGATTTGGGTATGAAAAGGCAAACAACCACCAACCTTGCCACAACCCTTCCTAGTCAAGCAAGTCAACCATGCTAAAAGAAGCACCAAGAAACGAGGACCAGCTCAATCCTACAGTCTTCGACAAATTTGGGTACCAAAGCAATCGAGGGAGGCCGACCATAATAACGTACAAATTTGGGTGCCAAAGAAGTTAGTTGCAGCTCAACAAGGGCGATTACAAATGTGGGTACCCAAGACACTCTTACATGCACAAACACCACAAATCTCCCTCACCAGCAAAGTTTCCACAAGGACGCCAAGGAGAAGCAAGGGTCGACAACACGCACATAGAACGAAAGTATATCAGCTCACCTCTTCGACAATCATAAAAAGGCAACCAAAAAGGGTATGGGTTTGGAAGCCAAAAGTATCTGCAGCTTCCACAAAATCAAAGAGCCAACCACGCTGGATACCAAAATTTAGACACCATTCCACGATGAAGGGACCAGAAGTGATCTCCACAAAGCCACGTACCATTCTCAGATGGATCCCTATAAGGAGGATTACATCATTGCAAGATTCAATCGACACCTCCAAACAAAGATTGCATCAAGTCTATAATTAACATAAACAAGCCTCGACCAACAACAACCATGTGCCTTTGGCATAGCCTGGTCTTTTGCACCATTTAGGTCATGCATTTCCAAAGTATGCATTAATCTAGGGCCACATTACACGGCCGTGCATAGACACAACTGAGAATCCCAAGCACATGCAACGCATTGGACATATGTAAAATATTTTATTGATATTAACATCTTTTTTCTTGTTTTGTGACCTTGTTAAAAAAAAACAACAACAAAAAAAAAACGAAAGAAAGAATGGGATTGTGTGTTTGATGAATCCCCAATGCGAACCATCAACAATGGAAGACAAGCTGATGGTCAATCATCATGATGGAAGTACAACACGAAGAGTTAAAGATTGCCGGAATTTTCACCATAGTAAGAATTGTATTCTTCAACAACAACATAACCATGATCAATTAGGAAACCTCTTCGTCGGCTTACCCTTGAGTACATAGCTCAAGTTCCAACTTCTTGCACCATAATTCTTCCAATGCATTTCCCAAGTATGCATGCATAGGGCTACATTACAGAGCTGTGCACAAGGCACATTCTTCTTCTAACCCATGCACTAATGCACTTACCCATCAGTCATTATGGGTCACAAGCACTTGGTATGGCAACTAGGGAAGCCATCTTTGGAAGAACGAGAGGACATCACGGCGACAACAACCAGAGCCAGGAAGCAATCCACCACAAGAGTTGCTCATAATCAACATTGACAACCTCTTTCGAGTAGCTCACAATTTTTGAAAGCTCACAAAGACACCATCCAGCGGGAATACACGGACGAAGTCCATAAAAAGCTCGCAATGACAAAATGATGAACCAGACAATTGGCCAAGCTACAATGGGAAGATAACCGCTCCTACTGATACATGAAGGACACTACCTCTCAATGTACTACATGGACAACCACTACAACAAGAGTCTGTCAGGGACGACAGACTCAAGAGGGGGGGGGGGAGTGTTGAAGCTCAAGGTCAAGGACAAAGCATGGAAGTGCATCAGAGAAGTGGATACACAAGAAAGAGGAGCAAGTAGGGAGCTCCAAGAATCACATGTCAAATTTTCAAAAGAAATCCCTATAAATATAGTGACTTTTATCACTAAAAAAACCATTGTATATACCATTTTCTATTTTTAGAACTCCATTTTGTTCAAGCGGAGGATTCCTCGAGCCGAGTATTAGAAGTATCATCCTACCAGTTTTCATAATTTTTAGACTCTGTTTGAGCCCTCAAATAAGCCTTGGAACCTATCTTTTAACTAGGCCGGACACTAGGTCTGGACAGGGCCAAAACTACTCAAAAAACTATAAAAAGGGCTGGAGAGCTCATTTTTGGGGGTAATCTTGTTGTAGATTTCAGCTTTGTAAGAGAGTTCTTTTGTAATCAAGTCCTTCCATTGTTCCACTCTTTGCTCTTACCTTGTGCGTGTGTGTGTGTGTATGTGTGTGCATGTTTGTATGCTTTCACTCATGCACTTGTGCAATTCACTTGCTCTTGGTCTTCATACCGGTCCTCACATCTCCGTGGATTGACATTTTTGAGGTGAAGCTCCTCACGTTGGTACATGCCATTGTGCTAGAGTGACACCAGAAGGTAAGCCGTCTATGGCTAAAAGCATTTTCTTAAATAAGTTTTAATTTTGGAGAATTGTGTGTTAGAAGTTGCAGGTGTCAAAATCGACTATACAGGAGAATAGTTTTAGACATAGGTGAACTTTTTGATTCATTTCTCAAGATCTACTAAGTCGTTTGAGAGGATTTAACTTGGAAAAGGTGCACACTCTTTAGTAAACACCTTGTGTAAAGTTTTATAAAAGATGTAACATATTTGATCAGTCAATGAGTAAGTTATGTGCAACATACTTTTTGAGTAGTGACTCTCTTCACAGTTAGTTCAAAATTTTGATAATCTGGTATTGTTCCTTCAAATTGGTAAAGCTTTTGAGTTGTTCTTGATATAGAGGATCTCTAAAATCAAGCACAGCTTGTTCTTGAAAGAACTTGTAAAAGCTTGTAGAAGGTAGAAAAGTGCATCTCGAAGCGACGAAGTTTGGTCAAGCCAAAGGGCACAAGACCAGCCTTTGAGCTTATGGAGACTCAAATAGACCTTATAAGCATGTGATAAGTTCAAAGAAACACACTATGTACTTTGGAGCATCAAGGAGAATGAGTCAATACAAAATAGATAGGTTTGGGGGTCGACTAGCTCAAAAATCTTACTATCTATGGAAGAGACAATGAACTTCAAATTCCCATAGCGACCAACATGATTACAATTAGAAAACCTTTTATGGAGTGATACACATAGGTTTGAGTGTATAGAATGCACAAAAGTATAAGGAATAAGCAAAATATACATCTGTTCGCTACGTCTTTTCAGTGCGTGTGAATATGAAAAATAAATTCACATATCCAATCTGGCGGCTAACAAAGTGATTTCAAGTCTTTATATAGACTCTAGGAGTGTTCCACGACTTCTACAAGTGAAGTTTGAATTAAAATGAAGGTGGGAATGGATGTTGGAGGGAATCAATTCACTTTCCTACAATCTAGGAAAAGTGAAGATCTAGTTTGATCTTTTAGGTGATTGATTGCTTGATTGAATGCAACTTCAACCACCACAAATTCGTGGGGTTCGAGCTCTATCTTTCTACCTTTACATGTGTAAAGCTCAAGGCTTTTACAATGGTAAATGAACCATCAAAAATCTCTCAAAAAATACAATAAATGAGCATAAGAAAAAGAACTCTCCAACGGATATTCTTTTGACGTGATAGCCTTTGATGTAGATCAAATCCACCTCAAGCATAGTGTAAGCTTGATGTTCCAATAGTTCTTTTGGAGATTAACACTCTCCATCAGTGGTATTAGAGTAGGAATCATCAAAATAGAAGAAAGGAGGACCTCGACTGCTACAGCCATACAAAAATCAACACTTGAAGGTTCAAAAGGTGAAAGCTTAAAGAGAAAGCTTTAGAAGGAGGCCAGAAGATATCAAGAAGATCAAAAGGAACTTCATTCGAAGTAAAGGTACACTTATTCCTCATAAAGATTGAAGAATTTAATACATAGGTGAAAAGATGATGGGAGATTCTCTTAAGATAGAGAAATTGGATAGAGGAAACTATCCAGCATGGTCAATGAGGATGGAAGATCATCTCATGAGCAAAGACTTGATAGGTTACATCATAGGTAAAGAAGAAAAACCACAATTCACAGATCCTAGTGTTCCAACTAGGGATGAACTCTCAGATTTGAAGACTTGGATGAAGAGAGATGTCCAAGCAAGGAACATTATCTACATGGGAGTCATTGACTACTTCCTACCTCATATTAGAGGTCTTGAAAGTGAAAGTGATATATGGAATGCTTTGGAGCAGCATTTCCAAAACACTACAAAGTCAAGGAAGGCATCTTTGTGGGGAGAGTTTACCACATTCAAGAAGAAGGCCTCTCAATCCATTTCTGATTATGTAACAAGGATGAAGAACGTTGCAGATGCAGTAGGAGCAACTGATGAAGATATTGAGAAGCCTAAATTGGTAAGGCAAATCCTCACAGGTTTGAGAGGAGATGAGAAATGGAAGCAATTCATTTTGTCTAATACCTACTACAATTATGCTTCATATCAGGAGGATTCAACCTTGATTATGAGTGCAACTTGTGAAAGGTAAAGTGAAGAACAAAGAGTCTTGTACATTGACTGAGGGTGTAGCAATCACCTGAGTGGTGATATAGCTTTAATGACTGATTTGGAAAATAAGGTAACTACTCATGTAGCTCAAATAGGTGATAATACAAAGCACAATGTGAAGTCAGTTGGATCATTGAAGGCCAAAAATGGAAGTACTCTCCTGAGTAAGGTCTTGTATGTTCCTACAATTCCAAAGACTCTGATAAGTGTAGGGCAAATTGTTGAAAACGTTTATGAAGTAAGGTTCACGAGTGATGGAGTTTCTGTGGAAGACCCTATCAATGGGTATAAACAAATTGTTTCAGGGAAGAAAGAAGGAAGACTCTTCACATTGAAGATTCAAGGTAATGTTGGTCATGCCTTGTTCACTTATGGAGGACATAAGATCTCTGAGTTAGATCTTTGGCATAAAAGAATTGGACATTTCAATGAAAGAGGTATTAAGGATATGGTTAACAATGGTTTAGTGCTTGGATTGCCTAATGTTGCAGGTCAACAGATGACATATAGATGTGAGGCATTTCAATTAGGTAAGGCTCATAAGCAATCATATTCTAAGCATGGTTTCATGTATTCAGAGAAGTATGAGTTGGTACACATAGATGTGTGGGGACCATCAAAGGATTTCATTATAAATAGTTCAAGATATTATGTGATTTATGTTGATGATGCTACCAGGTCGATCACTGTATATATGATCAAAGATAAATCAGAGGTATTCAAGACTTTTAAACATTATCATGTGTATGCAGAAAGAATCACAAGTCAGAAGTTCAAGAGACTAATGTCAGATCGAGGGGGAGAGTATTCCTCTAATGAGTTCAGTGATTAATTATTGAATGTAGGTATAAAAAGGGAAATTACTTGTAGGTACTCTCCTCAACAAAATGGTGTAGCAGAGAGGAGGAATAGAACTCTTGTTGAGTTTGCAAGATCAATGATGGAGAAAAATTGTCCCAATTACTTGTGGGCTGAGGCTATAAATACAGGTACATATTTGGTCAATAGGTTACCATGTAAAGCTTTGTAGGGTATGACAGCATTGAGGTATGGTGGGGTAAGAGACCTACCTTAGATCATTGCAAAGTGTTTGGATGTTTGGCTTATGCATATGTGCCATCTCAGATGAGGCATAAATTGGAACCTAAAGCTGAAAAGTATGTGTTCATTGGATATGATGATAAGCAGATGGGTTATAGGTTGTGGAGTCCATCTACAAAGCAATTTCTTGTGTCAAAGGATTTCACATTTGATGAGCAAGGTACTTGGTATGCTAATTAATATTCATGGAGGTGATGAAGAAGTTTTGGATAAGAAGAAAGATAAATCAAAGGTTCAGATATTTGATGAAGAAGAAATTAATGAAGTACAAGTTGAAGTTGAAGAAGTGCCAAGGTTTGATCCAAAATATGATGAACCAGAAACTTCAAGAACTGGAGAACTCAGAAGGTCATCAAGACACAAATGGCAACCTACAAGGTATAGCTATGACACTTCTTTTTTGACTACTAAAGATGATGCTTACATGGTGAAAGTAGATGAAGATCCTTCTACATATGAAGAGCCAAAAGGTAAGGAAATTTGGGAGAAAGCTATGCAGGAAGAGAATGATGCATTAATAGAAAATGAGACATGGGATTTGGTTCCTAAACCAAATAGTTAGAAGATCATTGGATGCAAATGGGTGTACAAGACAAAGAGGTATGCAGATGGAAGTGTGTCTAGGTATAAAGCTAGAATTGTTGTGAAAGAGTATGCTCAGACATATGGTATAGATTATGATGAGACCTATAGTCCTGTGGCAAAGATGACAACCATTAGGACACTCATAGCCATTGCTGCATGTAAAGCCTGGAGATTATGTCAATTAGATGTGAAGAATGCTTTTCTTAATGGCTATATTTCATATGATGTTTTCATGGAGCAACCACAAGGGTTCAGAGATAAAGGGTATTCACAATATGTATGTAAGCTAAAGAGAGCTTTGTATGGTTTCAAGGAGCCCCCAAGGGCATGGAATTATAGACTTGTGAAGTTCTTGAAGGAACTGGGTTTCCAAGTATCTAAAGTTGATAGTAGCTTGCTTGTTAAAGCAAGTGATGATGGGTTTATTTATATGTGCATATATGTTGATGATATAATCCTTACAGGTACATATGAGAAGGGCATAGAAATCCTCAAGAAAAAAATGGAGAGAGAGTTCAAGATTAGTGACTTGGGAGACTTGTCATATTTCTTGGGCATGGAGATCTCATATACTCAACATGGAGTGTATGTAACTCAAGAAAAATATTTGAAGAACTTGTTGATCAAGTTAAAAATGGAAGATGGCAAGGTAGCACGTACTCCAATGGAAGTGAATAAAAAATTGAGCAGACATGGAGGAGAAGAATTCAAGGATATGAAGTTATATCCAAGTCTGGTTGGTATTCTAATTTATGCTGCATTAACTAGGCATGGTTTGTCATATGCAGTTGGAGTGTTGTCTCAATTCATGCATTGTCTTAGAAAAGAACATTGGGTTGCAGGACAAAGAGTGGAGAGATATATTAAGGGTACACTCAAGGAAGGTTTGTATTATGGTTTTTCATCAGATACAAACATCAAGATATATAGTGATACAAATTGGGCAGGTAATCCTGATGATAGGAGATCAACATATGGATACTAGTGTTATGTGCGACATAAGTTAATCTCTTGGTGTTTTGAGAAGCAACATACAGTTGCTTTATCATCTACAGAGGCAGAGTACAAAGGTATGGTTGAAGCTGCAAAGGAACTCATATGATTGAAGACTCTCATGAAGAGTTTTGATATCACTCGGACTACACCCACTACTCATGGAGATAACATGAGCTCATTGTATCTAGCTGCTAACCGTGTTTTTCATGCCAGGACTAAACACATTGAGATTCGGTATCACTTCTTAAGAGAAAAGGTGATTGAAAAGGTGATTGATAAGGAGATTGAAGTAATACATACTTCAATAAAAGATCAAATTCCAGATATGCTTACCAAAAGCTTGGATGGACCAAAGCTACAAAGATTTAAAGACATGGCACATATAAAGAAGATAGATAAAACCTCAATTGATGATTGAGGGGGAGCTGTTGGTGCCAACCACCAATTCATGTTTTGGATAAAGACTTGAAGTCAAAGGATGAAGAAAAGATCAACATTTGAAGACTGAACATAGAGCATGTTCAAGAAATGAAGACTTGCATACATATGTACATTAATTTGTAGTTAGCTCACTTATACCTTTTGTATCGTTATCACCTTATACATATATGCCTATAAATACAAGGAAAAAGTCCGGCCAAGGATGAGAGAGCATGAGATGAAAAGAATTAGATGTTGTAATAGTCATTAGACACTTGAGAAGTGAGGAAGAACTCTCTCATCATTCAGATGTAAAGTTTTGTGAATAGAAGAAAAAGTTGCACCCGATATTTTGTTGTCTTCTCCTTGTGTGTTTGATCATTTCAAGAATCCTTTAGTAGATGTCTAATTCCATAGTTAATGCTTCTATGGTTAAATTTTGAGATCCTAATTGTAAACAAGCTAAGAGAATTATGTGTAGGAACATTTGTATGTGAAGAAGTGTTGAGTGTCCTTTGAAACATGTGCAATCTCGATGGTGAAAGAATTGATCAGTTCTCAGTGCATAGTGTAATGTTTTGCACAAATGAGGAGTCAAAACCGTCATCTATGACTAAAAGCACTTGCTTAAACAGGTTTTAGTTTGGGAGAACTGTGTGTTAGAAGTTGCAGGTGTCAAAATCGACTATACAAGAGAACAGTTTATGACATAGGTGCACTGTTTGATTCATTTCTCAAGAACTACTAAATTTTTTGAGAAGATCTAACTTGGAGAAGGTGCACAATCTTTAGACAACACCTTCTCCAAAGTTTTATAAAAAAAGTTACATATTTGATCAGTCAATGAGTAAGTTATGTGCAGCAGACTTTCTGAGTAGTGACTCTCTTCACAATTAGTTCGAAATTTTTACAATCTGGCATTGGTCCTTCAAATCGGTAAAGGTTTTGAGTTGTTCTTGATATAGATGTGCTCTAACATCAAGGATAGCCTGTTCTTTTAGAGATTAACACTCTCCATCAGTTACACGCTAAATGAAAGGTATAGAAAGAGAAGTCGAGGAGGAGGTGACAACTGTGGAGTTTGAGAGAGAGAGAGAGAGATAGAGAGAGATTGATATGGATGTATGGTGGTGCCGATTAAAGAGAGAGAGAGAGAGGGGTTAACAATATACTACAAATAGAGAGTGAAAATTCAACAGTTTGTTGTTGAATGGCGACAAAGATAAAGAGAGAGGTGTCTTGTTTCTTTTTGCTCTATTTTAATTGTATTGATATTCATATATTTTGATAGTGATGTATGTGAACACATTGGGACCTCCAGGGCACTTTTTTCCCTCTTTAGGAGGTTTTTCCACTCGCCTTTTATATATGCGTGTAACCCGAATAGGTCACTTATCTTTCTACATTTCAGTGGCAATACATTTAGTAGTGTGTGTTGTGCTCCAAGATTCTTCCTCCTCGTCATGTTCATGTGCTTATACAGACCACAAAACTCAAGCAATTGGTATTAGAGTAGGTCGCGACTTCATCTAGGGCGTCGTCGACATGCCTTCGGTCACAATTTCAAAATCACATGACATTTGCTAAGCATATTCAAGGTGATTAGGAGTTCAAAACAGCTTCTTCATATTGTGTCAAAATCGTGATCTGAGTGCATTTTAGCCTCCAAATACACGATCATAGTGCTTGTGAAAGAAATTTCTTCTTTTTGTGTCAAACATATTGTTAGCACTCAAGGTTAGGAACAAGGCACAAGAACATATCAAAGAAGTGGACACACAATAAGGAGCAAGTACAGAGCTCTAAGAAGTGTATGTCAAATTTTCAGAAGAAACCCCTATAAAAATAGTGATTTTGATCACTAAAATCAATTGTAAATATAATTTCTCATTTTTGCAACTCCATTTTGTTCAAGTCGAGGAGTCTTTGAGCTTGATGAGTATTAGAAGTATTATCCTACCAACTTTCATAATTTTTAGCCTCCGTTTGAGCCCCCAAATAAGCCTTGGAACCTAATTTTTAACTAGGCGAGACACCTTTTTTAACTAGTCAAAAAGCTATAAAAAGAGCTAGAGAGCTCATTTTTGAGGTTGGCTGGTTGGAGAGTTAGCTTTTTAGTAGTTTGTGATAGATTTGAGCTTTTCTAAGAGAGTTTCTTTCCAATAGAAAGATTTCCATTGTTCCTCTCTTTGATCTTACCTCGTGTGCATGTGTGTGTATGTGTGTGCATGCTAGTGTGCTTCTCACTCACACATTTGTGCCTTCACTTGCTCAGAGTCTTCATACCATTCCTCACATCTGTGTGGATTGACAAGTAAAGGAGGTGGTGCTTACTCTTGAGCTACACCAAATTTTGGCACCGTTGCCGGGGAGCATTGCCCGACGATGAGCGTTGTGATGGAAAGATTGTAGATTTGGGACAGTGGAAGGTAAAAATACTCATTTTTTGTTCATTTTCTGATTTTTCTTCCCCATCTTCATCATCATCATCATCACCATCTTCATCCATCTTCATCTTCATAGAGGTTTTTTGTTTCTGAGTGCATTTTCACCATTTTCACATCATTTCTCATATGTGAGAGTGCAAGAAGGAGCTTGAAAGTGCTTGGGAGTGGATGTGCTTGTGTTTTTCATGACTTTTTGCACATTTGGGACTCAGTGCAAAAGAATCAAAATTCCCACCTAGAAGCTTAGAAAATTGTGAATTCCTCAGAAAATCACAATTGTCTGGAGAATTCAATTTTTTTTCACCTAGAAATTTTTGAGAAAATCGTGATTCTATGGACTTAGAAAATTTGTGAAAATCGCGATTCTCTAGACTTGTGGATTTGGAAAAATTCATGATTCTTTAGCCTTGTTGGATTCAAGAAATCCGCGATTCTTTGAACTTGGCATTTCAGAAAGTCGCGATTCTCTTGATTGAGAGGAATTGAGAAAATCCATATTTCCTCGACTTAAAAAATTGAGAAAATCAGAATTCTCTGCTTGGGTGATCTTGAGAAAGTCGCGATTTCTTGGACTTAGTGATTTGAAAAATTCCCGATTCTATGGATTTTTGGATTTGAAGAAAGTCATGATTCTCTAAACTTAGAAAATTTGAGAAAATCACAATTCTCTTGACTTGGGAAAATTGAGAAATTTGTGATTCTTTGCATTTTCTCTCACCTTGCTGGATTCAAGAAACTCACGATTCTCTAAACTTAGAAAATTTGAGAAATTCACAATTCTTTGGATTTAGAGGATTCAAGAAAATCACGATTCTTTGAAATTGTGCATTTTGAGAAAATTGGAATTTCTTGGACTTAGTGATTTTGTTAAAATCGCGATTTACTAGACTTAGTGATTTTGAGAAAATCGCGATTCTTTGCTAGGTGATTTTGAGAAATTTGTGATTCTTTGGATTCTAGATTTTGAGAGAATCCCCATTCTTTGGTTGTTGCACTTGTAAAAGAACACGACTTTCTGGCTGCCTGATTTGGAAAAAATCGTGATTCTCTGAGAGGTCCTATTTGCGTGTTTTGACACCGTGCTGAAGCTTGATTGGACATAAGTTTCTCATACAAACTCCGTTTTGAGTGATTTTGAACTCGTTGGAAAGCTCCTTGAGAAATAGATAGGGTATTTTGAAGTTGACTCTGAAGTGGGGGTGGGAATCAAGGGAGCTCTAGAAGTGTTTTCAACAATACAACGGGGAAAAGTAGGTCTTGGAGATACCTGAATGCAAGTGGTTTATCAAAAATATTAAGTCTAAAGCTTGATCTAACCTTGGGACATTTATAGGTCTATTGAGAGCCATTCAAGGGAGTCAAAGCAAGGTTGCAAGTTTGTTATGAACATGTACCTAGAGCATTCAAGTGTGGTCACGGGTGAAGTGACTGGAGGTTGGCATCATTCTTAACCCACTCAGTCAATTCTTAGCTTAGGCTAAATATGACTAGTGATATTGATTAATTAGGATGACAATAAGCACGGCCTAATTTCTCAAGTTAAAGCATGGCTAAGATATTTTTGCAACAAAATCTAAAGGCAAAAAGGAAATAAGTGGATCAATCACATCTCTAAGTGCGATAAACTCATCTTGTTAACGACAATATTTGTCAGCGAAGATTATATCAAAGAAATCGATAAAAGAACATTGGAAACCAATTGTACTTTGGGAAATTTGGAGTAATAGACAAAGCTTATGAGCTTGAGGTCAGGCAGATACGTAGGTGGGGATACACAAAGCATCAGGTCCTCTAAAGCTAGTGTCAATCACACAACGAGGTCGCGGGCACAACAACTTAGTGCAAAGTTCGGACACAAGTGATTCGGAAATGTCCTTTAGAATGGAAAGACCTGCAGGTAGCTCAGGTACTTCCTATTAACAGACATGCAAAGTTCCCTATAAGACACAATTGGAATATATTAAGACCAATCCATTACGTGCTCGCATTACGTCTTCTTTCCAACTCAAAAATCCAAATCAACCCTTTGGAGTTGAACACCCAATGGTAATTCCAAGAGGGTTCATATATTGACAATCAAGGAACCATGTATGTGGTTACCAGCTTACTTGATAGGATAGATGAGTTTGGAAATGTCATTCCTAAGAATGCGATAGGAGACCTGGAGCAAGGGGACCTAGGAAGAGAACCCAAGTCTCCTAGAGGCAAGTGAGTCTTGATGAGAGTAATCAATCAAGATTGGCTCCCTCAAGACAACAAAAGCATAGAACTATTATTTAATAGAGAGAGGAAGGAAGCCTTTTGGAGATTCAAGCGGGATCAACCCAACCCAATAATCACCATCTACGAACTCAAAGACCCTAAGACAACAGGCGAAGTTGTCTATCTAGATTATGTTGGAGCAAGTCTATGACAAGCCAAAGTATTGGCTTGAGTCTCACAAAGTCTTAGAAGAAGCTTTAAAAAGAAGACTATGTAAAGTTCACTTGTGAACTACCTCTTGTAACTTTTGAAGAGTTTACTTAATATAAAAGTAAGATAATCTTAAGTGGTTGAGTCCACATGATCAGGAATGGAAAGAGGAGCCAGGTATTCGTGATTTGTGGTAGGTAGAGAATCAAATCAATCATTCATTGATTGGAGAGTGATTGAGGGAAGTTAGCCTCCCAAACTCAACTATAAATAGATGGCAGTTTTAGTCGTGGTTAGAGAGACCTATGTGAAGACCTCCAAGAGCTGAGCTTTATGCCATATCAAGGTGTGATTACAAGGCCTCTTCCAAGAATTGGAAGATACTTCAACTAGATGTAAAGAATGCATTCTTGAATGGTTGGATAACAGAAGAGGTATATATGGCACAACCACCTGGTTTTGAGAATCAAGTTTATCCTGATTATGTGTGTAAACTTAACAAAGCATTGTATGGTCTCAAGCAAGCTCCAAGAGCTTGGAATTTTAGGCTTGTTTCATTCTTGCAGGACAAAGGCTTTCAACCTAGCAAGGCAGATCCTTCAGTCTTTATTAAAAAGAGTAATTATGAGGTCATCTATCTATGTGTATATGTAGATGATATTATATTGACAGGAAATGATGCAGATGGTATGAAGAAAGATCAAAGATCAGATGAGAGAAGAGTTCAAGATAAGTGATTTGGGTTCACTTACCTACTTCCTAGGTTTGAAAGTTGTCTACAAAGATCATGGTTTGTTTCTCACTCAAAGGAAGTACATTAAAGACATGTTGGCAAAATTCAAGATGCAAGATTGTAAGATTCCAGGTACTCCAATGGAGGTCAATCACAAATTGAGCTCACATGAAGGTGAACTCATAGAGGACATCACATCATATCAAAGTCTAGTGAGTAGTCTCAACTATGCCACATTGACAAGAGTAGATATATGTTACAGTGTGAGTGTGCTAAGCCAATTTATGCACACACCAAGGAAACCACATATGGATGCTGCCAAAAGGATTCTCAAGTATCTCAAAGGAACCATAAATGAAGGACTTTATTATCCTTATGTATCTGATTTAGGTTTGAAGCTATTTTCTGATGCAGATTGGGCTGGCTCCAAGGAAGATAGAAGGAGCACTTCAGGTTATCTTACCTTTGCAGGTTCAAAGCTTATTTCATGGTCATCCAAGAAGCAACCCACAGTTGCTCTCTCTTCTACTGAAGCTGAATATAGAGGTCTTGCCATAGCTACACAAGAAGCTATGTGGATGAAGACATTGTTCAAAGATCTTGGATTGGAGTTTGGAACTCCAACTATTTTTGGTGACAATATGAGTTCTATTGTGCAGATATTCTAACCAAAGCATTGGATGGTACAAAGCTTTGCAAATTCAAGGCTATGATAGGTTTGCAGGTAATCTTGGAAGATTGAAGACCTCAAGCATACTTGGCTTGAGGGGGAGCTGTTGGAGCAAGTCTATGACAAGCCTAAGTATTGGCTTGATTCTCACAAAGTCTTAGAAGAAGCTTTAAAAAGAAGACTATGTAAAGTTCACTTGTGAACTACCTCTTGTAACTTTTGAAGAGTTTACTTAATGTAAAAGTAAGAGAATCTTAAGTGGTTGAGTCCACATGATCAAGAATGGAAAGAGGAGCCACGAATTCGTGATTTGTGGTAGGTAGAGAATCAAATAAATCATTGATTGATTGGAGAGTGATTGAGGGAAGTTAGCCTCCCAAACTCAACTATAAATAGATGGCAGTTTTAGTCGTGGTTAGAGAGACCTATGTGAAGACCTCCAAGAGCTGAGCTTTATGCCATATCAAGGTGTGATTACAAGGCACACATATGTATCAGTAAGTCTTTGTATTGTACAAGAAATATACTTTCATTTTCATGATTATTTGGTTTCATCTTTCCATGTTCTTGTGAAGTGTACTACTCACTACCATTACTCTCAGTTTTCTCAGTCAGCTTGCAGAGATGTTTTCTCTGAGCTTGGTGCATCATTTTCAGTGATTTAACTTGGTAAAGTTAGCTCTATACGTCTACTATATGCTCATAAAGTTTCATGTCATTTGGATGTTGCAATCTTCAGTTATGTTCATTTGAAGTCAACAGGGTCTGTTCATCTTCACCTCTCTGTCAGGTACCCGACTTTTTCACTCATCTTGTCAGAGGTGTTTCTCAGTGGTTACTTATCCAAATTCAGTGATTTAAAGCTTGTTGGATTCAGCTTACTGTCTTGTATAACCGTGCAAATGTTCATAATCATTGGATTTCTGCACTTTGAGTTATGGTGATTTTTCTGCTCACTGGTCTATTTCTGTAGCAGCCCGTGAAAATAGGGATGATGTCATCACTTGTTAAAACTCATTCTCAGTGTGTGCTTTGTTATTTTTGATGAGATTACTCTTGAAAGTTAGCTCTTTAAGCTAACTAGATTTCCCCAAGAGGAATTAAGGCTGTGCTCAGAGAATTATGTAAAACACTGGACAGGTGTATGAACCAAGAATAGCAAGTTTTCACCTCTGAGCTAACTCCAACTTATCTGTTTTGATCTATCTTTTTGAGAGTGATCTTCCAAGGTACATAGGGTGTCTAATACATCCATTGGCAAGCTAAAAGGGCCCACCATCTACTCCTGGAGTTCATTTGGCTGGTGTAGATCAAGGATTTTGCAACACCTCTTCATCTTCAAACACATACTTATCCATCTCTTCACAGTGGTATCAGAGCAAGGTTGGACAACATGGCAGATGGATTTCCTTCATCAATTGACAAATTAGACAGAGGTAACTACTCAGCTTGGTCATTAAGAATGGAAGCCTATCTCCAAGGTAGAAGTTTATATGGTTATGTGGCTGGAGATGAAGTTATGCCAAGTTTCAGGAACAAAAGTTAACCAACACAAGAAGAGCAAGAAAGATTGAGCACATGGTGCTCCAAGGATGCACTTGCAAGGTCTTATCTCCTCAACTCTATCTCAGATTTTTTGCTGCCTCACATTAGAAGTTGTAAGACATCTCAGGAAGTGTGGGATGCACTTGAAGCTTTCTTTTCTTCAAGTACAAAAGCTAGGAAGCATCAACTATGGCTGGAGTTCACAACTCTCAAGAAGGCGCCCAAACAAAATGTGACTGATTTTGTCACAAAGCTCAAGGACATAGCGGATCAGTTGGGAAGCATTGGAGAGGTAATAGATGAAGAGCAAATTGTAAGGCAGGTCATCAATGGCTTGAAGGCAGATGATAAGTGGGAAGCATTCACCACAGCTATGGATTTGTACATGGACATGCATGTACCCGATTTCAACACACTCATTGGACAACTACTTACTCAAGAGGCAAAGCTTATCAAAAATCGAGAAAGCTCTAAAGGTAATCAATCTTCAGCTTTATACACGGATAAAAGCAAGTCTAAAGATAACAAAGGAAAGGCAAAGAAAGTGGATGATGAAGCAGGTACATATCAAGCTAACTATGCAGGTAGAGGAAGACATGGCAGAGGTAGAGGAAGAGGAGGTAGACAAGGCAGGGGGAGATCCCAAGACTCCAACTCATGTTCTATTTGTGGACTAACTAATCATACAACTGAAAATTGCTTTAGGAATTCCAGGAATCAAAGAGGCAGAGGATACAATAGAGGAAGTTATGGCTACTCAAGAGGAAGGTTCAACAACTACCATGGCAACTACAACAACTACAATCATTCAAACTATCAAGGAGGCTACAAAGGAAGGAGAGACTACAATAACTACACAGAAGACTCAAACAAAGAGGATTCATTATTGATCATGAACATGGCTATGCCACAAGGTAAATCTGATGAGCATGTTTTCTACATAGATTCAGGTTGTTCAAATCATGTGGCAGGAAATGTGGCACTCCTATCAGATTTAGAACATCCAAGGAATAAGCATGAGGTACAAACAGGAGATGATACAAAACATCCTGTGGAGAAAATAGGTAATGTCAAAGCACCTGATGGAAACATCAACCTACTCAGTAAGGTACTCTATGTCCCTAACATTACAAAGAATTTGATAAGTGTTGGGCAGATAGTAGAGAAAGGGTTGCAAGTCAGGTTCACAAAAGCAGGAGCATTTGTTGAAGATCCAAGTCAAGGATTCAGAAGAATTGCAAAAGGTGAAAAGACAGGTAGATTGTTCACATTTGAATTACAGGACACTAGAAACATTGCTCTCTTTAATTATGGTAGTTAGACACTCACAGAATTGGAAGTATGGCATAAAAGGTTAGCACATATTGGTGAAAGGTCATTAAAGCAAATCTGCAGGGACCAAAGTGTACTTGGACTTCCTAATTTGTCAAAACAACATATGATTTATAAATGTAGTGCATGTCAATTTGGAAAGTCTCACATGTTACCATTCATGAAGAAAGGTTATATGCATGGAGATCTCTTGGAGTTGGTTCATACAGATGTATGGGGACCTAGCAAGGAAGCTTCAATATCTGGATCAAGGTATTATGTTTCCTTTATTGATGATTGCAGCAGATGGACTATCCTATTCTTTATGAAACACAAAGATGAAGTTTTTTCATGTTTCAAAAGATATTTGGCTCTTGTGGAGAATCAAACAGGTAAATCACTAAAAAGGCTAAGGTCAGATGGAGGGGGAGAATATTTCTCCCATGATTTTGATTCTTTTCTTCAAGAAAGAGGAATCAAAAGAGAGCTAACTACAAGGTACACTCCTGAGCAAAATGGAGTGGCAGAAAGGAGGAATAGGACAATTGTTGAAGCTGCAAGGTCTATGTTAAATGAAAAGCATTTACCTAATTACTTATGGGCTGAGGCTGTATCTACAGCCACTTACTTGATTAATAGGTTGCCTTCAAAATCCCTTGATGGGACGACTCCATATGAGGCTTGGAATGGAAGAAGACCAAGCTTAGATCATTGTAAAATTTTTGGATGTATTGCTTTTGCTCATGTTCCTTCACAGGTTAGAGGCAAGATGGATCCAAAGGCAGAAAGGTGTGTATTTATTGGATATGACAACAATCAAAAGGGCTACAGGTTATACAACCCTACCAACAAAGGATTCTTGGTAAGCAGAGATGTAGTTTTTGATGAGAACAATTCATGGTATGAAGATTCATGCAGGAAGGTCAATTTACCATATAATCTTGAAGAAGATTTTCCAAATCTTGGTAGAGAACAACCAAAGATTGAAGAACAAGACACCTCAGAGGATGATGAAGAATCTCACATGGAAAAGGTCAAAGCATGGAAGTCTAAAGGTAAAGCAAAATTGCAGGAACTTGGACATGAGGCAGAATCATCACATCATGGCCTAAGAAGATCTATGAGGGAAAAGAAAAAACCAGAAAGGTATGGGTTTGACACCTCATTAGTAACTAAACATTCTATCTACATAGCAGAGGACATAAACCAAGATGAGCCATCATCATTTGAAGAGGCCAAAGCAAAAACAGAATGGAAGCATGCAATGAAGGAAGAGATTGAAGCACTTGAGGAAAACAACACTTGGGATTTGGTGCCCAAGACTTCATCCATGAAGGTAATAGGCTCAAGATGGGTCTATAAACTCAAGAAGAATTCTGATGGTTCAACTAACAGGTATAAGGCAAGGCTTGTGGCAAAAGGCTTTGCACAAACTCAGGGAATTGATTATGAGGAGACTTTCTCTCTTGTGGCAAAGATGCCTATTATTAGGGTTTTCCTTAGTATTGCCTCTTCCAAGAATTGGAAGATACTTCAACTAGATGTAAAGAATGCATTCTTGAATGGTTGGATAACAGAAGACGTATATATGGCACAACCACCTGGTTTTGAGAATCAAGTTTATCCTGATTATGTGTGTAAACTTAACAAAGCATTGTATGGTCTCAAGCAAGCTCCAAGAGCTTGGAATTTTAGGCTTGTTTCATTCTTGCAGGACAAAGGCTTTCAACCTAGCAAGGCAGATCCTTCACTCTTTATTAAAAAGAGTAATTCTGAGGTCATCTATCTATGTGTATATGTAGATGATATTATATTGACAGGAAATGATGCAGATGGTATGAAGAAGATCAAAGATCAGATGAGAGAAGAGTTCAAGATAAGTGATTTGGGTTCACTTACCTACTTCCTAGGTTTGGAAGTTGTCTACAAAGATCATGGTTTGTTTCTCACTCAAAGGAAGTACATTAAGGACATGTTGGCAAAATTCAAGATGCAAGATTGTAAGATTGCAGGTACTCCAATGGAGGTCAATCACAAATTGAGCTCACATGAAGGTGAACTCATAGAGGACATCACATCATATCAAAGTCTAGTGGGTAGTCTCAACTATGCCACATTGACAAGAGTAGATATATGTTACAATGTGAGTGTGCTAAGCCAATTTATGCACACACCAAGGAAACCACATATGGATGCTGCCAAAAGGATTCTCAAGTATCTCAAAGGAACCATAAATGAAGGACTTTATTATCCTTATGTATCTGATTTAGGTTTGAAGCTATTTTCTGATGCAGATTGGGCTGGCTCCAAGGAAGATAGAAGGAGCACTTCAGGTTATCTTACCTTTGCAGGTTCAAAGCTTATTTCATGGTCATCCAAGAAGCAGCCCATAATTGCTCTCTCTTCTACTGAAGCTGAATATAGAGGTCTTGCCATAGCTACACAAGAAGCTATGTGGATGAAGACATTGTTCAAAGATCTTGGATTGGAGTTTGGAACTCCAACTATTTTTTGTGACAATATGAGTTCTATTCACTTGGCTGCTAATCCTATTTTTCATGCAAGGACTAAACATATTGAAGTTCATTATCACTATGCACGAGAGAAGGTTCTAAGCAAAGAGATTCAAATATCATATGTGTCCACTCATCAACAATGTGCAGATATTCTAACCAAAGCATTGGATGGTACAAAGCTTTGCAAATTCAAGGCTATGATAGGTTTGCAGGTAATCTTGGAAGATTGAAGACCTCAAGCATACTTGGCTTGAGGGGGAGCTGTTGGAGCAAGTCTATGACAAGCCTAAGTATTGGCTTGAGTCTCACAAAGTCTTAGAAGAAGCTTTAAAAAGAAGACTATGTAAAGTTCACTTGTGAACTACCTCTTGTAACTTTTGAAGAGTTTACTTAATGTAAAAGTAAGAGAATCTTAAGTGGTTGAGTCCACATGATCAAGAATGGAAAGAGGAGCCACGAATTCGTGATTTGTGGTAGGTAGAGAATCAAATCAATCATTGATTGATCGGAGAGTGATTGAGGGAAGTTAGCCTCCCAAACTCAACTATAAATAGATGGCAGTTTTAGTCGTGGTTAGAGAGACCTATGTGAAGACCTCCATGAGCTGAGCTTTATGCCATATCAAGGTGTGATTACAAGGCACACATATGTATCAGTAAGTCATTGTATTGTACAAGAAATATACTTTCATTTTCATGATTATTTGGTTTCATCTTTCCATGTTCTTGTGAAGTGTACTACTCACTGCCATTACTCTCAGTTTTCTCAGTCAGCTTGCAGAGATGTTTTCTCTGAGCTTGGTGCATCATTTTCAGTGACTTAACTTGGTAAAGTTAGCTCTATAAGTCTACTATATGCTCATAAATTTTCATGTCATTTGGATTTTGCAATCTTCAGTTATGTTCATTTGAAGTCAACAGGGTCTGTTCATCTTCACCTCTCTGTCAGGTACCCGACTTTTTTACTCATCGTGTCAGAGGTGTTTCTCAGTGGTTACTTATCCAAATTCAGTGATTTAAAGCTTGTTGGATTCAGCTTACTGTCTAGTATAACCATACAAATGTTCATAATCATTGGATTTCTACATTTTGAGTTATGGTGATTTTTCTGCTCACTGGTCTATTTCTGTAGCAGCTAGTGAAAATCGGGATGATGTCATCACTTGTTCAAACTCATTCTCAGTGTGTGCTTTGTTATTTTTGATGAGATTACTCTTGAAAGTTAGCTCTTTAAGCTACCTAGACTTCCCTAAGAGGAATTAAGCTAATTGCTGTTGTGCGCAGAGAATTATGTAAAACACTGGACAGGTGTATGAACCAAGAATAGCAAGTTTTCACCTCTGAGCTAACTCCAACTTATCTGTTTTGATCTATCTTTTTGAGAGTGATCTTCCAAGGTACATAGGGTGTCTAATACATCCATTGGCAAGCTAAAAGGGCCCACCATCTACTCCTGGAGTTCATTTGGCTGGTGTAGATCAAGGATTTTGCAACACCTCTTCATCTTCAAACACATACTTATCCATCTCTTCACAGATTACACATAAGAGAGAATGTTCATGGTAACAGAGCATGACAAGCATTCATACACTTGGAAGAATTGATTTTCCCTCGAGCAAGGTCTAATGTTTCCCATGGCCTCCAAGGAGTAGGATCATCCCAGGCTCATGAAACCCAACTAGAACAAACCAGAGAGAGACCTAAAGTAAGCTTTGCAAACACTATGGTTAGAGACAGATCACGAGCTAAAAATGAAAGACCTGAAAGAGAGAGACATATAGAACAAAGTCATCGAAGAGATGAACATGATTTTCCATTGCCTAGACTGTGAGAGCACCCAAGAACCCTTAGACCCTCTCAAGTGGTTATGGCAATGAAGAACTATTTTGATGGGTCAGGAGATCCTTATAATCATGTGGCCGAGTTCAAACAAGTTTTAAGAGCAGACACAGTTGAGGACTTGTTCACACAATTTGAGGCATTTTGTTTGACTCTCAAGGGTATTGTCGTAGCTTGGTTTCAACCCCTAAATGGTTACTATCAAGATATAGGTCAGCTACTAGAAGCATTCATCGTATAATTTTCTAAGAGCGGCATTAGACATAAAACATCATCCTTGATGCACAACTTCAAGCAGACATCCTAAGAAATAGTTAGGCTAGCTGAACAGAGAATTAAAAAATATGTGGGAAGATGCTCGACACCTAAATTACCAACTCAAACAAAACAAGTTTCCTTATTTTTAGATGGACTTCTAAGCGCAAAACATAGATTATATGTATATCTCAAGGAGCCAACTGCACTAGATCAATGCTTGAGAATGTGTAATGACATTGAAGACAACTTGGGTGAGGAGTTAGAATTGTCCAAACTCTATAAGGATTCTGATAGTTCTACTAGTCACACTTCCAGACCCTCCATTGAGATAGATGAGATAGCTCAACAAGTTGCCAAGAAGCAAGGATTTCAAAATAGATAAACACTACGGATCACTTCAGTGAAATGATGTTACAATTGTGGAGGAGACCACATGGCTAATGCTTTTCTAATCATGGCTCAACCCCAAGGAAACCCTAGTGGCCAATATTGCACTATTGAGAGAAAATACACAAACTACATGGCTCAAAATTGTCCATACAATAGGTAGGCTATCAGAGAAACTTTTCACCAACCCTACCAATATTGTAGGTATCAAAACCAATACCAACAACCATATTATAGTCCACAACAACAATATCAACCTCAATACTGACATCAATATCATGCACCATATAGACAACAACCGATCTTAGGAAACCAACCACCACCTCCAGCTAATGTGATTCCAGTTAAATATGCAATGGGAGAGGAGAACCCTAATAGAGAATTGGTGCCAATGACCCCCTTGGTCTCAAAAAATGATCATCATCCTTAGAGTTTTGACTACTCCCATGAAGATAGTCCACAAGCTTACTCCATAGAATCACCTGAGCATAGTGAGACTTATCTGTATCAATAGAAGACACCACCTATGGAACAAAATTGGGAGCTAGAATACTCCAATGTCATGAATAAAAATCCAAACCTCAGGCCTTAATTTAGACAAATGAGACCACAAGCCCCTAAAGGACCATGTTTTAGATGTTAGGGAGACCATTTCATTTGTGAATTCCCCACCCATCGACTCCGGGACAAGGATAGAACATCACAATACAAGGCCTTTGTCCGGAGTGTGGCAAGGAAAATCTCTTGAGAGATTCTCCAAGGAACCCCTCTAGTGCACCCAAGGGTACACCAATTCATGTTTTAGGCTTGGTGGTGGATTCAAGTTCAAGTAGTGTTAGCATGGCTCCTATGTCGTTAATAGGGCACAAGTTGTAAAACAAGCTAAACTAGCTGAACAATTAGAGTCAAATGAATAAAGAGAGCCTAGTAAGAGAAAAAAAGAACATGGAAGGATACGAGAGAAAAGGCTAATTGTAAGTGGGCTAGAAAGTTATCGGAACTAGAAGAAAGTTTGATAAAAACCCCTTGCATGCTAAAACTCCATCCACTCCACTTCATCCCACCCACCTTTCATTGTAAATAGACCACATATATGGTCTGTTCTTGCAGATCCAACCCTAGAAGGCTTGGACATGATGTTCAAGGCCTACTAGGCTCAACTTCAAGAATGCCGAACAGCTGCAAACCTAAACAAGAGTTACCCTAAAGCAGATTTAGAGATTGAACGAACAAAAATGTGCATGAAAATGGTAGAACTAGCTTATTCTATGCTTGACACCAATCAATTGCTTGAAAATATATTTTTATGTCACTTGATAATAGAGCTAGCTTATATCTCGACTAGATATTATCTTTTGACATAATCAGTAATCTAAAAAACAGAATAATTGTTTTGTCAATGAGATCTATATTTTGAAGTAGATGGTACACCTTTTACCATTTGGATAATCCATTACTTCTAGGACATTAGGAAATGGAATTTTGGGTTTGTTACAACCCTTGATTTTGACCTCCTCTTCAAGCCTTTCATTGTTTCGGAAGAATAGCGTAAATATTCGAATACTTCTTTAGTTCTCTAAGATAAAGAACTTTCTTGAACACAAGAATTTCCATCTTCCAACACTATATGCATTGTTTTATGCCATATGTTCTCTTCTTTAGAGCTTGAGAGTATGCACTCAAAGTTACCACTTTTGTCATGTGGTTAAAGAAGAGAAAATTTTGACCTTTCACTTAAGTCCTTGGCCTTGCCAATCATGCATGCCATGGGTTTTTTTATGTATAATACGAGAGACGAAGCAGAGCAACAAGAAGATGAAAGATTAGATTTTGAATCTAACTCTTTACTAGAGTTTCCACAATTCACAGGCCCATGGGAATCTGAATCTCTTAAGAATAGAGCTCCCACAATAGAGATACGAAACGAAGACTCAGTGGTTCCAAGAAACACTGAATTCATGAAGAACACTAAGGTTTAGTGTCATCTCACCTTAGAAGAGCTACTCAAAGTAAAACCTGAGCTATGGAAACATGTGGCAAATCAAGTTGCAGAACTTGGTTCCAATGTGTCGAAAGTAGGCTTAAAGCAAAAAGTCCCTGAGATACCTCTAGAAAAAATAGGAGACATGAGTGAGGGAGAAGAAGGTAATACTTATCTTCCAATCACATACCAAGTTTACACAACCAAAGCTATCTTAGATTCAGGTGCTAGTGTTGTGATTGCAACCACCTCCTTGTGGAAGCAATGGGGAAAAACCCGCATTAAGACCAACTAGAATGAAGCTTCAAATGGTTGATAGACATATTGAAAGACCCTTACGATTGCTAGAAGGGATAACTCTAACTACTTGTGGGCTAGAGTTTGAACACACCTTTGCTATATGTGACTTTGGAAAACATAATATCTATGAAATGATCCTAGGAAGGCCCTTTCTATGGCAACTGCGAATAGTACAAGATTGGGGATTGAATTCCTTGTACTTGTAGCATTTAGGGGTCACCACCAAGGTCAATCTGAAGGATTATAAATTTAGAGATGTACCACCCCTATAGTAGAATCCTATCCACAAGGCGCCAAAGGATTCAATCTGTTATACTTTATGGAATATTTGGAATGAAGATTTAATGTCTTGAGGATTTTAATGCTCTCATAGAGTGTTCATGAGAGCATGTGGGGGGAGATTGTACCCAATTTGGTGTCGTCTCTTATCTCTTTCTGTCTTTGAGTATTTTCTTCTCTACATTCGTACGTCTGTTATTCTCTGCGTTCGTGCGTCTGTGGTACCTGGGGCAACAGTGGTATCAGAGCCTGGACGTCCGTAGAGCATACGTTGTGAGATTTGACGAAATTTTCATCGCTTTCTGAGGAAACGCTGGTACTCAGACACGAGGATGAATTTCTGCGTGCAGATGCCGCACAAGGCCCCCACTTTGGAGCCTGGGGAAGCCCACGTGGTAGATGCGCGTGCTACAGGAAAGCTCAGGACTTCCTTCTTTCCTGCCGGGGCTCGGTGCCTGTTGCTTGCGCAGAGCAGAGAGAGTACTTCCCTGAAGACTTCGTCGTCTTGTTTTGGTTTTCACCATATGGAACAAAGTTTATGGAACAATATCCCCTGCGTTGCGGGCTTCTGCCACGCGGAAGCCACCACCTCCCCATCTAGAGACGCACCCGCGTTACTTTTCAGCGGCGTTCTGCACTCTTTTTGAATTTTGTGGGGCGAAGATACCGTGGTTTATTTTCTGTATGCATTGCAGAGTGGCACTATTGAAGAACGTCGGCTCGTTGGTGGGCTTGAATCATATCAGATCTTTAGAGAGTTTTGGTCACGTATGTAATCAAATTTTATCATCGCCAGCGGCGTCAGAATTCTGTCGGATATAGCATTAGAATTGCCTCAGCAATCAGATCGGAATTACATAGATTCTTTTTCCCGAGTTTTTTATTTTTTCGTCGTTGCTGTCAGTCTTCAGATCATGCTTCCGCGCGAAGATAAAACCCGATAGTTTGCACAGGATGGAAGTTTTGTTATCCTCATATCAGTCATCAGCCGCCAGAGTTTCCGCTCAGAAACCTTCACGACTTATATTTGAAGGAAAACGAGAAACCGGGAACATCTGTACTTGACTGATGGGTTAAAACATGAGCCCCATAACAGCGCTTGCACATCATAGAGTTTTCACGCAGCAGAGGAGTTTTATTTGATTTTCCAGTGCCAATTCTTTTCGCCGACACCTTGCCCGCGTATCAGTACCATACTTGGTTGAAGAGTTCTATAATTATCGAAGTTTTTCAAGGTTTTCACGCCGATATCATGTATAAACAGCTAGAGCTGCGTCGACATCAGCCGTTGAGAAGCCGAGTGAGAGCATGGATATGCTTTTGATTTAATTTGAACAAAGAACCTGAATTTGGATGGATATCTATAGATGTTTTTTGTATTCAACACTACATATGGATATGGATGTTACACTTCGCGCGCTCATCATACAAAACACCTAAAGTCGACTCTCAGTGACGAAGAAACATGATCTGGATTTCAGAAGAGGATTCTCTTCTGAGATTTCCGTTACCTCACAGAAAAGAAATTTTGAATGTGTGATGACGGCATAGTTTAAGTTTGTTTCCCATAGCGAATTATGCATACCTCTTCGCCGGTATTAGTCATATTGGAGCCCTTGATGTCCAAATTAAAAGTTTTTTTTTTTTTTTTCTCCTATGGAAAGCCCTTTCAAATCTGCTTCCATAGAGTGGCTAGAAGACCTAGTTTGATTTCAGTCTCACTTATTTGGAGAGCTTCAACTTTGATCCTTCTTTCTCAAACGACTTTCTTTCGAGCATCGTTCTCAAGCATAACCTATCGGGTGCGACTTGGCACGCTATTCCAATGACGGGTGGACCATCTTCAACACCTGCACACATCGGAAACTTAATTTTTGAACCTCCAGATAAGTTTCTTGTCAATTTATATATATGTTTGTTCTCTCTTTGCATCATATTACATTTCGAACACGCAAGTTTTCTGTTGTACCTAGAGCATACGCATAATTTAGGCATGGTTTGTCTTGTACGGTGCATGCATTCTTCTTGCAAGGACAACAAAGTATTTTCTTGCAGGTTTGCGAGGAGAAAATATACATATTGTCAGGGTGTGGAATCCCTTTTCGGTCTCTTTATGGATCATGGAAATTGTTTGTCGGAATTTTTTTTCGGTTTTCAAAATCACGTCGTTATGCTGTCGAAATTTTTACAAAATTCGTATGCACATGCATTCAAGTATAAATTCATGGCTACTACATCGACTCTTATTTTATCATATTGAGATATTCATTTTTATCATCACTTTTGGATTGCATTTTGACTTAACTCCTGCTTATCATTCACATTCACATTAAATTCCAGTTTTTCAGTTCCATGCATGTGTTTTTACATGGCACATGCCTATGATTGTTCAGTGATGCGGCATGTGATTGGCCATCCATGTCTATTTTATTCTTATCAACTGAGGTCAGTTGCTCGACAACTGGGGGGCATGTTATACTTTATGGAATATTTGGAATGAATATTTAATGCCTTGAGGATTTTAATGTGTTTTGTGTTTTGATTTAGCAGGTGGAGATCCATGAGGGTATGAACAAGTTCAAGTGTGAACAAGTGTGAATGCAAGAGGATTTATTCACATACTTTTTGGAGATATTTTTAGAGAATAAGTTATTTTTAGAAGATAGTTATTTTTAGCTATTTTTGTAAATAAAGCAAAAGCACACTATTTTTAGTGTAGCCATCATGTATCTTCCATCAAGGAGATAATATGAATTGCATATAAATACGCATGCTCTCATAGAGTGTCCATGAGAGCATGTGGGGGGAGATTGTACCCAATTTGGTGTCGTCTCTTATCTCTTTCTGTCTTTGAGTATTTTTTTCTCTGCGTTCGTACGTCTGTTATTCTCTACGTTCGTGCATCTGTGGTACCTGGGGCAACACAATCTCTATGCATTTTGAAAATTCATCTAATCCCTCCTAGATGCATGAAGATAGTCACTTGTGGATGTGTAAGGTCAGAGAGGAAGAAGAAAAACATCTAAAAACAACAGAAGAAGAAACTCCTCTAGGAGACACATCAATTAGAGACCCAACATACACAAGGATGATCTTTCCAATGAGGAATTTGAGCGTCATGGTTAGGCAAAAATCTTAGCGACAATGGACATTGCGGTCAATGAAGAAAAGTGGACACTTCACTATGATGAGGAGGGTTATGATATCTCTATGTTCATGTGTGAGCCCTTGCTAGAAGATTGTGACCCTACTGATGCAATAGAAGGAGAGGAGGATGACGGCAATCTAGAATCCATTGTGATGGATAGTTGCTTTGACCCAGTGGAGCACTATCTAGAGAATTTAGGAGTATATACCCAAAAAGAAGAAGAACACCTCACAAGAATTAAGATGATAAATTGAAGGGAGGAAGGTAACGATAGTCAAAAGAAAAATAAAAGAAAAGTAGTGAAACAAGAAGAGGAATTGTTGTTTGAAGTACTAGAGAATTTCAAAAAACATGAAGTTGAAGACCAAAACATTTTGGTATGAATGCCTAAGAGAGAGGCCATTACAGGAGAAACATATGAAAATAAAGAAAAGACCAAAAAGATTGTAGTAAGCATTGAAAAGAACAAAGAACATTGTACATACATAGGAGAAGACCTAAGTGCAGAGGAAGAAGTAGAGCTTCTAGCTTTATTAAGGGAATATAGGGATGTGTGAAGCCATTACAAAGTTTTGTTCGACAGAGAGCATGTCCAGAGGGTAGCATGGCAGAGGGATGGCTCGTACAAGAGTTCCTTGTATTCATAACTCGAGTTTCTACGTATGTCGGATCCAGAAATTCCTCGCTTATGGAGCGATGATGAAGATGTTTGTCTCCTAGGTGATGAACGGCAAGGTAAAGGGATGCAAAGAAAAATGGATGCAGCTTTCAAAGAGAAGACAATGAAGTTTTGCATCGTTAACTCTGAGCCTATGAAGAAGTGGTTAGAAAAGTACGAGCTTGCCAAAGAGACAAACACAAAGGAAAGAGCTCTATTTCGAAGGAATCGTTCCCCTTGATTTTTACCCCTTCCAAAAAGTCTTTGACCTCTTTCACCCTTTCCAATGAGCAGATGGCTAGATACAGGGTTTTCACAAGCAAAGGCAGTGGGTGAAGATATCTCTAAAGAAGAAGAAGAACTTGCAAAGGGATGTGATTGGGAGTATTCTAAACACGATGCACTATGGTCTCATGGAGGACACTTTTGAATCTCAAGATCGATAAAAATAGGTCTTCTTTTGATAGTGGGGTGATGGTGAACTTTTTTCCAAAAAGGAGAGCGAGTGCAAGAGACAATAATGCTCAAGAAGACCAGCTAGATTATTGTGGAGTGATTCAAAATTCATATCGGCTCACTCTTGCCGGCCTTACTCCCGCCAGCCTCACTCTTGTTGGCCTCACTCCTGCCGGCCTCACTCTTGGTGGCCTCACTCCTATCGGCCTCACACTACAAGGAATACGGGCGTATAGCGATGGTTAAGGCGACAGAATTTCGTCGCTATAAAAATGCAACTTGCATCGTAATTAGCATCGAGCGAGGACCGTCGATTACACGACACAAAAAACAATGGTATTTGGGACTTGAATTGCGATGATCCCGGACAACGTCGCTAAAATAGCGCTATTTAAAAACGTCGCTTAAGCGACGCTTTTGTGCATCACATACGCGACGTTAGAAGCCGTCGCATAAGCGACGTTAAAAATGTCTCTTATACGACGATGAATAGCATCGCTTACACGACGATGTGTTGACGGACAAAAATTAAAACGTTGGAGGCTCTGCGATTGGCATTTTCACGCATCCGATCGAAGAACTCTCCAACGTTCGCAATTTTGCTGCGCTTACGAGCTGAAGCAAGTATATGCAGAATTGTTGTTTTGCCTAAGCTCTCTGTTATTGTCTCCCTCTATCTTTGTTTCTCTCTTTCTACATATTTCTCTCTTTGAATTCTCTCTCTCTCTCTAGATCTCTCTCTCTCTCTCTAGATCTCTCTCTCTCTCTCTCTCTTGCTCTCTTTCTCTCTCTTTTCTTTCTCTCTTTATTGCAGGTTATTCACGAAACTAACCAAGCAAAAACTATGGCTAACATTTGTAAGTACAATTCCTATTATTTGTAGATCATATGAATTTTGTTATTTTCATTACATACCATACTCACACTTATTGATATGCACTCATACACTTATACATGATGAAGATGCACTTTCACACATATACATATATACACATGCACATACACACACATATATACACATAGATACATGTGCACATATACTTAGACATACACACATACACACATGCATATGCACAAACATTCCTACAACCACATAAAAAGACGTCCATGCATGCATATATATATATATATATATATATATATATATATATATATATATATATATATATATATATATATATATATATATATATATAAATATATATATATATATGTATATATACACACACACATACACACAAAAACATATATGCAAATACATGTATATGCACATCCACATACACATGCATGTTTCATACATATACACATGCATATACATATACATATACATATACATATACATATACATATACACACATATACATATACATGCATATACATATACACACATATACATATACATGCATATACATATACACACACATACACAAGAACATGCACATACTCATACACACATATACACTTATACATGCACATGCACATACATACATATACACACACATACACATGCACATACATACATATACACACACATACATATACTCTTAGGTACACACATATGAATGAATTATATAATTAAAGTATTAAAACACATATACACATGCACACACACATGCATACACCTACATATACACATATACATGCACATACACACACATACACATAGAGTTATACATATACATGCATATACATATACACACACATACACAAGAACATGCACATATTGATACATACATATACACTTATACATGCACATGCACATACATACATATACACACACATATACATGCACATACATACATATACACAAACATACATATACACTTAGGTACAGACATATGAATGAATTATATAACTAAAGTATTAAAATATATATACACATGCACACACACATGCACATACTTACATATACACATATACATGCACATACACACACATA
The DNA here is from genome assembly GCA_020310875.1 of Ceratopteris richardii. Taxonomy (NCBI): domain Eukaryota; kingdom Viridiplantae; phylum Streptophyta; class Polypodiopsida; order Polypodiales; family Pteridaceae; genus Ceratopteris; species Ceratopteris richardii. Next base: position 11,830,934 of record CM035412.1, read on the forward strand.
CACATAGAGTTATACATATACATGCATATACATATAGACACACATACACATGCACATGCACATACTCATACACACATATACACTTATACATGCACATGCACATACATACATATACACACACATACACATGCACATACATATATATACACACACATACATATACACTTAGGTACACACATATGAATGAATTATATAATTAAAGTATTAAAACACATGCTTAATATAAACAATAATAACAATCAATAGAACAAAACTCTTCATTACTTAATACCATACACACAATTCAAAACATAACTGAAATGAAAAATATATAGATAAAAAATATATATATATATATCTATGTAAATACATATAATCCAATGTCATAATCAACTAAAATCCTAATCATCATCATCATGATCATCATCATCAGCAGCAATATCATGATCATCGTGATCTTCCTCATCCTCATCGTCATGATCACCCTGTGACGATCGGGATCGTCCCTCCTGTGTTTGTCTCTCCACCTCATCCATATTTGTCTCCCCATAATACTCCTGTATTACATATAACAAGCATAAATCAATAAAATAATTAAAACATTCATAACAACGAAATAATTATATAAAATTTAAAAATACTCAAAAAGGCATCAGGATGATCTTGTATATACTCGCCCAAATGCCGATATCCAAAATGTGTAGCATACCCGATCTCGTGTTTCATAGGATATCGGCCATAATCGTTTCGCTGCAATGAAACAAATAAAAAACATTAGTTGCTTGCATTTTAACTAAAATAAAAAATATACTCACAATAACACATATACTTACAAACGTAGCTACAAAACCATTATGGCCCATTTGGCCTAAGTGCGATGTGTGGCCCGACTCCACTCTCTTCTTTGCAGCAGCCTGTTTATTCAAGAAAAAAAATACATAAATTAAATGTAAAAAATTACTAAAATATATAAAAATTATAAACTATTAATTTGTGTACCTTCTGCTGAGGAAATGACTCCTGAAGACGTAGCTTTCTACGAAAAAACTGCCACGACTCAGGTGGTATGTTAGCTCGCCTCTTACTTTTTTCGACCATACAATATCTCCTCTTAATTTAATCTCAAACAGAAAAAAAAAGTCAGAATACATACACATATATACACACACATACACATACACATACACATACCCACATACACATATACATTCAAACATATACACATGCATATATGTATACATATACACATATACATACATATAACATAAACACGCATATACATATCCACGTATATACGTACACACACAAGGATTGGTATCAAAATGACAGTGAGAGCCTGGATATTTCTAAAAATGAGAAATATCTTCGAGAGGAATGTCTAAAGCATGTATATGAAGGAAGTCGTTTGACACGACTAAGTGCGAGCTTACTTATTCTCAACCTTCAAAATCGTTTTGGCTGGAGTAATGTATCTGTTTCGACACTATTAAGGTATAAATTTCAATTTTCTATCTATTTATATATATGCATAAATATATATATATATATATATATATATATATATATATATGCAGGTTTTTATTCTTACTTTAGATAAGGTAATAACAAGAACGTGAATTGAATGGAAACTTTTTGTCCGCGCATCTTTTAAAACTATTAATGCATCTTTCCATATATTCGCAATGGTGACGTGGATGAATCGCATGCACAGAGGTTACTCAAGAGACAACAATCTGATTATAATGGAATAGTCCACTTTGTATCCTAAAGTTCAGATGCTCATCATTGACATGCAAGAGGTTTACTGCATACCCGAGAAATCCTGCTCTATCTTGAGTAACCTATGTGCATGCGATTCATCCAGGTCACCATTATATGAACATATGTGTGAATTGACAGGATACGATTGTTTGGATGGCAAGATACGATTGTTTGGATGGCGGGATACGATTGTTTGTTTTGGAGGATATGAATGATTTTTCGATTCACACATATGTTCAGTTTGATAGTGTGAATCGACAAATCATTCAATGAACGTACATACTTCATATCATCAAAAACAAACAATCGTATCCTGCCATCCAAATTTTGCGTAAATATTTTGAAAGATGCATTAATAGTTTTAAAAGATGCGCGGACAAAAAGTATCTATTCAATTCAAGTTCTTGTTCTTACCTTATCTAAAGTAAGAATAAAAACCTGCGTATATATATGTATATATATTTATTTACTTTTTTTAATATATCTTTTTTTGATAAACTTACAGGTTATTATCTGAAAAGTTTTTACCAAGTCAGAATATTCTTCCTACCTCACATGATGAAATGAAGAAGATAATCAACAATCTTGGTATAGATTATCAATGTATACATGCATGTCCTAACAATTGTATTTTATATAGAGGTGAATATGCAGACTCTTTGACATGTCCCAAATGTCAATCTCCTTGATATAAGGGTGAAGAAGGTAAAATCCCGAAAAAGGTATTGAGACATTTTCCATTGGCTCCACGGATTAGACATATGTTTCAAAGCCCCGAATTATCAAAGCTTTTGACTTGGGGACATAATCACAAAAGTACTGATGGAATAATCAAAATTCCTCATGATAGTGTTCCTTTGGCATATTGATTCTACATGGCCTGAATTTGCACAAAATCCACAAAATCTAAAGTTAGGAGTTGCATTAGATGGGGTTAATCCATTCTCCTTGAAATCCAGTAAATGGTCAACATGGCCAGTGGTAGCCATAAACTACAATCTTCCGCCATATCTTAGCATTAAAAAGGAACATTTAATGCTTTCACTTTTAATCCCAGGTAAAAGACAAGTTAAAGATATGAATGTATATCTTGCTCCTCTCATTGACGATCTTCAAGAGTTATGGAAAGGTATTAATTTCATTGATGTATCGAAAAGCATCAATGAAAGACATATTACCATTCGCGGTATTGTGGCTTGGACTATTCACGATTTTCCTGGATATGGCATTTGTTCACGTATTGATGTAATTTTTCTATTCAATATGCATGTAAATAAATATGATTTAATCTAATTATATTTTTATCATTTTCCATGATGCACGAATATCTACTAAGGGTTATAAAGCTTGTCCATATTGTGGTGATTGGTTGAGATCAATCTATAGTAAGAATCTCAACAAAAATATTTATCTTCGACATCGACGATTCTTGCTTGATGATCATCCATTAAGATCTAAAAGAGAAGTGGTACATTTTAATGGAGAGCTTGAAACAGGCCAGTATCCAAAACCTATGACGCCTATGGATTGGTATAAAAAATGGACAGATGGACCTCTGATAGATCCAGAAGCAGAAATCTTCAGTGATGATTCAGATAATGAGTATGTGAATAGAGGTAAAGGAAAATTGGCACTCACAGAGAACATATCAATATGGTATTCTTTGGAGTATTGGAAAGAGTTAAAAGTATATCATCTTCTTGATCCTATGCATATATTAAAAAATATTGGTTATTCACTATGGCAGCATCTTCTTGGACTAAAAGATACCACAGCATCAAGGAATGATTTGAAAGATCAAAAATCCAAACCAAAGTTATGGCCAGTTTTTGATAGACATCAACAGGAAACGACTTATGCATCTGCTCCTTGGGTACTTACAACAAAAGAGATACAGACTATCAACAACAGAATTCAATTGATCAAGACTCCTACAGGATATGGAGCATCGTTTCAAAACATATTTACTATGGATGATAAGAGCTTATCTGGGTTAAAGACCCATGATTGGCATAACTTTTTGAAACATATTTTACCTTTGGTTATCGATGGATGTACAACGAAAGGAGTAAGAGATGTGATCTATCGTCTTGGATCACTTATAAGGTAATTATGATACTTTTATATTTAATATGTATGAATATTGGATATCTTTTATTTTTTAATTAACTTCTTTATAATTGTTTTTATGATTTGTATAGGTGGATTACATCTAAAGAGATCGATAAAAATTCGATCCCACAAAAAAAACGTGAATGCAAAGAGCTACTATGTTTGATGGAAAAAGAACTTCCTACTTCATTTTTTGATATTCAGGTTCATTAATTAGTCCATCTTGTAGATGAGATAGAGATTGTTGGTGTTGTCAACACTCGATGGATGTTTTGGGTCGAGCGATTTATGGGAATACTAAAAGGTTACGTGCGACAAAGAGCAAAACCAGAAGGATCCATGACAAAGGGTTGGATGCTTGAAGAGTGCATGTATTACGTTAGTGAGTACCTTGAAAGAGTTCATGAAGAAGCTCCACGTGCATGGACCAACGAGTCTTCTTCAAAAATAACAGATGAGGTAGTATCAGGTAAGGGGGTTCCATTGTTATTTACATTTCAAGAAAAAAATGATGTTTCTACTTTTGTAGCATATAATAGCGAATGCATGCAAGCATTCCTTAGCGAGTACGAGGAACTTCAAAGTCTCCAAAGTAAAAGGCGAAAAAACAAAAGATCTAGACGTAATCTCGATAATAATGAGATTACAGGTATACCTTCTTTCACGGATTGGCTATATAGTCGTTTGCAACGCGCCAACGCAAATAGTGAAGAAATCTCAGATGAGCAAAGAGAGTTAATGATAGGTTGTGAACGAAAGGTAATTTTATTAAAATATATATTTTATTTTTTTCATATATGTATGTTAGTTTCTATTTACTAATTGAATTTATTTTGCAGGCTCGAATGTTCACTAATATGTGGGCTTTTGGACAGCATATTAGAATCAAAGCCATTGATTCTTTACGTAAAACAGAGGATTCTAGTATTGTTGCTTGTTTCAAGCAACTATCACATGCTAGCTCAAAAGACACGAACCTTATAGATAGCAAACTTGGTTACGTAGGAACTATAGTTGGTATCTACGAAATTTCATTTCGTACATTCAAACAGGTAGAAAAAAGTTTATATATTTTTTTTAGTGTTAGTTATTTTTTTAAGCACCTAATAATGGGACGTTTTTGTTGTTATATATTTTGATAGGTCATTTTGAAGGTTGACTGGTATCGAGCGGAGTATAAAGGTAGTAATTCTACAATAAGAAAGGAATTATCTGGGTTTTGGGCAATTGATTCTTCCAAGGTAATGCGATCTACTAAAGAACCATATATTCTTCCTAGGCATATTGAACAAGCATTTTTTTATAGAAACCCAGATGCTCATCCTTGGTGGCAAGTCATTCATGTGCAACCTAGAGGTAGGTCATTGTTTGAACAGTTTATTGTTAGAGAGATTGAAGAAAGTCCTCTTGATGATTCAGCATCAGATACTGATACATCAACATCTGGAATAGAAATTAGACTTATTATACGTGATAATGATACTAATGTTTTTGATGAAGAGGATAATTCTCTACATGCTGATTCTATTGATGAGGAAGAGGAATTACTAGAAATAGATATTAATCCACCAATAGATGATGTGATTCATGAGAACATAGATTTAACAATAGAAGAAATTAATGAAATCAATAAGGATAATGAAGATGACACTATATTGATGTCTTACCAAAAAGATGGAAATAATGAAAATATATGAGCAGATTAGATAGTAAATTCTACTCTAGTTATCGATCAATAACTTGAAGCTTTTGAATGGATATCAGATAATAGGTTTTTTTTATTAACTTGAATAACGATGAATCCTACTAGAGAGATGAAATCATGTTCTTCTAAGTTAGAACATGAAGCTCGGGGGTATGCCTAATTATTTTATATATAGCTTTATCTTCGAGGAGTAAATTTTTATCATGTATGTATGCATATGTGTGTGTATTCATGTGTATTATATGTATACATATGTTAGTATGCATATATATGTATTTCATGTATATGTATGTGTTTGCATGTGTGTGATATATGTATACATGTGTTAAATATGCATATGTGTATATATGCATATGCATTTATGTAAAATATTCATGTATTCATGTACGTACTATATGCAAGTGTTTATAATTGTGTACATGTACATATGTATATGTGTCTATGTGTAAATATGTACATGTAAATATGTATGCATGTATATATATGTTTATGTGTGCATGTAAGCATGTACATGTATGTGTAAATATGTACATGTAAATATGTTAGTATGTATATATATATTTATGTGTGCATTTAGGCATGTATGTGTGATGCATAATATATCTACTCCATTTTATATTTATGTATCCTATCTACATGATGTGTATATAGCTTTACATATATTATAATCCTCATTGATTCGAGTAGCTATATATAGAGGCATAAGGTTGGGAGGAGAGACATCGCTCTAGTAGGACATCGGAGGTGTACATATACTTCAAACATATGGCTAAAAGGTTGAATTAGAGTTTTTAAATTAGGGATTTCAAAACCCTAATATCCAGATTAGTGTTCTCTCTCTCTCTCTCTCATATACATACATACCGTGCATTGTCGCGATGATGAGCCATAAGTGTCCGCATCTCTTTTAAACACCACTTAAGCGACCACCCTATCCCAAACTCCGTCTCAAGTGAACTGAGCACGTACTTTTTATCCCTCTCATCATGCTCACTACAAAAATAGAAAACATAATGTAAATAAAACATAAGATATATATTTCAATTTATATGTAAAACTTTTACTTACTTCCACGGTAAGTGGATAAAGCACAGGTAAGAGTCGCATAGTGCACGCATTCTCCTCTTGAACTCCAATCCATTTCCTATGTATACAATGTTCCCCTCTGCCTCTATGTCACACTCTAGTCCTAACGTGCCTATGCATATCCTCATAGGCAACGTCTGTGCTCTGCTATCATGTGCTGGAGGTGGTATAGGTGTCCTAAAAATAGATAGATAGAAATAAATAAAAATATGTGTTATAATATCATTAAAAAAGTTTGTGAAAAAAAACATACCTACGAGCACATAGCTCTCTTCCTGCGTGTGGAGCCGCAAAAGAGCCCTCTTCTGATCACGTAAGCATCTGGATCGTATAATCGAGCTCCTCATCAGGCATTTCTGCGTACTCTCGCATTATGGCCGCTAGAGAATCAGACGGAACTCTTCCTCTCATAAGATTTTTTATGAGAGTGAGTTTCGCCTTTCTCTCTCTACTGGGATCCATAATACCTAACATATAAAACAAAATGGTTAGAAATCAATATATATACGTGTACATATGTAAATGTGTATGCATCCGATCGAAGAACTCTCCAATGTTCGCGATTGTGCTGCGCTTACGAGCTGAAGCAAGTATATGCAGAATTGTTGTTTTGCCTAAGCTCTCTGTTATTGTCTCCCTCTGTCTTTGTTTCTCTCTTTCTACATCTTTCTCTCTTTTAATTCTCTCTCTCTCTAGATCTCTCTCTCTCTAGATCTCTCTCTCTCTCTCTAGATCTCTCTCTCTTTAGATCTCTCTCTCTAGATCTCTCTCTCTCTCTCTTTCTCTCTCTTTTCTTTCTCTCTTTATTGCAAGTTATTCAAGAAGCTAACCAAGCAAAAACTATGGCTAATATTTGTAAGTACAATTTTTATTATTTGTAGATCATTTGACTTTTGTTATTTTCATTGCATACCATACTAACACTTATGGATATGCACTCATACACTTATACATGATGAAGATGCACTTTCACACATATACATATATACACATGCACATACACACACATATATACACATAGATACATGTGCACATACACTTAGACATACACACATACACGCATGCATATGCACAAACATTCCTACAACAACATAAAAAGACGTCCATGCATGCATTATTGTATATATATATATATATATATATATATATATATATATATATATATATATATATATATATATATATATATATATATATATATATATACACACACACACACACACACACACACACACACACATACACACAATAACATATATGCAAATACATGTATATGCACATCCACATACACATGCATGTTTCATACATATACACATGCATATACATATACATATACATATACATATACACACATATACATATACATGCATATACATATACACACATATACATATACATGCATATACATATACACACACATACACAAGAACATGCACATACTCATACACACATATACACTTATACATGCGCATGCACATACATACATATACACACACATACATATACTCTTAGGTACACACATATGAATGAATTATATAATTAAAGTACTAAAACACATATACACATGCACACACATGCATATACCCACATATACACATATACATGCACATACACACACATACACATAGAGTTATACATATACATGCATATACATAAACACACACATACACTGGAACATGCACATATTGATACATACATATACACTTATACATGCACATGCACATACATACATATACACACACATATACATGCACATACATACATATACACACACATACATATACACTTAGGTACAGACATATGAATGAATTATATAATTAAAGTATTAAAATACATATACACATGCACACACACATGCACGTACTTACATATACACATATACATGCACATACACACACATACACATAGAGTTATACATATACATGCATATAAATATACACACACATACACATGCACATGCACATACTCATACACACATATACACTTATACATGCACATGCACATACATACATATACACACACATACACATGCACATACATACATATACACACACATACATATACACTTAGGTACACACATATGAATGAATTATATAATTAAAGTATTAAAACACATGCTTAATATAAACAATAATAACAATCAATAGAACAAAACTCTTCATTACTTAATACCATACACACAATTCAAAACATAACTGAAATGAAAAATATATATATATCAATGTAAATACATATAATCCAATGTCATAATCAACTAAAATCCTAATCATCATCATCATGATCATCATCATGAGCAGCAATATCATGATCATCCTGATCTTCCTCATCCTCATCGTCATGATCACCCTGTGACGATCGAGATCGTTCCTCCTGTGTTTGTCTCTCCACCTCATCCATATTTGTCTCCCCATAATACTCCTGTATTACATATAACAAGCATAAATCAATAAAATAATTAAAACATTCATAACAACAAAATAATTATATAAAATTTAAAAATACTCACAAAGGCATCAGGATGATCTTGTATATACTTGCCCAAACGTCGATATCCAAAATGTGTAGCATACTCGATCTCGTGTTTCGTAGGATATCGGCCATAATCCTTTCACTGCAATGAAACAAATAAAAAACATTAGTTGCTTGCATTTTAACTAAAATGAAAATATACTCACAATAACACATATACTTACAAACGTAGCTACAAAACCATTATGGCTCATTTGGCCTAAGTGCGATGTGTGGCCCGACTCCACTCTCTTCTTTGCAGCAGCCTGTTTATTCAAGAAAAAAAATACATAAATTAGATGTAAAAAATTACTAAAATATATAAAAATTATAAATATAAACTATTAATTTGTGTACCTTCTGCTGAGGAAATGACTCCTGAAGACGTAGGTGTCTACAAAAAAACTGCCACGACTCGGGTGGTATGTTAGCTCGCCTCTTATTGTTTTCGACCATACAATATCTCCTGTTAATTTAATCTCAAACAGAAAAAAAAGTCAGAATACATACACATATATACACACACATACACATACACATACACATACCCACATACACATATACATGCAAACATATACACATGCATATATGTATACATATACATATATACATACATATAACATAAACACGCATATACATATCCACATATATACGTACACACATATGCATGCATATACACTCATTCATACAAAATACATGCATTTATCCCACAATAATATGTAGTTGTGTATATGTGAATATGTGTGTATGTGTAAATGGGTATATGTGAATATGTGTGTATGTGTAAATATGTATATGTGAATTTTTTATTTATGTAGATAATCAAATTATTAATATCAAATATCATTATTTGTAGATTCTGATCAATCAGATGGAACTCCACCACCGTCTCCTCATCGTGCAACGACTTTATACCTAAGTATATGAAATATTTAATTTTAACTATATTTGATGGATACATAACTTATATTTTTTTTTATGTTTCTTATGATGTGCAGATTCTGATCAATCAGAGGGTACTCCACCACCTCCTACCCATGCAACAACTTCACATGTGTCCTCCGATAGGAATTATGATGAATTTTACTATGAAGAGCATATTATATGTTGGTGTAACTCTTGTTATGGCACGTATCGAAGACCACGATTGGAATGTATTGAACATGAGGCAGAGTCCGGTGCTTTTGAGCGTGCATCATCACCTAGTCAACGTGATAATGCTTGGGTATGTATTTTCTATATATATTAATGTCATTATTTTATTTAAAAACAATGTATAAAATCAAATTATTATTGATATACAGGAATACTTGCTCGATGATGATGATGATGATGATTTTTCTCATAATGTTAATATACCTCGTACACGTCATAGACTTGCTGTTCATCAATTACACGCAGAGGTTTCTAGAAATCCTCTACCTCCTGGTTTAGAGAATGAAACGGCTGGAGATTATCCATTGCCAGCTCGTGATCGTTCTTTAGTACAAACATATGATAGAAGAAGATATGGAGGATGGAATAGAGGACCACTTCCTTTAGATGGAGAGGTTTTTAACTTTTGGGGTAATCGCTATATGATTTCTCCATCCACTGTTACTAATGCTGGTTGTGGTCCCTTTATTGTAGAGGATTTGTATGTGACTCCGAACTCTAAAGTCACTCTTATGTCATTTTGTGGTCCTATATATGGATGGGGAGATTGGCATCGACTTTCACGCTATGTTCAAAGCATGAGTACTTATGGAATATGCTTGAATGCAGCATCCCTTACTAGTAGAAGGATTTTACATGCAGAAAATGAAAGATTTATTGATGGAAGACCTTACACACATGGAAATATAGCAGGTTTAATAAATAGTAGTCGAGGGTTACATAATAGTTCAAGGACTAATTGCACATTGGAGCAGCGTGAAAATATTCATGAATCACCATACATGAGTAGAGATGTATCAAGATACATAGTTGTCAATGCTATTACTACATTACATGCTGGTGATGAACTATTAGTGAATTATGGATGGCGTAGACCTTCAAGAGCACCTTTTAGCTAGAGAGAATAAAAATTTTCTATCCATATTGAATAAGTTATATACTTAATTTTATATTTGAAGTTTAATTTTTATTCATTTATGGAATACTAATGAGTTTTATTTATATGTGTAGATTCCAACGTATGATGTTGATTATATTCGTCCACAGCATTCACAATTACCAGTAAGACCTCATTTATCAGAAGCTTCCATGAGGAGGCTACGCAAAACTAATCCTGTGCAATATGCAAAGTTGAAAGATCTATATTCGAAAGATGATAAAGTACAAGATTTGTGTGACAATGATGAAGATGATGGCATGGCAGATTTTATTGAGGATTGGTATCAAAATGACAGTGAGAGCATGGATATTTCTAACAATGAGAAATATCTTCGAGAGAAATGTATAAAGCATGTATATGAAGGAAGTCATTTGACACGACTAAGTGCGAGCTTACTTATTCTCAACCTTCAAAATTGTTTTGGATGGAGTAATGTATCTGTTTCGACACTATTAAGGTATAAATTTCAATTTTTTATCTATTTATATATATATGCATATATATATATATATATATATATATATATATATATATATATATATATATATATATATATATATATATATATATATATATATATATATATATATATATGCAGGTTTTTACTCTTACTTTAGATAAGGGAAGAACAAGAACTTGAATTAAATGGAAACTTTTTGTCTGCGCATCTTTTAAAACTATTAATGCACCTTTCAAAATATTCGCAATGGTGACTTGGATGAATCGCATGCACAGAGGTTACTCAAGAGACAACAATCTGATTATAATGGAGTAGTCCACTTTGTATCCCAAAGTTCAGATGCTCATCATTGACATGCAAGAGGTTTACTGCATACCCGAGAAATCCTGCTCTATCTTGAGTAACCTCTGAGCCTGCGATTCATCCAGGTCACCGTTATATGAACATATGTGTGAATTGACAGGATACGATTGTTTGGATGGCAAGTTACGATTGTTTGGATGGCGGGATACGATTGTTTGTTTTGGAGGATATGAATGATTTTTCGATTCACACATATGTTCAGTTTGAAAGTGTGAATCGACAAATCATAAAATGAAGGTACATAATTCATATCATCCAAAACAAACAATCGTATCCTGCCATCCAAATTTTGTGTAAATATTTTGAAAGATGCATTAATAGTTTTAAAAGATGCGCGGACAAAAAGTATCTATTCAATTCAAGTTCTTGTTCTTACCTTATCTAAAGTAAGAATAAAAACCTGCATGTATATATGTATATATATTTATTTACTTTTTTTAATATATCTTTTTTTGATAAAGTTACAGGTTATTATCTGAAAAGTTTTTACCAAGTCAGAATATTCTTCCTACCTCACATGATGAAATAAGAAGATAATCAACAATCTTGGTATAGATTATCAATGTATACATGCATGTCCTAATGATTGTATTTTATATAGAGGTGAATATGCAGACTCTTTGACATAGAGGTATCAAAATGACAGTGAGAGCATGGATATTTCTAAAAATGAGAAATATCTTCGAGAGGAATGTCTAAAGCATGTATATGAAGGAAGTCGTTTGACACGACTAAGTGCGAGCTTACTTATTCTCAACCTTCAAAATCGTTTTGGATGGAGTAATGTATCTGTTTCGACACTATTAAGGTATAAATTTCAATTTTCTATCTATTTATATATATATGCGCATATATATATATATATATATATATATATATATATATATATATATGCAGGTTTTTATTCTTACTTTAGATAAGGTAATAACAAGAACGTGAATTGAATGGAAACTTTTTGTCGGCGCATCTTTTAAAACTATTAATGCATCTTTCCAAATATTCACAATGGTGACGTGGATGAATCGCATGCACAGAGGTTACTCAAGAGACAACAATCTGATTATAATGGAGTAGTCCACTTTGTATCCTAAAGTTCAGATGCTCATCATTGACATGCAAGAGGTTTACTGCATACCCGAGAAATCCTGCTCTATCTTGAGTAACCTCTGTGCATGTGATTCATCCAGGTCACCATTATATGAACAGATGTGTGAATTGACAGGATACGATTGTTTGGATGGCAAGATACGATTGTTTGGATGGCGGGATACGATTGTTTGTTTTGGAGGATATGAATGATTTTTCGATTCACACATATGTTCAGTTTGATAGTATGAATCGATAAATCATTCAATGAAGGTACATACTTCATATCATCCAAAACAAACAATCGTATCCTGCCATCCAAATTTTACGTAAATATTTTGAAAGATGCATTAATAGTTTTAAAAGATGCACGGACAAAAAGTATCTATTCAATTCAAGTTCTTGTTCTTACCTTATCTAAAGTAAGAATACAAACCTGCGTGTATATATGTATATATATTTATTTACTTTTTTTAATATATCTTTTTTTGATAAACTTACAGGTTATTATCTGAAAAGTTTTTACCAAGTCAGAATATTCTTCCTACCTCACATGATGAAATGAAGATGACAATCAACAATCTTGGTATAGATTATCAATGTATACATGCATGTCCTAACGATTGTATTTTATATAGAGGTGAATATGCAGACTCTTTGACATGTCCCAAATGTCAATCTCCTTGATATAAGGGTGAAGAAGGTAAAATCCCGAAAAAGGTATTGAGACATTTTCCATTGGCTCCACGGATTAGACATATGTTTCAAAGCCCCGAATTATCAAAGCTTTTGACTTGGGGACATAATCACAAAAGTACTGATGGAATAATCAGAATTCCTCATGATAGTGTTGCTTTTCAGCATATTGATTCTACATGGCCTGAATTTTCACAAAATCCACAGAATCTAAAGTTAGGAGTTGCATTAGATGGGGTTAATCCATTCTCCATGAAATCCAGTAAATGGTCAACATGGCCAGTGGTAGTCATAAACTACAATCTTCCGCCATATCTTAGCATTAAAAAGGAACATTTAATGCTTTCACTTTTAATCCCAGGTAAAAGACAAGTTAAAGATATGAATGTATATCTTGCTCCTCTCATTGATGATCTTCTAGAGTTATGGAAAGGTATTAATGTCATTGATGTATCAAAAAGCATCAAAGAAAGACATATTACGATTCGTGGTATTGTGGCTTGGACTATTCACGATTTTCCTGGATATGGCGTTTGTTCAAATATTGATGTAATTTTTCTATTCAATATGCATGTAAATAAATATGATTTAATCTAATTATATTTTTATCATTTTCCATGATGCACGAATATCTACTAAGGGTTATAAAGCTTGTCCATATTGCGGTGATTGGTTGAGATCAATCTATAGTAAGAATCTCAACAAAAATATTTATCTTCGACATCGACGATTCTTGCTTGATGATCATCCATTAAGATCTAAAAGAGAAGTGGTACATTTTAATGGAGAGCTTGAAACAGGCCAGTATCCAAAACCTATGACGCCTATGGATTGGTATAAAAAATGGACAGATGGACCTCTGATAGATCCAGAAGTAGAAATCTTCAGTGATGATTCAGATAATGAGTATGTGAATAGAGGTAAAGGAAAATTGGCACTCGTAGAGAACATATCAATATGGTATTCTTTGGAGTATTGGAAAGAGTTAAAAGTATGTCATCTTCTTGATCCTATGCATATATTTAAAAATATTGGTTATTCACTATGGCAGCATTTTCTTGGACTAAAAGATACCACAGCATCAAGGAATGATTTGAAAGATCAAAAATCCAAACCAAAGCTATGGCCAATTTTTGATAGACATCGACAAGAAACGACTTATGCATCTGCTCCTTGGGTACTTACAACAAAAGAGATCCAGACTATCAACAAGAGAATTCAATTGATCAAGACTCCTACAGGATATGGACCATCGTTTCAAAACATGTTTACTATGGATGATAAGAGCTTATCTCGGTTAAAGACCCATGACTAGCATAACTTTTTGAAACATATTTTACCTTTGGTTATTGATGGATGTACAACAAAAGGAGTACCAGATGTGATCTATCGTCTTGGATCACTTATAAGGTAATTATGATACTTTTATATTTAATATGTATGAATATTGGATATCTTTTATTTTTTAATTAACTTCTTTATAACTGTTTTTATGATTTGTATAGGTGGATTACATCCAAAGAGATCGATAAAAATTCGATCCCACAAAAAAAACGTGAATGCAAAGAGCTACTATGTTTGATGGAAAAAGAACTTCCTACTTCATTTTTTGATATTCAGGTTCATTTATTAGTCCATCTTGTAGATGAGATAGAGATTGCTGGTGTTGTCAACACTCGATAGATGTTTTGGGTCGAGCAATTTGTGGGAATACTAAAAGGTTATGTGCGACAAAGAGCAAAACCAGAAGGATCCATGGGAAAGGGTTGGATGCTTGAGGAGTGCATGTATTACGTTAGTGAGTACCTTGAAAGAGTTCATGAAAAAGCTCCACGTGCATGGACCAACGAGTCTTCTTCAAAAATAACAGATGAGGTAGTATCAGGTAAGGGGGTTCCATTCTTATTTACATTTCAAGAAAAAAATGATGTTTCTACTTTTGTAGCATATAATAGGGAATGCATGCAAGCATTCCTTAGCGAGTACGAGGAACTTCAAAGTCTCCGAACTAAAAGGCGAAAAAACAAAAGATCTAGACGTAATCTCGATAATAATGAGATTACAGATATACCGTCTTTCACGGATTGGCTATATAGTCGTTTGCAACGCGCCAACATAAATAATGAAGAAATCTCAGATGAGCAAAGAGAGTTAATGATATGTTGTGAACGAAAGGTAATTTTATTAAAATATATATTTTATTTTTTTCATATATGTATGTTAGTTTCTATTTACTAATTGAATTTATTTTGCAGGCTCAAATGTTCACTAATATGTGGGCTTTTGGACAGCATAGTAGAATCAAAGCCATTGATTCTTTACGTAAAACAGAGGATTCTAGTATTGTTGCTTGTTTCAAAGAACTATCACGTGCTAGCTCAAAAGACATGAACCTTATAGATAGCAAACTTGGTTACGTAGGAACTATTGTTGGTATCTACGAAGTTTCATTTCGTACATTCAAACAGGTAGAAAAAAGTTTATATATTTTTTTTAGAGTTAGTTATTTTTTTAAGCACCTAATAATGGGACGTTTTTGTTGTTATATATTTTGATAGGTCATTTTTAAGGTTGACTGGTATCGAGCGGAGTATAAAGGTAGTAATTCTACAATAAGAAAGGAATTATCTGGGTTTTGGGCAATTGATTCTTCCAAGGTAATGCGATCTACTAAAGAACCATATATTCTTCCTAGGCATATTGAACAAGCATTTTTTTATAAAAACCCAGATGCTCATCCTTGGTGGCAAGTCATTCATGTGCAACCTAGAGGTAGGTCATTGTTTGAACAGTTTATTGCTAGAGAGATTGAAGAAAGTCCTCTTGATGATTCAGCATCAGATACTGATACATCAACATCTGTAATAGAAATTAGACACATTATACGTGACAATGATACTAATCTTTTTGATGAAGAGGATAATTCTCTACATGCTGATTCTACTGATGAGGAAGAGGAATTACCAGAAATAGATATTAATCCACCAATAGATGATGTGATTCATGAGAACATAGATTTAACAATAGAAGAAATAAATGAAATCAATAAGGATAATGAAGATGAGACTATATTGATGTCTTACCAAAAAGATGGCAATAATGAAAATATACGAGCAGATTAGATAGTAAATTCTACTCTAGTTATCGATCAATAACTTGAAGCTTCTGAATGGATATCAGATAATAGGTTTTTTTTATTAACTTGAATAACGATGAATCCTACTAGAGAGATGAAATCATGTTCTTATAAGTTAGAACATGAAGCTCCGGGGTATGCCTAATTATTTTATATATAGCTTTATCTTTGAGGAGTAAATTTTTATCATGTATGTATGCATATGTGTGTGTATTCATGTGTATTATATGTATACATATGTTAGTATGCATATATATGTATTTCATGTATATGTATGTGTTTGCATGTGTGTGATATATGTATACATGTGTTAAATATGCATATGTGTATATATGCATATGCATTTATGTAAAATATTCATGTATTCATGTACGTAATATATGCAAGTGTTTATAATTGTGTACATGTATATATGTATATGTGTCTATGTGTAAATATGTACATGTAAATATGTATGCATGTATATATATGTTTATGTGTGCATGTAAGCATGTACATGTATGTGTAAATATGTACATGTAAATATGTTATATATATTTATGTGTGCATTTAGGCAGGTATGTGCGATGCATAATATATCTACTCCATTTTATATTTATGTATCCTATCTACATGATGTGTATATAACTTTACATATATTATGATCCTCGTTGATTGGAGTAGCTATATATAGAGGCATAAGGTTGGGAGGAGAGACATCTCTCTAGTAGGACGTCGGAGGTGTACATATACTTCAAACATATGGCTAAAAGGTTGAATTAGAGTTTTTAAATTAGGTATTTCAAAACCCTAATATCGAGATTAGTGTTCTCTCTCTCTCTCTCATATACATACATACCGTGCATTGTCGCGACGATGAGCCATAAGTGTCTGCATCTCGTTTAAACACCACTTAAGCGACCACCCTATCCCAAACTCCGTCTCACTTGAACTGAGCACGTAATAAAACATAAGATATATATTTCAATTTATATGTAAAACTTTTACTTACTTCCACGGTAAGGGGATAAAGCGCAGGTAAGAGTCGCATAGTGCGCGCATTCTCCTCTTGAACTCCAATCCGTTTCCTATGTATAGAATGTTCCCCTCTAGCTCTATGTCGCACTCTAGTCCTAACGTGCCTATGCATGTCCTCATAGGCAACGTCTGTGCTCTGCTATCATGTGCTGGAGGTGGTATAGGTGTCCTGAAAATAGAAAGATAGAAATAAATAAAAGTATGTGTTATAATATCATTAAAAAAGTTTATGAAAAAAAATATACCTATGAGCAGATAGCTCTCTTCCTGTGTGTGGAGCCGCAAAAGAGCCCTCTTCTGATCACGTAAGCATCTGGATCGTATAATCCAGCTCCTCATCAGGCATCTCTGCGTACTCCCGCATTATGGCCCCTAGAGAATCAGATGGAACTCTTCCTCTCATAAGATTTTTTATGAGAGTGAGTTTCACCTTTCTCTCTCTACTGATATCCATAATACCTAACATATAAAACAAAATGGTTAGAAATCAATATATATACGTGTACATATGTAAATGTGTATGCATTAAGTATGTGTATGTATACATGTGTGTGTATGTATGTGTGTGAGTATGAGTCTGTATGTGTTTATGTATATGTATGTATCTATGTGTGTGTATGTGTCTATGTGTGTATGTGTATGCATATGTGTGTGTATGCATATGTATGTGTGTGTGCATCATTATGTGTGTCTATGTATGCATGTGTATGTGTGTATGCATCATTACGTGTGTATGTGTCTATGTGTGTATGTGTGTGTGTATATGTGTTTGTATGTGTGTATGCATGTGTATGTGTGTGTATGCATCATTATGTGTGTAAGTGTCTATGTGTGTTTGTGTGTGTGTATATGTGTGTGTGTGTGTCTATGTGTATGTGTGTGTGTCTATGAGTGTGTATGTGTTTATGTGTATGTATGTATCTATGTGTGTGTATGTGTCTATGTGTGTATGTGTACACATGTATGTATGCATATATGTGTGTATGCATGTGTATGTGTGTATATGCATCATTATGTGTGTATGTGTCTATGTGTGTATGTGTGTATGTATATGTGTGTGTTGTCTATGTGTATGTGTGTGTGTCTATGAGTGTGTATGTGTTTATGTATATGTATGTATCTATGTGTGTGTATGTGTCTATGTGTGTATGTGTATGCATGTATGTATGCATATGTGTGTGTATGCATATGTATGTGTGTGTATGCATCATTATGTGTGTCTATGTATGCATGTGTATGTGTGTATGCATCATTACGTGTGTATGTGTCTATGTGTGTATGTGTGTGTGTATATGTGTTTGTATGTGTGTATGCATGTGTATGTGTGTGTATGCATCATTATGTGTGTAAGTGTCTATGTGTGATTGTGTGTGTGTATATGTGTGTGTGTGTGTGTGTCTATGTGTTTTGTGTGTGTCTATGAGTGTGTATGTGTTTATGTGTATGTATGTATCTATGTGTGTGTATGTGTCTATGTGTGTATGTGTATGCATGTATGTGTATGCATGTATGTATGCATATATGTGTGTATGCATGTGTATGTGTGTATATGCATCATTATGTGTGTATGTGTCTATGTGTGTATGTGTGTATGTATATGTGTGTGTTGTCTATGTGTATGTGTGTGTGTCTATGAGTGTGTATGTGTTTATGTATATGTATGTATCTGTGTGTGTATGTGTCTATGTGTCTATGTGTCTATGTGTATGCATGTATGTATGCATATGTGTGTGTACGCATATGTATGTGTGTGTATGCATCATTATGTGTGTCTATGTATGCATGTGTATGTGTGTATGCATCATTACGTGTGTATGTGTCTATGTGTGTATATGTGTGTGTATATGGGTTTGTATGTGTGTATGCATGTGTATGTGTGTGTATGCATCATTATGTGTGTAAGTGTCTATGTGTGTTTGTGTGTGTGTATATGTGTGTGTGTGTGTGTCTGTGTGTATGTGTGTGTGTTTATGAGTGTGTATGTGTTTATGTGTATGTATGTATCTATGTGTGTGTACGTGTCTATGTGTGTATGTGTATGCATGTATGTATGCATATGTGTGTGTATGCATGTGTATGTGTGTGTATGCATCATTATGTGTGTATGTGTCTATGTGTGTATGTGTGTATGTATATGTGTGTGTTGTCTATGTGTATGTGTGTGTGTATATGAGTGTGTATGTGCTTATGTATATGTATGTATCTATGTGTGTGTATGTGTCTATGTGTGTATGTGTATGCATGTATGTATGCATATGTGTGTGTATGCATATGTATGTGTGTGTATGCATCATTATGTGTGTCTATGTATGCATGTGTATGTGTGTATGCATCATTACGTGTGTATGTGTCTATGTGTGTATGTGTGTGTGTATGTGTTTGTATGTGTGTATGCATGTGTATGTGTGTGTATGCATCATTATGTGTGTAAGTGTCTACGTGTGTTTGTGTGTGTGTATATGTGTGTGTGTGTCTATGTGTATGTGTGTGTGTTTATGAGTGTGTATGCATGTGTATGTGTGTGTATGCATCATTATGTGTGTATGTGTCTATGTGTGTACGTGTCTATGTGTGTATGTGTTTGTGTATATGTGTGTGTATGTGTGTGTGTCTATTTGTATGTGTCACTACGCGTCTATGAGTGTATGTTTTTATGTGTGTGTATGTGTCTATGTGTGTGTATGTGTCTATGTGTGTATGTGTCTATGTGTCTATATGCATGTATGTATGCATAGGTTTGTGTATGTTTGTGTATGCATTATGTATGCATATGTGTGTGTATGCATTATGTATGTGTATGTATGCATATGCATTATGTATGCATATGTATGCATATGTATGCATGTATGTGTATGTGTGTATATGTCTCTCTATGTGTGTGTGTATGTGTGTATGTGTGTGTATATGTGTGTCTATGTGCATATGCATGTGTATGTGTGTGAATGCATCATTATGTGTGTATGTGTGTGTGTGTGTATATGTGTGTGTCTATGTGTGTGTATGTGTGTGTGCGTCTATGTGTGTGTATGTGTGTGCGCGTCTATGTGTATGTGTGTGTGTCTATGAGTGTGTATGTTTGGATGTGTGTGTGTATGAATGTGTGTCTATGAGTGTGTATGTTTGGATGTGTAAGTGTATATGTGTGTCTATGTGTGTCTGCATGTGTATGTGTGTATGCATCATTACGTGTATGTGTCTATGTGTGTATGTGTGTGTGTGTCTATGTGTATGTGTGTCTATGTGTATGTGTGTGTGTCTATGAGTGTGTATGTGTTTATGTGTATGTATGTATCTATGTGTGTGTATGTGTATGCATGTATGTATGCATATGTATGTGTATGCATGTGTATGTGTGTGTATGCATCATTATGTGTGTATGTGTCTATGTGTGTATGTGTCTATGTGTGTATGTGTCTATATGTGTATGTGTTTGTGTATATGTGTGTGTATGTGTGTGTGTCTATGTGTATGTGTCGCTACGCGTCTATGAGTGTGTATGTGTTTATGTGTGTGTATGTGTCTACGTGTGTGTATGTGTCTATGTGTGTATGTGTCTATGTGTGTGTATGCATGTATGTATGCATAGGCTTGTGTATGTATGTGTATGCATTATGTATGCATATGTGAGTGTATGCATTATGTATGTGTATGTATGCATATGCATTATGTATGCATATGTATGCATGTATGTGTATGTGTGTGTATGTCTCTCTATGTGTGTGTGTGTATGCATATATGTGTGTGTATGTGTGTATGTGTGTGTATATGTGTGTCTATGTGTGTATGCATGTGTATTTGTGTGAATGCATCATTATGTGTGTATGTGTCTGTGTGTGTATATGTGTGTGTCTATGTGTGTGTATGTGCGTGCGCGTCTATCTGTGTGTATGTGTGTGGGCGTCTATGTGTATGTGTGTGTGTCTATGAGTGTGTATGTTTGGATGTGTGTGTGTATGAATGTGTGTCTATGAGTGTGTATGTTTGGATGTGTAAGTGTATATGTGTGTTTATGTGTGTATGCATGTGTATGTGTGTGAATGCATCATTATGTGTGTCTATGAGTGTGTATGTTTGGATTTGTGTGTGTATATGTGTGTCTATGTGTGTATGCATGTGTATGTGTGTGAATGCATCATTATGTGTGTATGTGTCTATGTGTGTATGTGTGTGTATATGTGTGTATATGTGTGTGCGCGTCTATGTGTGTATGTATGCATATGTGTGTATGTGTGTGTATGCATGATGTATGCATATGTGTGTGTATGTGTGTGTATGCATGATGTATGCATATGTGTGTGTATGCATATGTGTGTATTATGTGTGTGTATGCATGATGTACGCATATGTGTGTGTATGCATTATGTGTGTGTATGTATGCATGTGCATTATGTATGCATATGCATTATGTATGTCTATGTATGCATGTGAATTATGCATGTATATGTGTGTGCATGTGTATGCATTATGTGTGCATGTGTGTATGTGTATGCATTATGCATTGAGTATGTGTGTATATGTGTGTGTATTTGTGTGTATGTGTGTGTGTGTGTGTCTATGTGTATGTGTGTGTGTCTATGTGTGTATATGTGTGTGTACATATGTATGTGTGTGTAAGTGTGTGTGTGTGCGCATACCTGCCAATGGTCTCGTTCTCTCTCTCTCTCCCTCTCGCACGTGCCCTCTCTCTCTCTCTGTCGGTCTCTCTCTTCTTGCTCGCGTCCAAGTCTGTGCCAGGAGAAATCAATTTTTTTTTTTACATTCCAGAGCGTCACATATGCGACGCTCTACAGTTTGCCAATGTCTTTAATTTCATCGCTACGCAGCGATGGTTCTAGCGACGCTTTTTAAATAGCATCGCATAAGCGACTCTAGCGTCGCTTAGGCGGCGGGGGTCGGGCAAAAAAAAATTCAAAATTTGTACCATCGCTTATGCGACGAATCCCGTTTTTTTTCCGATTCGGGGGCATCGCTACGCCCCCTTTTTTCTTGTAGTGTCACTCCTCTCGGCCTCATGCGTGTGGGTAATGCTACTCCCACCGAAGGTATGTCTTCTAGCTTTTCGACTCCACCACAGCCATCTTCTCATCCATCCCCTAGTGACTCTAGTAGTAGACATGTGCGTTCAATACCTCGACTCGATACAGGTGATGGCCCATCTCCTAGGTCGAGGTTACGCTCTGGAGTAGGAGGTTCTAGGAGTGGATCTATAGGTAGCTTTGGAGGAGCCGGCTGTTGTGGAGGCAGTGTGAGGGACCTTGTGTCCCTTACATCTTCTCCTAGAGCGAGTACCTCAGATGTAGGTACGCCACATGGTACACCACGTGGAACACCACATACACCTTGGGGTGCTCATGATCATGATGATTCCAAGTTGTATAGTATCCGTGATGGAGCTCCGGTGATGGATGTCATAGGAAAGGCCATGCATCAATGTATACCAAAGCTTTGCTCCATACAGTTTGGACACTCTATCATGTTCAAATGGATTGAACAAGACAAAGATAAACAATATTATATCACAAAAACTATCTATCAGGAGTTCCGGCCAGCACATGGGCATCCTCTTGTTAGTTCAAAGTGGATTCTGCACACTACACATGAAGTTATGTCCCATTGAAAATTTGAGGCTCATGATGCTTTCAGAGCAAGCTTACCAAAGCCTATATGGTTAGATGCTAAGGAGTGAGATATGATTCGCGACGAGGAGCAGCAGACTCCTAACCGACATCGCCAGTAGTGAGATGCCCCAACCACACATTTAGATACGGTTGGACCATCATTGTTAGGCTTGAGGGGGAGCTTTTAGTGCATTTTACCCAAGCCTACATGCTTGATATGATTTGATTTATGATCATTTGTAGTCATATGTGTAGACATATGAACACCTCTTGTCAAATAGTATATTTTATCTCTTGTAATTGTGAAAGAAAGAATGGCTTAAGTCATCCATGATGTAAAAAGGTGATTCTTGGCTCTAACTACCTAAAACCATGAATCCGTCAGTTGAGAAAATATCTCCTAATTCTTAGCACCACTTTTGGGTGAAGTTATTTGAATTCAAATTCACAAGTACCTCCAAAAGTAGCTATGAAAAGAGCAAGAAAGTCACCATTAGAGCGCTTGATTCATGCCCACTTTATATTCATTTGTAGAGATTGAAGAGCTTACTCCATAGCTCTATCATTCTGCTCCCATTGTGCAAGTAATCATTGCCAATGTGGTTGTAATTATATGTGAATCTATACATTCTTCATTCACTTCTTCTTTGTTTTATTCTCTGCTATACTCACTCAAAGTATTAATGTGAGAAGCTCATATCTCAAGATATACGTAGTCTTTTTCAGAGTTTTAAAATGCATCCGGTTTCTCTCTATGTCTACTTTATGCTCCTAAGATTTCATGGTCATTGGACTTACTATTTGTGAGAAATCTAAGTTTTTGTGCTCATGGGTCGAGTCTCTATAGCGCCCCAAAAATGGTGGGAGTGTTCTGGACTTTGCTAAATCTTTTTCTGAGCGCTCATTTGATCAATTGAATTGTTTCAACTTGGATTAGCAAGCTATCTAAGTTTAGTTGCTATGTCCAAAAGAAATTCTTCTAATTCCTACTAGTTTGACAACACTATTCATTTTTTCTTGCAAATGTATGTACAAAAATAGCATGTTTTAGGAGCTAGTCCTTTTGCAACTAGTGTATCTTGACTCAAACTTTTGAGATACTTGTTCTAAAGAAGTTAGAGGACTTTTTTGTGGATTAAGGAAGCTCAAAGGGTCTACTAACCAAATCTGAAGTCTCAGTTGGTTAGTGTGAAGTTGCTTGTGGCAACACTATCTCATCTTCGGATTGCATCCACCATCTCTCTGTACAATGACGAATCATCAACATGACTTCATTCAATCTCTATAACAATAAAGTGTTCAAACAATGACCGATCTCTAGGTTGAACATGAATGACTTACAACCAAGGATGAGCATCAGGGTTTTTATAAAAAATGTTTATTCAATATGCATAGGAAGAATATATTGTTCTCTAGCTAATCTTATTTTTTCGAGAAATCAATAGCCTAAAACCTAGATAATTCCCTTATCAATGTGGAATTACTAACTTTGTACTCAACTGCAAACTAATAAATCTTCTAAATAACCTATAAAAATATAAAAAAACAAAAATTCATTATTATGTGCTTAAAAAGTAATATACTGTATCATAAAAAATAAAAACATTTTTTTACTTGTTTGAACATACGAAACAATATTCTGTAGATACCAACAATGGTTCCTACATAGCCAAGTTTGCTTTCTATAAGGTTTGTATATTTTGAGCTAGCACGTGATAGCTGCTTGAAAGAAACAACAATGCTGCAATCCTCTATTTTACAGAAATAATTAATCATTTTGATTCTAATATTCTATCCAAAAGCCCACATATTTGTGAGCATTTGAGCTTGCAATAAAAATTAAATTATTAAAGAGAAACTAATATACATACATGTGAACAAATAGAATCATATTAAAAATGAATTAGCTTTCTTTCACAACCTATCATTTGCTCTCTCTACTTATCTAAGATTTGTTCATTATTTGCATTGGCTCATTCCATACGAGTATATAGCCATTTCGTTAAAGAATATATATTTTTATTCTCATTACCATCAAGATAAGGTATATATCTTTTGTTTATTTGTCTTTTTCTTTGGATATTTTGAAGTTCCTATTCATGCTCACTAATGAGGGCTTGCATGCATTCGCTATTATATGCTACAAAAGTAGAAACATCACTTTTTTCTTGTAATGTAAATTCAAATGGAACTCCCTTACCTCATAATACCTCATTTGTTATTTTTGAGGAAGACTCGCTAGTCCACACACGTGGAGCTTCTTCATGAACTCTTTCAAAGTATTCACTAACATAGTACATGCACTCCTCAAGCATCCATCCCTTTGCCATAGATCCTTCTGTTCTTGCTCTTTATTGCACATAACCTTTTAATATTCCCATAAATTGCTCGACCCAAAACATCCATGGAGTGTTTAGAAGACCTCCAATCTGTATTTCGTCCACAAGATGGACTAATAAATGACCTTGTATATCAAAAAATGATATTGGAAGCTCTTTCTCCATCAAACATAGTAGCTCCATGCATTCACATTTCTTTTGTGGGATCAAGTCTTTGTCAATCTCTTTTGATGTAATCCACCTATTATTATCATAAATCAAATTATAAAGATATTATTTCATAAATAAAAGGTAACAAATAGTCTTATATATTAAGTATAAAAGTACAATAATTACCTTATAAGCAATCCAAGATGATAGATCATGTCTCGTACGCCTTTCATTGTACATCCATCAATATAACCACAGGTAAAGTTTGCTTTTGAAAGTTTTGCAAATCATGTGCCTTAAACCTAGATAAGCTCCTATCATCCATAGTAATCATGTCTTGGAAAGATGCTCCATTTCCGGTATGTGTTCAAATCAATTGAATCTTATTGTTGATGGTTTCTACCTTTTTTGTTGGAAGTATCCAAGAAGGAGCTGCCTAAGTAGTTTCTTGTCGATTTCTATCAAAAATTGGCCATAACTTTGGTTTTAAGTTTTGCTCCTTTAACTCATTTCTTGATGCTATTGTGTCTTTTAATCCAAGAAGATGTTGCTATAATGAACAACAATATTTATGAATATATGCATAGGATTAAGAAGATGATAGACCTTTAACTCTCTCCAATACTCCAAAGAATACCATATCAACATACTCTCTCCTAGCGCCAATTTTCATTTACCTCTAATCTTCACATTCTCATCATCTTCATCGTCACTCAAGATTTGGTATTCTAGATATATGAGAGGTCCATCTATCCATTCTTTATACCAATCCATAAGTGTCATTGGTTTTGGACACTCACCTATTCCAATCTTTCCATTGAAATGTAATGCTTCTCCTTTGCATCTCAATGGATGATCATCAGGCAAGAATCATCGATGTCAAAGATAAATATTCTTATTGCAATTTTTACTATAAACTGATCTCAATCAATCACCACAATAAGTAAAAGCTTTATATCCCTTAGTAAATATTCTTGAATCATGAAAACCATAAAAATATAGTTAGATTAACTCACATACAACTCTATATATATTAAATAACAAAAATTTACATCATTACCTAAATAGATACCATATCTTGGAAAATCATGTATAGTCCAAGCCAAAATTCCATGAACCATACTGTGTCTCTCATTTATAATTTTTGATACATCAATTACATTAATACCTCTCCATAAATCTTGGAGAACGTCAATAAGAGGAGCAAGATATATATTCATGTTTTTAACTTTTCTTTTTCTCGATACTAAAGGTAAAAGCATTCAATATTCCTTTTTAATGCTAAGGTATGGTGGGAGATTGTAGTTAATGACTACCACATGCCATGCTAACAATTTGGTAGATTTTGTTGAGAAGAGATTAAGCCTATTTCATGCAACTCCTAACTTTAGATTGCATGGCTCTTATGCAAAATCAAGCCATCTAGAATCAATATGTTGAAAAGTTGCACTATCTTCTAGAATTCACATCACTCCATCAGTACTTTTATGATAATATCCCCATGTCAAAAACTTTGATAATTCACAGCTTTGAAACATATGTTTAATTCATGGAGCCAATGGAAAATATCTCAATATCTTTTTTGGGATTTCACCATCTTCATCCTTATATCTAAGAGATTGACATTTTGGACATGTTAAAGAGTCTACATAATCACCTCTATATAGAAGACAATTGCTAGGAGATGCGTGTATACATGGATAATCCATACCAAGATTATTGATTATCTTCTTGATTTCATTATGTGATGTAGGAATAATATTCTTTATTGGTAAAAACTTTTCAAATAGTAACCTGTAAGTTCATGAAAAAAGATGAGTTGAATCAAAATAAATAAATAAATAAATAAACAAACAAATAGAAACATGCATAGGAATCTACACACATAAATAAAAATCATTAGTATTCAATAAAAGAATGAAAATTAAACTTTAAACATAAATCTAAATATGTAAGTTAATTTAAAAAGAGTTTCAATCAGTTAGAGTTTTCAATACAACACAAGATAGGTGGATAGAAAGTTTTCATTGTTCTCTAGCTAAAAGGTGCTCTTCGAGGTCTAGGCCATCCATAATTCACTAATAGTCATCACAAACATATAATGAAGTAATAGCAATGACAACTATCTATCTTGCTATATTTCTACTCTTGTAGTGACTATTTTCATCCTCACATGTGAAATTAGTCATTGAACTATTATATCCTCGACTACTATTCATTAAACCTGCTATATTTCCTTGCATGTAAGCTCCTCCATCAATATATAATCTTTAATTTTTGAATGTGCAATCCCTCTACAAGCAAGAGAAGCTACATTTAGGCATAATCCATAAGTACACATGCTTTGAACGTAACATGTAAGTCGACGCCAATCTCCTCATCCATATATCGGACCACAAAATGACATAAAAGTGACTTCAAAGTTCAAAGGCACATACAAACTGTCTACAATAAAGAGACCATGACTAGCACCACTAATAGTGGAGGGAGCAATCATATAGCGATTACCCCAAAAGTTAAAAACATCTCCATCTAAAGGAATTTGTCCTCTATTTCGTCCTCCATATCTTCTTCTATCATATGCTTATACTAGAGAATGAGCACGAGGTGGCAATGGATAATCTTCAAACATTTTAGTCTATAAAATATGTGTATGTGTATGCATGTATGTGTGTGTATAAATGTATGTGTGTGGGTATATACTTAGTATGTATGTGTACGTGTATGCATATGTGTATGTGTATGCATGTATGTGTATGTATATGTACGTGCATGTATCTATATGTAAGTGTATGTATGTGTGTATGAGTATGCATGTATTTGTGTGTGTATATATGTATCTGCTTGGGTATGTATTTAACATGCATGTGTATGTATGTATATGTGTATGTGTTTGTGTATGCATGTATGTGTGTGTATATGTGTATGTGTATGTATATGCATCTATGCAAATGTGTATATGTATGTATATGTGTGCTTATGTATGTGTAAGTCTATGTATATATGTATGTGTATAAATGTATGTATGTATATATATATATATATATATATATATATATATATATATATATATATATATATATATATATATATATATATATATATATATATATATATATATAAGTGAAAATGTGTGGTTATGTATTTACTATGTATGTGTATGTATGTCTATTTGTATGTGTATGTGTGTATGTGTGTGCCTATATATATGTATATGTGTATGTGTATGCATGTATGCATGTGTGAGTGTATGCATATGTGTATGTGTATGCATTTTTGTCTCTGTTTGTATATGTAATTGTATGTATGTATAATTGTATGTATATGTGTATGTGTATACATATATGTGTGTGTATATTTGTATGTGTGTCAGTATGTATTTACTATGTATGTGTATGTATGTATGTATATGTGTATGTGTATGCATGAAGGTGTGTATATGTGTATGTGTGGGTATGTATGTATGTGTAAGTGTATGTATATGTGTATGTGTATGCATGTATGTGTGTGTATGTATGTATATGTAAGTGTATGTATGTATGTGTAAGTGTATGTATATGTGTATGTGTATGCATTGATATGTGTGTGTATATATGTATGTGTGTGGGTATGTATTTTCTATGTATGTGTGTGTGTGTGTGTGTCTATATGCATGTTTATAAATTCAAAGTTTTTTATATTTTGATTCTTTTTTTGTTGAGATTAAAAAAACATGAGATATTGTATGGTAGAACAAAATAAGAGAAGATCTAACATACCACCTAAGATGTGGCAATATTTTCACAGATAGGTACATCTTTAGTAATCATTTCCTGAGCAGAAGGTATACAAATCTATAGTTTATATTATAGTGAATTTTGATTTTGATATGTTTTATATTTAATCTATGTTTTTTTGATTCATTAAATAAATGCAAGCAGCTACAAAGAAGAGAGTTCATCACACTTAGGCCAATCATGGTTTTTTAGCTACATTTGTAAGTATATGTATTATTAAAACTAGAGTTTTTATTTTAGTTAAAATGCTAATCAATAATCTCTTTTATTTGTTTCAATGCAACGAAAGGATGATGGTCAATATCCTGCAAAAACGAAAATTGATTTTTCTACACATTGTAGATATCAAGTTCTCACTAAGTCTATCCAAGATTATCCAAATACTTTAGTGAGTATTTGTGAATTTCATATAAATATTTTATTTTTATTGATGTTTATATGCTTTAATTGTTTATGTTTATTATATGTAATACAGGAGTATTATGGAGAGGTTGATATGGGTGAGGTGGAGAGCCAGATAGAGGGGGGACGATCTCGATCCTCACACACTGCTCACACCTCTACCCATGTTGCCACTACAAATACATCGAATCATGTGAATGATCATGATGATGAGGACGTTTACATTAATATACTTACTTTTTTTATATTTGTATATTTTCTCATATTTCAATTATGTTTTGAAATGTGTCTATGGTACTAATTAATGAAAAGTCTTTTTTAATGATTTTTATTGTTGTTATATTTAACATGTGATTAACTACTTTAATTATATAACTCATTCATATTATATGTGTGTTTGTGTGTATGTATGTACATATGTGCACGTAGTTGTGTTTAAATAAAGTGTATGTATGCACATCTAGGTATATATCTATATTTATGTAAGTGTGTCTATATGCATGTATATGCATGTATCTTTGTGTGTATAATATATGTGCATATAGATATGTTTTATGCATATACATGTGTATGTTATGTGAATGTGTATGTATGTATATGTGTACGTGTAAGTGTATGTGCATATGTGTGTGCATATGTATGTGTATGTGTGTGTATATGTGTGTATGTTCATGTGTATGTGTAGATGTATATATGCATAAGTGTATCATGTATGTGTAGGTCTATATGCATGTGTATATGTGTGTATGTGTATGTATATGAGTGTGTATATGTATTTATGTGCATGTGTATTTGTAAGTGTATGTGTGTATGTGTGTGTATGTGCATGTGCATGTGTATGTGTATGTGTGTGTGTATATGTATTCATGTGCATGTGTATGTGTTAGTGTATGTGCATGTGTATGTTTAAGTGTATGTGCATATGTTTATGTATGTGCATGTGTATGTGTATATATGTATCTATGTGCATGTTTATGTGTTTGTGTATGTGCATATGTGTGTGTACATATGTGCATGTGTATGCATATGTGTATGTATATGCATGTATGTGTTTACAAATGTGCATATAGATATGTTTTATGCATATGCATTTGTGTGTGTGTATGTGTATGTCAATGTGTAGGTATATATGCATGTCTATATGTTTGTATATGGGTGTATGTGTCTGTATATAAGTGTGTATATGTATGTATGTGCATGTGTATGTGTAAATGTACATGCATATGTGTGTATGTGCAATGTGTATGTGTATATGTATGTGTGTGTATATGTATGTATGTGCATGTGTATGTGTATGTGCATATGTGTATGTGTGTATGTATGTGCACGTGTATGTATGTGTGTATGTATGTGTGCGTATATGTACGTATGTGCATGTGTAAGTGTATGTGTGTGTATATGTATGTATGTGCTTGTCTGAATAGAAGATATAGGAGTGCAGCCCTTTGAAAAGTGTGTGTACAAAAATTTTCTTTATTTACAAGATCATCGCTTTTCAAGTGATCTACTATTTAAAAAAAAACATCGCTCTCTAAAGCGATCTATTATTCTCACAAAAAAATAACTAAAATATTATCCTCTAAATATTCTTCTTAATATGTGAATAAGTCCACATGCACTCACACCCTCAGGAGTCTTCACCTGCTAAATCAAAACACAAGTCACATTAAAACCCTCAAGACATTAAAATCCATGTAACATTCCATTAGTCCATAAAGTATAACATGCCTCCTAGTTAACGAGTAAGTGAACTCAATTGATAAAATTAAAAGAGACATGGATAGCGAGTCACATGTCCCATCATTGAACAGCCATAAGCATAATCCGTACAACCACATGCATGGAATTGCAAAATTGGTATTCAATGTGACTGTGAATGATATGCAGAAGTCAAATGATCATAATGTGGAGCTAGTGATGTTTTATGAATCTGTTGAGATTCTGCAAGGGAGTGATTTTTACATTTCACTAATATCTATGATATGGATTACTTATGTGTGTAGTAGTAACATCATAATCAAGTATTTTCTTTGGAACTAAAATTTCAGCATCCTCTTCAAGTAATGGAGGATCATCTAAAATAGGAGTGAATGGTAAAGTTCCTTCAAAAGATCTCAATAAACTACTATGAAAATAATTATGTTTATTGCAATGAGAAGGTATGTCTAGTCTAAAAGCATTCTCATTAATTTTTTGAATAATATGAAAAGGTCCATA
Source organism: Ceratopteris richardii (assembly GCA_020310875.1). Classification (NCBI taxonomy): domain Eukaryota; kingdom Viridiplantae; phylum Streptophyta; class Polypodiopsida; order Polypodiales; family Pteridaceae; genus Ceratopteris; species Ceratopteris richardii. The sequence goes on from CM035412.1 coordinate 11,863,440, forward strand.
ATAACATGGTGCAAGTTTAACTTTAGGATGTTGTAAAATATTTTTTAGACGTCTTTTAATTATTTGTAACCATACAAAGTCATTTCCATTAAATTGTTTAGAAACTCATTTATTATGAACATTACACATGTAATGTTCTTGACTCTTCCTAATGTGCTCATGAACCTCATGAAGTGTCGAAATATGATATATATATATATATATATATATATATATATATATATATATATATATATATATATATATATATATATATATATATATATATATATATATATATATATATATATATATATATATATATATCTATACATATATATATATATATATATATATATATATATATATATATATATATATATATATATATATTGCAGAGAGTGCAGTGCAACCATCAACATTTGGCACTATCTTTGTGACGACCCAGCATAGCTCTTCTAGTAGAGTGTTCCATGATTGCGTGACTAATCAACCAGAGGGATGACAATGGTTGTTGCACCGATTCAAGATTTGATGTCGATTGTTGCTTCAACTGGAGGATGCTTGAGGAACAAGGATGGTGCATATCTGATTACCAACGACACTCACTGCTCTTGAGATGGCGCTATCTAGAATTTTGGCAAAGTGAGGTCCCTTTTGCAATTACGAGGCTCAAGTTGTTGCCACCGTCATCTTCCCTTCCTAAGTTAGATACTGCAAAGATCACGAATGGGCCCTATACATCAAATGTGCCTCATGGCACACTAACAATCTGTTGATGCCTCCCATAAATGTATGAGTCGGGTCCTAGTAGCTCTTTATATCTATCTTTCTTGGAAACGATTGCGCATACATGCCAAGAACTCTGAAGAGTGCTCCATGTGTGGCCTTCCATCACACTATCAAATGAGTGAGATCTGTAGTAGTCTTGCCATCATTAGCATCACTGCTAATGATTAATCTATTCCCTCTCATCGTCGCTCGCATTTTGGTCTTCCATCGATGTTCCGGCTGGTCTGGTGTGTCGATAACATTCAAAATTTAAGGGCATGGTGGACCATCACAATAAAACATTGTTCACGTATATGGTTCACTGTTCTTGAGGTTACGCCATCTCCACGAATGTTCATGCTCTTGGGGAGGAACAGATTCCATGCCTTAAAACACCATGATGGTAATTTTCTTATTTCCCTTCCTCACTATTCTTCATTTTTCATGGGAATGGCATGAAGGGAGATAGTTATTTAGAAACTACAACGGACCTACCCATTATGGTAATCTCATTTTCTTTCATTTCTTTTCATTCATTATGGTTCTACATGAGCATATCTCATTTCGCAAGAGTATTTCATACACTTTACCATATAATCTATTCTGAATTGCTTGCCAAAAGAGACACACACACACCCCTTTATAGTGCAGTTTTGGGGAGAGATTTGTGATGCATCAGACCTTTCATATTGCACTAGTAAAGGAAAAACAAAGACCAACTCACCACGTTATATTATGGAAGCATGGCATGGCCACATTGGGCATGTCTTGAATATTTCTTTTCCTTCTTATATTGCATGAGCTTGATAAAGGGATTATGGGAATTCAAGTCCTCGAAGCGTGCCATAAATACATGAATGACAATGGAATAATGCATGACCATATATATGTGCACGATTGCCTTTCGTGCCATAGTAAAGATCATTTACTTTGCATGTTTTCGGGGTCCAAACAATTCCTATTTTGGTGATGTACACCATTGTGTGCTAAAGATGAATTTGAAGAATTCGTTGCATGGGCCACACTTTGGGAAAAACATTATTGCTGGTTGTAAAAATTGAACCACACTTTGGTATAGGATTTGCATATATAAAAGGGGTTTAGAAGGGAAAAGGGGAAAATATGACTCTAATCCATCATTATGGGATTATACATGCATGCCACCAAAGCTATTGGATAGATTTCTTGAAAGTTATGAGGAATTTCAAGATAGAATTAAGCACATTACATACATTTGAAATGATGAGTTACCATTTGCATTTAGAGTGTATTTTAGAAATAATGGAAAACATAATTTATGTATGTATGATCCCCTCAAACCCTAAAATAATGGAAAGGATGTCCATGACGATAGACTAGCACATGCACTAAAGAAAGATGATAAATTGTGTGTAAATCCGATATCTTGCTCTAATGTTGATTCATTGCATGAGAAATATGACTGTAAAATCAATTTTATTGATGATCATACTCATACTATGACATTCATTAGTGATGATATGCATGAAAATATTATGTTTTTGGATGATCATGGTATTGTACATAAGGACACATGTACACATGATATTCATACATATGAATTCTCTACCACACCCATTATGTCGCATGATGAGGATGAGATACATAATAATCTTGCTCCACAATTTGATGATTATTTTCAAGAAAAATATGAATTACATTCGTATATTGGTTCATTAGATGTTGATGATGGAAAATTACAACTATTTAGTGAACATAAAGGTTCATATGATGTTAGATTATGTGATCTTTATGCTCCACCAATTTTTTATATTTATGATGAAGATGATATGGTCACATTGCATGATGCAAAGCTTGATTCTTTACTTATATTTGATGCTTATTATGATGTTTTGGAATGCATTCATAATGCACATTACATACTTTCATGGAAACCACATTTAAACATGATTCCATATAAGCATGATTCCATATTGTATGATGCTATTACACCCATGTTCGATGCATATAAGGGGGTGTAATGATGAAGACGAAAATATTAGTGGTGCTTTTTCGACCTTTGTGATGCATAGCAATGAATGGAAGAACGGTAAAAGCATTATTTATGTTAGCATGCATGTTGCAAAATTGATTGAAGATTGTGGAGAACATTATTTGTCATTCATGGATCATCCTAGCCACCCAATTCACTTTATGTTTCCATTCTAGCTCACTTATGAAGCAAAACTATGTCATAAGGGAAGCATGAGTAGGTTTCCAAAGCATATCATACAAAACGTAGCTTTCAAGTGTGCGAGTCTTTATGTGATTTCTGATTGGGTTGTTGCATATGGGATGGATATGATGAATACTAATCCATGTTCTCATTCTTTATGTGGTATTATCTCATTGTTATGATATGGAGATTTATGATTGGTTCATTCCCTCATGTACTAATGATGTTTATGATTGGTGGAAGTATTTTCTTATTTGTGCATATTTTAGGTTGTCATAAAGATGAATTAGTATGGAACATTTGCATTGATGATGCCGAGCAAATTAATGTGCAATTCCAAAATTTGAAGCAAAGCATGGAGCATGATGATATGAAGCATGTTGATATGGAGCATATTGAGCATGATAAATTGAAGATTGAAGATAAAACACAGAGTTTATGGATTTTTATTACATTGTATGACTCAATTTTATGGAGTCAAATTCATATTTTGTATCCTATGAGATGGATTTTTATTTATCTCAAAATGTATTCACAAATGGTGTATTTCACCCTTTACAAAGATTCTATATGATGATGAGAAACCACCCAACCACTTTCTGCACTCTTATATAGAATTATATTTGAGGAAGGGCATCTTGTTATATATATGTGGCTTGGTATTCATGTGTAGGTTGGGATACACCATTCTTGCCAGTGTTAGGAGGCATGATAGAAATGCACTTTACAAGTGGTTGGAGGTGTTAATAGCATAATGAAATCCCTATTCTAAGGGCGTAATTGAAGGGTGAAGGAGATGTGGTGTAAGAATCCTCCCCTAAAGAACTTTATATGTAAAAATCTTAGATTAATGAAAAGAAATGTGTTCCTTCTCCCTAACAATCGTGCCTCGTTTTGCATGTGATTTCAATTACATCTCTACATGGTGATGGCGTGAGGAACTGAGGAGTGTGATGAGGTCTCTCTCTCTCAATCTCTCTCTCTACTTCTCTCTCTCTCTCTGTGTGTATTGTAGAGAATGTAGTGCCAGCATCACCAATTATCCAGACAATAACAATATAATATATCTAAAATAGTACTATTCATAGATTTACTTTGCCCATTATTTTCAAAAAGAATTATGGAGGTAAAGTCTATTTTAGAACTTAAATTTTGAAATAATGCCAGGCAAAAGTGATTATGAAAATGAACATTTTGATATGAAAGAATAACCTTTGGAAAACGATGATTCGAAAAAAAAACCTATCAAAACCTGTAAAAAATTCTCCAAATGATATCAGTAGGAGATGAAGTTGTAGGAAGACCAGTAATACAATGCATCAAAGTTTTTCCCCATGGTCCATTAGGTATGGGACGTGGCATTAATAATCCAAATGGTTTACTATGATGTCGTTTCACACATCGACACAATGCAATGGAAAACATAGTGTGCAATATCCTTTTCCATATTGGACCAAAAGAAAAATTATTTATACGTAGAAACAATACTTTGTATGCCCCTATGACCCATATATAGTGGTTCACGCATCTCTTTCACAACAAGTTCTTTAAAACCTTGTGTGATGCATAACTTGTGTTTGAAATAGAAGAATCCATTATGAAAAGTTTATGTTTTTCAATTATTGAAAGCATTCCATGTTTGTGAAAAATACAACTGAGATGCATAAGTAGGAATCATGTCATGAAATGAATGAATATGAAAAAACATAAATATTATTGATTGAAACAATATTTGTTCCTGGGGATGGGAAACGTCTAAGGGCATCAACTACAACTGTCAGGGGAGCACTAGATTGTGCTCTCTGACTTCACTAGGCAAGATTTTGAAAATACGATTTTGATTACAAGGACACCCACGTAGGGAAAATGACACAATAATACATGACTGATACAAGACGTCTCACAACCCGGGACTAATAGGTATGGAAAACTCCACTAGGGTTGATACAGAAGATCCCACAACCCGGGATCGTAGGTATGAGACAAGATGTCTGGATTACAAGAACTCCCTTGTGGGAGATGAACTGAATACAAGAAAGAACTGGACAAGATCTCGTACTACGAGATTACAAGAGGACAAGACAAGATGTCGTCGATACAAGACTAGACAGGACTGGAACATGGAACAAGACAAGAACAGGAACTGGAACTTGGAGAGTACTTACTCGGTGGTCAGGACTCCTTGAGCTCCCAAGACTGGTATTGGCAAGAGTGATTGTGAATGTGGCCAACGTCTCCTTTTATAGGTTTTCAAGGGTAGTTATGATTTAATGATGTCATCGATGATATCATCAACTAGAAACAACACCTCCGGGTGTCAAAATTCAGCAAATAGGTAGTCAACCTTGGCATATTCCGGACGCAATGGTATCATTGGTTTCTCCAAAATCCTAACCAAACATGATATATAAGAATTTGACATGGAATCTAATATTTAAGATGGTTTTCTTTGTGTCCATGACATCACCTCCCCCTCAAGGGACGAGTTCCATGAGGAGCGGCCATGTTCTCTAACTTGGGTTTCATTGGATTCTTCTTATGGAGGCAAATGAACGGGCGTGAATTTTTCGCGACATCGGTGTTATAGTCGATATATGCGTCGGAAAGAAAGCAGCGGTATAAGCGTCAGTATAAGTGTCGATATTAGCGTCGGTATATTCGTCGAAAATATCGACGCTTATACCGACGTCCCCGCTGGGTGTACCGGCGCATATACTGACGACCATACTGGACTTACCGATGCGTATACCGATGACCATACCTGCACAAATTTTTTTGGGCAGAGTGTGTTGTCTTTTGCTACAGCATGATGTTGTTTAGCAAAAGACAATACACTCTGCCCAACTGAGTACATGTGTTATGTACTCTAATGGCAAGCAAAACATAAACTTATATGAACAAAAATGAACAATGATTCATGTACAGAAAGTCGTATATTCCATAAATGGCACTTACATATAGGAATCAAATACAAAATTATGGTACATCATTGCCACATAGGAGTGTAATACAAAATTGTGGCAATGTGACAAAACACTTCCATATAGGAATCGAATACAAAATTATGGTTCATGATTGTGGTATGCGAGTGTGATACAAAATTGTGGCATCGATCAAAATATTTACACCTACAATCCTGCAACAAAACATATGTATAAAATAAGACCAATTAACATGACATTTATAAACAACAACTAGAAACACGAAACCAAGATATAACTTTACCTAATCAAGAATATTCTCCCATGGGACGATTGCACCACGTCCCTCTAAGTCTTGTAACAGTGCCGTCAATCCATGTCGATATCCATACGATTCTTCTACTCGCGTTGGAGGACGACCCACTGCCAACTCCTATAGTAAATATGCAAAATGCTAGATGAATATACATAATATACTTAACACAAACAACTTCAATAATTAACATCATACTTACAAATTGATAGCGCATACTGTCGTATCCGCCACTACCTAAATGCGACGTTCCAACTGTATCTAACCATGTGGCCGCCGCATCTCTTTGTTGACGATACCGATCAGGAGTATGTTGATGCTCATCCTAAATCGATTCCCATTCTTCGGTGTCTAGCCATACAGGCTTCGGTAAGCCTACTTTGAAAGCATCGCGAGCTTCCGATCCTCGATGCGACATCACCTCGCGTGTTGTATGTTGTATCCAATCAGAACTCATAACAGGATTGTCAGGTGCTGGCCGATACTCTTCATATATGCATTGTGTGATATGATTTTTAGAGTCTCTATCCTGTTCGGTCCATTTTAACATTACTAAATGACCAAATTTGATCGAGCAGAGTTGTCGTATACGTTGTCGCATTGACTTCCCCGCCACATCCATAACTGGAGCTCCATTACGGATATGATATATCTTTGATTCGTCATGATCGTGAGCACCCCAAGGTGTACGTGGAGATCCCATCTGATGCAATATGAAGATCTCATCTCATCCAATGTATATATATGCATGCTTAAGCTTGTATACATATGCATTCATGTATACATATGCATTCATATATGCATATGCTTGCTTGTATGCATATGCATGCTTAAGCTTGTATACATATGCATTCACGTATATATATATATGCTTGTATACATATGCATTCACGTATACATATGCTTGTATATGTATACTTTGTCGGCACGAAAGTCACGGTTGGTGGATCAAGCCAACCGCTCGAAATCACGACGCACGCCGCATGCTTGGAGCAAGCTCAAGTACCGTGAAACAATGACAAAAGCCAATCGCTCAAATGCATGCATGCATGTTTGCATACGCATGCATTCATATATGCATATGCATGCATTCATGTATGCATATGCAAGCATTCATGTATGCATATGCATTCATGTATGTATGCATATGCATGCATGCACATGCATGCATGCATATGCATGTATGCATGTATGTATGCATATGCATGTATGCATATGCATGTATGCATATGCATGTATGCATATGCATGTATGCATATGCATGTATGCATTCATGTATGCATATGCATGCATGCATGTATGCATATGCATATGCATGCATGTATGCATATGCATTCATGTATGCATATGCATGCATGCATGTATGCATGCATCTATGCATATGCATGCATGCATGTATGCATGTGCATTCATGCATGTATGCATATGCATGCATTCATATATGCATGCATGCATGCATGTATGCATATGCATGCATTCATGTATGCATATGCATTCATGTATGCATATGCATTCATGTATGCATATGCATTCATGTATGCATATGCATGCATGCATGTATGCATATGCATGCATGCATGTATGCATATGCATGCATGCATGTATTCATATGCATGCATGTATGCATATGCATTCATGTATGCACATGCATGTATGCATGTATGCATATGCATGCATGCATGTGCATTCATGCATGTATGCATATGCATGCATGTATGCATGTGCATTCATGCATGTATGCATATGCATGCATTCATACATGCATGCATGTATGCATGTATGTATATGCATGCATTCATGTATGCATATGCATGCATGAATGTATGCATATGCATGCATGCGTGTATGCATATGCATGCATGCGTGTATGCATATGCATGCATGCATGCATGTATGCATATGCATGCATGCATGCATGTATGCATATGCATGCATGCATGCATGTATGCATATGCATGTATGCATATGTATATATGAATATGCATGTATGCATATGCATTCATGTATGCATATGCATGCATGCATGTATGCATATGCACGCATTCATGTATGCATATGCACGCATTCATGTATGCATATGCACGCATTCATGTATGCATGCATTTATGCATGTATGCATATGTATGCATTCATGTATGCATGCATGTATGCATATGCATGCATGTATGCATATGCATGCATGTATGCATATGCATGCATGCATGTATGCATATGCGTGCATGCATGTATGCATATGCATGCATTCATGTATGCATGTATGCATATGCATGTATGCATATGCATGTATGCATATGCATGTATGCATGTATGCATATATGCATATGCATTCATGTATGCATATGCATGCATGTATCTATGTATGCATGCATGTATGCATATGCATGTATGCATGTATGCATGCATGCATGCATGTATGCATATGCATTCATGTATGCATGTATGCATATGCATGCATGTATGCATATGCATGCATGTATGCATATGCATATCCCTCTCTCTCTCAAACAAACAAAAATAAAGAGAGAAGATATTAGAAAACAAAAATATAAAGAGAGAAGATATTAGAAAACAAAAATATAAAGAAAGATAAAAGAGTGATATATGTTTTACTTACATTGATGTAATTTTTGTAATTCCACTTGAAGTGCTTCTTCGTCGAATTTCCAAAGATTTGATGCCAAAATCTCTTGCAAAACCAAACAAAGAACATATTAGTAAAGAAAAAGAAAAAAGAGTGGTACAATATGTGTGATCTACTTACCAAAACTTCAGATCTATAAAGATAGAGGTCTGTATAAAGAGAGAGAGAGAGAGGGAGAGAGAAAGAGAGAGGGAGAGAGAAAGAGGGAGAGAGACGGAGAGAGAGTGAGAGAGAGAGAGGGAGACAGAGAGAGAGAGATAGTGAGAGAGAGAGGGAGGGAGAGAGAGAGAGAGGGAAGGGAGGGAGAGAAGGAGAGAGAGAGAGGATGAAAAACAGAGTTCTACTCTGCTGTTGGCACGCGCGAAGCCGAAAGGAGAAGTTCTACATTCGAAACGCTCAGAATGATGAATTTCGGGTTCGAGCCCAGTTAAAAAGAGAGCGTCGGTATATGCGTCGGTAGTTCCTGCAAATTACCGACACGTATACCAATGCATATACCGACGCTTATATCGACGCTGTGATTCCGAGGCAATGCAGCTTTCCCAAATTTGCCGAGGGGTATACCGATGCCGACAGCTGCCCGTCGGTACACTGACCGTCGATATTCTCTCGATATGTTGTAGTGGAACCTTGACTTTTGCTCTCTTAAGATTTTCTATAAGTTCAAAAGTACGATCCCTGATGACATATGCTTTCCAATGAATAAAGCATTCCAACCGTCCTCGCGAGATTCTTGAATCTAAGACATGATTAACCTCAAATTCTTCATGATCCTTAATCTTGAAAGGTGGTGAAGGACTGGGTCTCTCTTGAGCTTTCTTGGGTTCTTCATGCGATAGATCCTTTGAGCTTCTAGTGGAACATTGTGGTGTTTCCAAGATCTTTGATGAAGAATGTTGAGTAAGCACACCTCCTTGATTGAAGATGAACTCCTCCTTATTCTTAACCTTATTGATATCTTCATAACATGTATACTGCATATCATTTGTAATGACTTCTTGAGCTTCAAAGATTCTTGATTCAGATTCTTGAGGAGCATTTTCTTCATGATGCAACACTTCTAGCTCTTGGACTTGGCCTTCTTTGAATAATTGACTCTCACATTGAATTGCTTGATTGATAACATCATCCAAGGTATGTCCTTGTGGCATGGATAGCAAGAGATACTTCACTTCATCTTTGAGGCCACTTTGAAACTTATTAACTAGATAGTCTTCTTGATATGTGCGTCCCTAAAATACAATTTTGAAGTCTAATGCGAATTCCTTAACTGAGCAATCACCTTGTTAAAACCTCCGCTCAAAGTCTTGAAGTTTTTTATATATATCATCTAGAGTAGACTCGATATTTCTAAGTATGAATATGGAGTCCATCATGCTTGGCACAGTCTTGCTGTAGATAGTCTTGCCAAAATGTCAGGGGAGCACTAGATTGTGCTCTTTGACTTCACTAGGCAAGATCTAGAAAATAGGAGTTTGATTACAAGGACACCCACATAGGGAAAACGACACAATAATACGTGACTGATACAAGATGTCCCACAACCCGGGACCAATAGGTATGGAAAACTGGACTAGGGATGACACAGAAGATCCCACAACCCGGGATCGTAGGTATGAGACAAGATGTCTGGATTACAAGAACTCCCTTCTGGGAGATGAACTGAATACAAGAAAGAACTGGACAAGATCTCGTACTACGAGATTACAAGAGGACAAGACAAGATGTCCTCGATACAAGACTAGACAGGACTAGAACAAGGAACAAGACAAGAATAGGAACTGGAACTTGGAGAGTACTTACGTCGTGGTCACGACTCCTTGAGCTCCCAAGACTGGTATTGGCAAGAGTGATTATGAATGTGGCCAACGTCTCCTTTTATAGGTTTTCAAGGGCGGTTACGATTTAATGATGTCATCGATGATATCATCAACTCAAAACAACACCTCCGGGTGTCAAAACTCAGCAAATAGGTAGTCAATCTTGGGGTTTTGGCACATTCCAGACGCAATGGTATTATTGGTTTCTCCAAAATCCTAACCAAACATGATATATAGGAAGTTGACATGGAATCTAATACTTAAGATGGTTTTCTTTGTCTACATGACAACAACAATAGCTTTGTCTGGTTGATATTAAATCATAGGCTGAAAATTTGGTATGAATGAAGCCAGTTTAATATGTCTGTCACAAATCAATGGTTGAAATTATTAATGTGTGATAGCTTGTTGTTCTATTTTGATTAGAACTTCACAACCCATTAGGTAATGTTTCCAAATTTTTAGAGCATGCACAACAGCCCAAAGTTCCTTATCATATGTGTTACCATTGTTATCCATGTGAAAGGCCAAATGGCCATCGGATACTTCTTTGTATATGTTCTTTAATATAACATATAGTGGGCTGGTTAGTCATAGAATGTAAAGTTGAGTGCATTTGTAAGACCTAAGAAGTCTATCTTCATGCTCCCTATGTACTGCGCTTTTTGCATATTCAACAATCTCTATGCAGAATACCGTATGCGAGCTTAGGACCTTGGTTTTCTACTTGGAGGATATCATCATGGAACTCATAAGAAGGAGAGCGCATTGTGGTGCATCACCATCAAAATACTTCATTAGTGTCAGAGGAGTTCGACACAAAAGCTTTGTTCCTTTTGTGCAAGCGAAGTGAGCACCTCCCCCCTCATGGCTTTCTCCAAGGCTTACGAATAAGGCAGCGTCCAAGGCATAGACCTTGGCATACCTTGTCCTCTGAGTCACCAAAGTCACTGTTGGCGCCGTTGGCTGCAAAGGAGGGAGGACCTCAACGATCAAGGAATATAGAGGTTCTTGGTACTTCCCAGGAGATCACCCATCCCAATAGTTTTCCCCCCAGAGCTCGCTTAATCGTGTCAATCTCTTGCCACTAAGCTACACTCTTGTGGTGTTTGAAGAAGGGGAAAGACCTAGGTTGACATTACCTTGAACATGTTTTGGCCTCTCAAAGCTTCATTCTTTCCTTTCAAATTGAAGCATTTTTGGGGTGTCTTTTGGAGCCATTTTAGAGTATCTTCGCACATTGTTCTCTTCACATAGGTCCAAGAACATCAAGAAGAGTCTTCTTTGTACTTCTTCAATAATAAATATCAACCTTTGGAGCTGTGTTTTCAGCCACACCTGTAAAGCTATAGGTTTCTTGAAAGGTTTCAGTTTTGGTGGGAGTAGCCGTTGCAAATTTATGCACCTTTATTAGCCTAAAACATCAAAGTTGACAGACACTTGCAGGTGTTATTGGCTATTTTTTGGGCTACACATTCAGCCTTTTAGTGTCATTTTACTACAAATATTGAGCACATACACACAATGTATGCTTCTATGGATACCACTTATATACATCCATCTGGTCATTGATATAGCGGTTATATTTTTTGCATAAAGCCTTTTACATTTGATAAAGAGGGTTGTGGTGAGGTTTTCTTAACTGGGAGATACCTAGATGTTGGGGTCTCTTCGGTGATGCACGTGGAAGACTTACCCAGCCTCGCAATAGGAGATGTATGATAGTTGTTCATAAGTGCTCGATAACCCTAGTTGGCTTCTATTGGGTAACTGATTATATGTAGTGGAGTTGGTGATTCACTATGCAGATAAACATGTTAGTACTTAGAGTTTTATGATATTTTGACACAGGTCATATGCTCACTTTGCAGAGGATGCTCTCACAAAATGTTTCCAGTTTTTTGGTTTTTTCAACTATACAGTGGTCGATTTACTCTTTGATACAGTTATTCGTTTGTGTTTGGATTCATCTAGCTCCATTATTGTTCTATTTAATTCTCTACCATCATGGCATCACAGGTCTTAGGCACATCTCGTGGATCAGGCTCTAGTGCTTGTATCCCGACGAGGAGCTATAACTTGCAGGGAAAAGACCATTTTGAAATCTAAAAAATTTGATGGTAGAAACTTTGGTCTATGGAAGAATCGGATTAAAGGTGTGCTCATTCAAAGGAGACAATGGAAGCCAATAAATGGAATTTCAACGAAGCTTGCGAACATGGATGAAGATGATTGGGGTGAGTTAGATGAAATGGTCAAGTCTACCATTCACGTGCATCTGGCAGATAATGTTTACTTTACAGTATTACTATGAATGTGCAGAGGAGCTTTGAAAGAAGTTATGCAATACATATGAAAAAGAGACGGCATCAAATAAAGTCTATCTGATGAGGAAATTATATGACCTTTGTATGAAGGACAGAGATAGTGTTGTTGCTCATCTAAATGAGTTTGATGCTATATTCTCCTAGTTACAGGCTCACACAATGGATATGGATAATGAAATGATGGTAGTATTCTTGTTATGCACCTTGCCATCATCATGGGATACGTTTTGCACAACTATTAGCAAGAGTGCACCTGGTGGTAAACTCATCTATGATGACATATGTGGAGCACTCTTGAGTGAGGAGATTGGTAGAAAATCTAAGGTTGGCACTCAGAGTGGAGATGCATATAATTTTCGTGATTCTTACCAAGGAAAGAATCAGCAACATGGTAGGAGCAAGAACAAGGAAAAGAATGGTCAACGTAATAAGAGTAGAAGTAAATCAAGGAAGAGGGATATCGAATGTCATTATTCTCATAAGAAAGGACACATGAAGAAAGACTATTATGCATTAAAGAATGCTAAAGGTCAAGGACAGAATGTTGATGGGCATGTTAAATAGTTACCTACACCATTTACTTTGACTCTGAAGATTGAAGAAATTAATGATATTTTTGATGATGTTGATGTGTTGACACTTGACAGTGTGAGAGCGATTCGCTACGGCTGGTGGATCAAGCCAACCGTTAGAATTACGGCGCATGTCGGGTGCTTGGAGCAAGCTCAGGTGGAGTGGAAACAATTCAAGGAAATAGCTAATAATTAATTTGAAATCATAACGTATAGTCAAGATCTTTAAAATCATCAAAATGATTTAATCAACATGTTCATCATAGGAAATCAAAATCTCTTAATGCTTGAAAGTGGTATACTTGTTTCTATGAAGGAATAATTCTTTACAACAAGTAAACAAAAAACTCATAGCAAGATTTGAATGTCGCTTGCATTGATCGTATTCTCTTGCAAATTCATCATAGGAATTCAAAAGCTCTTAATGCTTGAAAGTGGTATACTTGTTTCTAGGAAGGAACAATTCTTTACAAGAAGTAAACAAAAAACTCATAGCAAGATTTCAATGTCTCGCTTGCATTGACCGTATTCTCTTGCAAAGATGCGTTCACACAGTTAATTTAGTTGAAAATTTTAAATAACTTAACTAGGAGTTATTTATTCACCAAGTACGTGCACTTTTTTTTCGAACCATTTGCTAATACCTTCAAAATCTGTCTACGCAAGTCCCATTTAGTATCGCTCATAGTTAACAGTAAATCTCATAACCATGGAAGCTTACCTCAGAGACTTAGTGTAATCAAGCAATTTGATCAAGATTGTCTCTACTTTAGATTCCCAATCATCTATTGGGGTCTAAAACGTGGAGAACTTTTGATGCTAATAGTATTGCATTTAATCTAGATCTAAACAATATGGATAGAGTGTTCAGAGATAATACATGAACTCATTTCATGCACTCAAACGTAATAGACAAATAGAAGAGTTAATTTCTTCATCAGCGAATCATATAGAGAAACGCAAAGCAAACAAAAGTTTATCTGACACAGAGCAGTTGGCGAAAAAAATGTAACATATATTTTAATTGAATAAATAATTTGCTAAATTTGCACACTAGTTCCGCAATTCAGCGATCTTCAGAAATTACTTTAATCTCATTCAGTCATTTGTTATAGCATTGTTGAACAATCATCGCAAAAGTTTCAGAGATTAGCCTTGCCAGAAGGTATAGACATCGCTTTTGACTTTCGCATACATGAAAAGAACTCAGGAAGTCTGCAAACATAATCGACCGTTGATAGATGAACATCAAATGTGTTTGCACCAGCGTTGTCATAGTCGCAAGTCATTCATCATTGAAGCCAGAATATATTTCTTGTGGGATTCCAAAATCGCTATGGTAGAGATAAGGCAATTATAACGTGGGCCACGCGCTAGCAATACCAGATCTTTTGCAGTGCACGTACGACAGGAGACACATCCACATAGACACACATAGTTGAGAATCATACCAGATATTTGTTTACTCTGTTGCAAGCTTTGATGTTGAGCCGGTGTGTTAAAAACAATGTCTGATCATACAGCAAAGAGTACTGACAACGGCATGGTTGATCACTCAGAGAGATGGTTAATAAATCAATTGCATATCATAATCATCATGCATTCAACTTTCATGAGAACTCGTTCATGGAGAACGAAAAGACTTACGTTCAACATAAGAAAATGCATGAATCAAATGAAGATCAAAACTTCATATTCATTTATGCATCCCTTTTTCATGAGAAATCATTGCTCTTCGTAATTCCAAGACTTTAAGGATCCTAAGCATTGGTTTTAGTGCAGTTGGGCAATACAAAAGTATACAAAAGTCAACAAGAACTTTATTCAGGCAACTGCAAATAGGAAATATCTCTCTTTATGACATAAGGGTCAGCACTGCAATTTGCTTTTGCCCAGTTGAAACCATTTAATACATAGTAAAAACATGCAATAAATAATCGTTCTGCACAAGATTATAGACAAGAAAGGCATCTAGTATATAGGTCACTACTACCAAAGTCATGTATTTCTCTCTTTTCTTTCGTAATGAATCTCATACCATAGCTTTTCTTATGCACATGCATAATTTTAGTACTATAATTAGAAGACAAGTATCCGCACAACTAGAGGAATTGATGCACTTCACTATAGAATCGTAAACCCATGACGATGATCTTTCACGTGTTTTGAAGTAACATAAACGCCTTATACCTTCACAGAACATAAGTTTTTATTTAAATGCCGATTTGCCTCTATCATTTTGATCCTTCATACATCAGTATATTGTTTAAGAAGAAATAATTGTGAGAACGCATCACATTCGCAGATAGACCATGATTTTGAAGAACAATGTAATATAACCACTTTATAAAAAATCCTTCGTCATGCAATGCTTCACCTGTTTGATCCGTACAAGATGATGCGCTTCCATATATGTAGTCAAATCCAAAAGTCTATTCAGTTTAGGAGTTTGACTAGTTGCAACATGTGTTTTCACTAATTCAACCGGATCCAATTCTATTCAAGACTTACTAGCGTTGAAGATCCAATGATTAACTTTGTTAACGAACAATTTCTACATCACAATACTAAATTGAAAAGATAAAGCAAAACAAAAATTTCGCAAATGCTTGTCAAAACCTTTCATTATCTGTCATATACACTGTCATATGCACTATCTGTTGCATACAAGTTGTGGAAATATGTGGAGAGCGCAGAATATCGGAAGCAAGAGTCTAATCATGATCAAAACAGACCTTTAGCATAGAAATAATTTAGTTGACTTATATGGAGCAACGAACAAATCAGAGAATGAGCAGATCGTTGAAGGAAAAGCTTGAGTAATCAATACCTAAGAAGGAAAAACTCTTCGCATTTTTGTCTTTCTCAGATTGAATGTTTCTAGCAAATCAGCGCATCCGAACCCAATTACTATTTGCTAAAGATCTTATTTATTCTCAGCTTGCGTACACTGGCCCTTCTCTCACGTTGATGACATATCATCTTGCATGCATAGCACCGAAAATTTTGGTTTTCTGAGTAGAGGAGAGTCGTTGAGCAATAGCACAACAACGTTTTCTCCTCCCTCCTTAGAACAGAACAAAGAATGTATATTGGCCTCCCTGTTGATCTCGAACAGCATTGCCTCCTTGTCTGTCTCGTTGTAATCGGTGATCTTCCTCTCTTCCTTCTTTTCCGTGAGCAAGCATTGGCCTCCTTCCCCAAAAACAAGAGAGCCCTTCCAACGATAATCCTCCTTTTTAATCAGATCTGCACCCTCCTTTTTTAGATACATGCACCTCCGCCTCCATGCGATCACCCATCATTTTGCTGTTATCTGCCTCTACTGCCCACCATACTATTCTTTCATGACTTTAAGAACTTTAGAAGGAAAGTGCATCTTTCGTTGTCCCATAACGATCTGGAATATAGTTTTCTATTATTGACTTTCTCTTTCATATATATCTTAGTCTATACTTGATTACACATGTATAGTCATGTAATTTCTTGGCAATTGCTATGCACGTACATGGTTTGAAACCTTTTCGATGGCTTGAAACCGTTAGCTCCCTTAAATACCCAATATCCAAGAATATGATTCATGCCATTTTGTTCTCTTCCTTCTTCATCCGAAATTAAATGGGCCAAATATATGCATCTTTATGTAGAACCACAAAGCTTCCATCTCTTTCCATGACATCCACAAATCATATTGGAACCATTGATCCAAACAATGTTTTGGTTTGAGGTAAGTAGAGATGAAAATCTCTATGAGACTCACCCCCACCAAACCTGTGCTTCCTCCGGATGCACCAACCAAGACCAGTTTTCTCTTTCCAAAATAAATGATGAGCTTCATAACATATTGCATGTGCATGGTTGAAAAAAAAAGTGCCTATGCAAGGCTCTGTAGTTAGCCCTATAAAATGCATACTTTAATATGCATGTATAAAAGATATGGTGCAAACAAGAAGGAATAGCATCTGATGTTGAGGCTGGTGCTCTATCTCATTCATACATTCAATGTTAGCATACATTAATCCTTTCAAAATCACTCATAGTGCATAGAAAAATAAACGTTGTGCCTTGATACAAGGTCATGAAATGCGACCCTA
The DNA here is from genome assembly GCA_020310875.1 of Ceratopteris richardii. Taxonomy (NCBI): domain Eukaryota; kingdom Viridiplantae; phylum Streptophyta; class Polypodiopsida; order Polypodiales; family Pteridaceae; genus Ceratopteris; species Ceratopteris richardii. Next base: position 11,881,072 of record CM035412.1, read on the forward strand.
CCATGCATACTCCTCATGCATTAGGAAATCAAATGGTGCATAGATAGGATAATTGGCTTTCAATGTAGAGGCTTTCCACTCCATATAAACTTACTTGATTTACATCATACAATTATAATTTTCTTGGTTGTGCAACTCGACGTGCACCTATGGGCATCAATATGTGCACATACATTTTGAAGCATGCATACTATAAATGCAATTATGAAATCATGGTGCAAATAAGAAAATGGTTCTCATGATTTATAATCAAAGTAAGACACTCTCAACGCTTTCTAAAACATATTTCGACTCCTTGTACTTTTCTTTCTCACAATCACTTCCTGGACTTTATTAAACATACTAACAGATGAAAAGTATCAATTCTCAAAATAAAAAAGGTATATACAATCTATAAACAAACTTTTGTTAAAAAAAAAAACAATTTTCCATAGAACATAAATATGCAATGCAAAGTAGTTTCCTTTCATACAAACCATTTAAACTCAAGATCTTGAATTGGCTCTTGATTAGTACCTGTTATCAAAAACTCATAAAGATGATTAGTATAATATAATCATCAAATTAATCATTTCTATAAAAACTTATTTTCAACCTTTTTTTCTTCAATTAGTACTTGTTTCAAAAATCATAATCTACCTTTTTGTTGAGGGAGAAAGTAGAAAACTCTCGTTCATAATTTATTTTTTTGATGAGGGAGAAAATAAAAAAACTCCCGTTCATAATTCATGTTTCTGTTGAGGGAGAAAATAAAAAAAACTCCCGTTCATAATTTATTTTTTGTTGAGGGAGAAAATAAAAAAACTCTCGTTCATAATTTATTTTTTTGTTGAGGGAGAAAATAAATAAAACTCCTGTTCATATCTTTTTTTTTTAGGGAGAAAAATAAAAACTCCTATTAGAACATGGCCATTTATAAACGAAATTGAAACATACATTACGTGAGATTGTCAACCGTGGTGTTTCACGTCGGATTCACACGTGGGAGCAAAAGCAACAGCAGGTGGATCAGGCCAACTGCTGGAATTACGGCGCACGTCGGGTGCTTGGAGCAATCTGAGGTGCTATAACTACTAAAGTAAATATGAACTCAGAAACTTATTAGTAGCTCAAATGCAAAACCGTAAATCTCTTAACAAGAAGTATAGAATAACTGTTCAATTCTCATGTTTATTATAAGAAAACATATTTTTTCGATATACATATTTGATATTACATCTTCATTATAGTAAAGATCGTGTCAAAAACTCACAAAATCCAAATCACATATTCGTGATAGAACAAATATTGTGTTCTTTGTTACGTTTGAATCACTAGTCTCTTATTATTTATGATAAATCAAGTTCCAAAATTTTTGTTCTTCACCTAGCTTCATATTTCAAATGTATTACACATTGTCTTCAGAGTATCTCTTAATCGTTTTGCTAATTCAAGTCGAATTCTCTTGAAGCAACTCACTAACATCCATAGATCATACAAATTTGAACGAACCACTTGATCATAACATAATCTTGTCAATAACCATTGACGTAAACTCTGGATGAATCATGGACGATAATAGCATCAACATATCTCACTAAGAATTTATTAAAATTCGAACTTTGATAAGCGAAACGTTAATATCCATCAATGGAGTACCGTTTCATAAAACTAGTTTAGAACAACACGTATTTTGTAAGCCTCAATACTGGACTTATCCAGCCAAAGAGCGTAAATATTCCAATGCTTATGCAACCTTCGATGAGTGCCTTTTATACCCCATACATATTAGTTTCACATGCTTTGGCACTTATACGGATCATCAAGTCAAATAATTAATAAATTGCAACTTTCTCGAGTTATTGTCTTCTGTGCCATACGAATTCGAAACATTCATAGTACTCACAAGAAACTATTAAAGAATCTAACTCGCACTCGTTTTGCGTATAACATAAATAGATTTCGTGTTCATTTCTGATACAGGTTGAATCCTAGCGCTCATTGAAATCGTTCATTTCTGATATAGGTTAAATCCTAGCACTGATTGAAATCGTTCATTCCTGATACATGTTAAATCCTAGCACTGATTGAAATTGTTCATTTCTCATACAGATGATTGAACTCGTTCATCTAATGGAAACTTCAAAATATATCTATACTTGAAGGCGATTATGACGACGAGGCAGCAAAAAAGTGCTAGTTACTCAACTTTTGATTCAGCAATCCTCCTCAGAACTGAGATTGAGTGTATGTGCCGCAACAACTAGAGTAATCATAGGTTGATTGAATAATCATAGGTTGATTGAAGGAGCTTCCCCTTCAGTGCATAATCAGAAAAGTTATTCTCTAAAATCAGCCGTCAAATCAGGACGTGAATTCTCTCTCTTCTTCACCGCGTGCTTGGTGAATTCTGCTTCGCAATGATAGGAAGAGCCGACATCGAAGGATCAAAAAGCAACGTCGCTATGAACGCTTGGCTCCCACAAGCCACTTAGGAACATGAAATTGGGCCTGGTATCCTCAGATCAGCTGCGTGGAGTGCTGAATATAACTCGAAAAATTGACATCCTGCCTCTATCTGCTCTTCATCATCCTTTCATCGGCTCTCTCTTTCAGCAATTAGTCCTTCCATATTGCACTTTGTCCCATATCTTCTACGCAATAATAGATTAGCTCCAGCGAAAGTTGGGTGAGGTCTTGATATCAGTGATAGTGCATAATTACATAGCTGATTCTAATGTGAATAACAGCGAGCAATTTGCACACTCAGAAGAAAAAACTCTACGCACTTCTCTTTTTCACGGACTTTGTGATTCCAACAGATCAACGCCTCAGTCATCAGTCTTCAGCATCGTTTCCCCCTTCAAGTGTCTGATTCATCCTCCCCCCCCCCCCCCCCCCCCCCCCCCCCCCCCCCCGATGTTCTTGCATGGCTTGTTATCGAGCCTCCCTCTGCTTGTCCCGGTCATGCCCAGAAAATATGTAATACATATCACATATAGAAATATTATTGTGTACACAATCTCTAACTTCTCTTCTTTCACGTTACTCATACGTAATCTAGTGAACTAACACATATACCACACATGCACTCCACTTCACTCACGTATGCACAATTAGGTACACATATATATTATTTTAATTATTTAAGAGTAAAATTCAAATATATTATTTATGAATTATATGTTAATTTAACATAGATTATCAAATGATTAACATAAACTATATCAAATATTTATACACACACATCACATGTTTATGATATCTTTTATTATTGCTAACACACATAATTGTATACATACAGATCTCCATTCATATGAATCATCTTAAACACCCATGACCCGATATAAATCAAATCGTAGCAATGGGCAAATCTTCCTATTGCAAGATTCTTAAAAAGAAACAACATAAGAGAAATGCTACTTAGGATTCATAATTGTGAAAGAGAAAACTCTGGATGCACGATATGGATGCCATGAGAAATACATACGTTTCTAAATACGCATAGCTCATAGAGGTTGATTCAAGAGAATGATATCTATTTTCCTTACATTTAGTTATGCAGGGTTACATTCATCAATGATGAATGAAAACCATATCAAGTCATAATGAAATACATACAAAACAATCAGTACACACTTTGGTGATTATTCGTATGCATATAATGATTCTTCATATTACCCACAGAGATCATTAAGACACGTTATGTAAAGAGAATTCAAATGAGAAGTTGGGGGGCTCAAATGAGAGTATAAATACACTTTTGGATCATCTTTGGCCTGCAAATACTCAAGATATGGTCTAGATAAATTTGAAGTTCATAGAAAACATATTTTTGAGAGTTTATATGTAACCATATTGGAAGAAAAGGTTTCAATAAATTTTTGTTTTATTTCTTATCAAAGAAGGGAGAGAGGATCTCTCCGACATTCACCCCCACGAAACCTGGACATCGTCCTCGATGGGCTAAACCTGCAAATCATAAATGGCAATATCAAATTCTTTTTTGGAAAATGTTCCTTGAGTTACTTTTAAACAACATATGAAACATGCTTCTAAAGGTAAGTACAACTTTTGATAGTGAAGAAAACTTTTTAAAATTATTTAAGCTTGAATTACAAACTTTTTCATTCAATGCATGAATTTGGAAACAAGTTGTAGAAAATCCTATAGAAGTCATTCGGATAGTCTTAGTACTTGCTCTTCTATTAATCCTGTTCAAAAGTATGAAATATTTTATATAAGTTTTCTATTCATCTTTGAACCACTTGCCATAAGATGCATCTAACTAATTCCTCTATAGCATACATCCATCTCATATTGCCCACAATACATATCAGAAGTGGTTTCACGACCACAACTGATTCATGATAACATTTTTCTCTTCTTACTTTCTTTTATTCTCTTATCAAGAAGTGTCAAAGTAATTCATCATAATCATTCACTCATCACGTTTATCATTTGCAGACTCAGGTAAAATTTAAGTGACATGAGCTCTAAATTATGGACTTCACAACCTATGGAGATTAAGTTGAATCAAAGCAATAAACCGAGATCTCCAAGATTTTTGCTTATCCATATATATTTTATTTTATGTAGCTGAACTTTGGCTAACAATGCTATAGCGGAACTCTGATTCAATCATATTTTAAACACGATGCGAATATGTCCTCAAAATAAATTGTTTCAATAAATTTTTTAGTTAACAATGCATTATATGTTATGTTAAAAAAAACCTTTTGACATAAATGCAGACCATCCAATGAGCGGTTTTAATAATGCTTATTCTATGTTTCATAAGAATGCAATGTAATATATCATTTTTAATATCTTCCAAAATACCGAGGTCTACAAAATTTTACCCTTTTATCAGAGTTTATGGTATTTACATTTATTCTATGGAGAAAGAAACGCGCACTGAGTTTGTTATGAACAATAATTATTTTTCTGATAAACTCTTAGGCTTTTAATGAATAAACATCACCTGGATCGTGATTTCCATGGCGCAATTTAATGTGAAGAGATAATGTTCAGAAGTTCGTCATAAAACGAAACAAAGTTATGAACAAAGAGTTCTACTTCCTAGTGTCTCATCAGAAGATGAAGCGACTAATTCTCATGATGATAAAAATAGATTAGAAATGGAGAGTTCGTAATTCTCTTTGACTACAGAGCGCACAACAGTTACAACAGATGGAGTAATCCTTTCATTATCATCCTGAAAACAAATCAACCCATTCAACATATCAGAAACACTTCACTCCCAAGCCTTGTCACGCTCACCCTCCTTCCACTCTAGTGCAAAGCCAATGGTTTCAACATTTAGTTTCTATTGATTCACTTTGAATATCACCACGTCGCTCATTAGAGCCAGAAACACTTAAGTAGAAGACGTCATACTTGTCAGCGCAGACTTACAAATTTGGCATGCAATGGAAATCATGTGATTACTAAAATAGTAGTATTGCATCGATAGTTGTATTGTCAGAAACAGATGAACAGAGACGTCAACGGATGTGAGACATCCATACATCAAAGTTTTCGGACCAATCATGAGAGATTTCACAACTTGCACGTTAGAGTATACCAGATTCATAAAAATTGATTGGAGAAACTTTTACATTTACTAGAGTATATCAGATCGATTGTCAGGTGCAACAGCCTACAATCATCGTTTAACATCGTTTTCAAAACACGTGCAAGCGATCATAGAGTGTTTCAAGTTTTATTCATAGGTCGACAAGAAAATAGATGATATCTATGTAAGCGTATAGTAATAAAGATCAGAGATTATATAGCTTAGTCTACGCGTGGATTAAATAGCTTCGTCTGCGTGTGGATTTTGTTCATTGAGAAGTGCAAAATCGCACGTGAACTATATAAAATAAAAAACTCTTTTCGCAATCAAATCCGGAATCTTTGTGTTTACAAACATAAGCACGAATATTCATAATATATCAGCAAATATGGCAAGGCATCGGATAGAAGCGCAAATATTTAGACATGGATGAGAATGCAATTAGTGACACAATGAAGTATCAGAGTCATGGAGTAGCACTCAAATTCCAATTCCAAATGCGCCAGAAACATATTTACATACATCATGAAATCAAGTTACATATCTATTCTTGCGATGGAAACGTAACCGGTAGGAGCGATCAAGCTCTGAATTTATTCCCCCATCAAGATGCTGAGTTCTGCGACATAAATGCTTTGTTTGTTGGACATCAACCAGGAAACAGTCGGATGGGATAAGCGCTTTCGATCACCAAAAAAATCCCGCAAAGAAAATTGGCCTCCCTTTTCTATTCTCTCATGAACATCCGTTGATGCGGATCTAAATGACTGCCTCTCTCAGCTGTCCTCCTTGCCAGCTCAGAGCCTGCGTCAATCTTCCCCCTCTTCGATGGAGTCCAGACCTCACAAATCCCCACAATACAAATGTGCGTGCCCCCTCCCCTTTCGTTTCGTCGTACATGAAGCCCTTTTAACTTGCGCACCTCTTCTCCATGCGGAACTGCTTGTTTTCTCTACGTCATGCTTTCTTTCCTTTTCGTAAATGTCTCCTTTGTCAGGCACAACTCCACGTTGATAATTTAGTTGCGTGCTTCCTCTAGAATCATGCGCACAATTCACGCATGTTGGATATTAGAAAATATAAGAGTGTCACATCTGTTTTGATCACTGAACAAATTACATAATAACGATTTTTGTTGAATCAATCCTTCTTGCTTCAAATTTGTTAAGAAAAGTAAGCTTTCTTGAGGAAAATGAAGCTTTGTAGAAGTCATGCTTCGAGTTTGACATCATGAAATTATCTCTATAAAGCTCAAAAAACATTGATTAATAATCTTCATATTCTCTAAATGAATGAGTTATTTTCTTTCATTGTGCCTCCTTCCCACCAAAAACGAGAGAGCCCTTCCAACGATAATCCTCCTTTCTAATCAGATCTACGCCCTCCTTTTTTAGATACATGCACCTTCGCCTCCATGCGACCACCCATCGTTTTGTTGTTGCCCACCATACTATTCTTTCACGACTTTAAGAACTTGAGAAGTAAAGTACACCTTTCATTGTTCCATAACGATCTGGAACATAGTTTTCTATTATTGACTTTATCTTTCATATACATCTTAGTCTATACTTGATTACACATGTATAATCATGTAATTTCTTGGCAATTGCAATGCATGTACATGGATTGAAACCTTTTCGATGGCTTGAAACCATTAGCTCCCAATATCCAAGAATATGATTCATGTCATTTTGTTCTCTTCCTTCTTCATCCTAAATTAAATAGGCCAAATATATGCATCTTTATGTAGAACCACAAAGCTTGCATCTTTTTCTCTGACATCCACAAATCATATCGTGAACCATTGATCCAAACAATGTTCTAGCTTGAGGTAAGTAGACGCGAGAGTAGAGATGAAAATCTCTACGACAACAATACTATGCTAACTGAGGCTCTTATGGGTGATTCTCTTTCCCACATGAGGCTGCTAGATTCTTGTTATCAAGATCTTGCTCACAAGCATTCGAAGGTTACAGATGCAGAAAAGAGAGAAAAAATAGACATGCCAGGAGACAAGACAAAACACAGTGTTGGGTGCAATCTCCCCCCATGCACTCTGTTTTGACAGTCCACAAAGTGCATGTATTTATAGGAATTTTTTATTATGTCAAAAAGAGTGGTTACATGAGAGCCGCTTTGAAAAGCATGCATGAAAGTAAAACTGGGTGACTTCTGTAGAAAGCATTTGCTTTTAATATTAGGAATTGTGATCGACAATGACCCTTATTCTAACCACTACTTCTCTAACTATTTCTAATAATAGAAACTTCTACGTGGGTTTATTTACAAACTAAATTATAAATCCCATTTATTGATGTCCGCCCTTTCACGCCTTTCATGCCCTCACGAACCTTTAGCTACTATATCAAAAACATCAAAACACATTAATACATGAATAAATTAACACTCCAACAATGCCATGTTCAATATATTCCGTAATTTATAACATGCCCCTCAGTCGAAAAAGCAACTGACCTCAGTTGATAAAAATAAACATGGATGGCCAGTCACATGTTCCATCACTGAACAAAAATAAGCATGTTCCATGTAAAACACATGCATGGAAATGTTCATGGAGGCATTAAATTATTAAGATTATCTGTGAGTTGCTAATATGTTGGAATCAATGTCAATATGGTCCAATATTATCTTCATTAGAAGTGTTTTTCTCTTCAAATTCCACATGAGCTAACAACATATGTAAGTTTCTCTATAGTCCTACCACAACAGAAAGCAGGCAGCAGTGTTGGATAAAACCACTACCTCCCAACGTGGAGACCCGAGTTCAATTCCCGTCTGGATCACGCAATGTGATGGAGATGTTTTTTTTTTGAAAAAAGAAAAGCTATTCCACACAAAAATCAAGGCAACGTTAATCTTTGTACATTCTCTAGTAATACATTTAGTATTGTGTGTTTGTGCTCCAAGCTTCTTCTTCTTCCTTGTGCTGTTCGCGTGCTTCTGCAGACGTCTATCTCCAACAATTGGTATCAGAGCAGGTCGTCCCTTCTTCTAGGGCGCCCTCGACACTCCTCCGTTTGCAGTCTCAGATTCGCACAAAATTTGGTGAGCATACTCAAGGTGTTTCCAAGATCAAAACAGCTTTGCTGTGTGGTGCCGAAATCGCGATCTGAGCTCGTTTCAGCCTCCGAACGCACTATCGTAGCGCTTCTGCAGGCTATTTCGTCCTTTTGTGCCAAAGGTATATACCAGTTTCTGTTCGTTAGTTTAAGCGTCTCGAAGTCTGCTACAGGTCTAGCAGAACTCATCTAGGCAGTTGCGTTCAACTTTTTGAGATAGAGTCAATTTTCTGCATCAAGGTATTTTAGTCACCGGCCATGGCTGAAAGCAATGATGTATTCCGTATGTTGGCTGTTGAGGATAAGTTGGATGGTACCAACTACCCATTATGGGCTTATATGATGCAACATGTACTGGTTGCAAAAGGACTGTGGAACATTGTGCAGGGTGTTGAAAGACGTCCTGTTACACCTGCGACTACACGTACTACAAATACAGGTGCTGGAGGTGTTGGAGCTGATGAAGATGGTGTCGAAGATGATATTCTGCAGATTCCTGTTCGTGCTGTTGTTTCTGTTGCACCTACTGCAGAGCAAATTTGTTGGGATGGCAGAAATGCCCAAGCACATGCATTGATAGCTTTGTCTGTCAAACGTGCCATTATTCCTCACATTCGCTCTTGCAGAACAGCAAAAGGATGCTTGGGATACACTTACCACTTTGTACCAGGCTAGGAATGAGGCTCGTGTTGCTTACCTCCGAAAACAGTTGAAGAGTGAGCACATGAATGAAGGTGATTCTATGGACAGTTTTCTCACAAAGATCAAAGACCTGAAGGAACAATTGATTTCTGCTGATGAGGTTATACCAGATAGCTCACTTGTGCAGACCGTTCTGAATGGTCTTCCTGATTCATATCAGAGTTTTGCCTCTACTCTTCGGTTGATGATGAAAGGCAATCCGAATGCCTTGTCATTTGAGGAATTAGTCTCTGTTCTATTGCAGGAAGATCAGTCCAGGCTGAACAGGTCCATTATGCGTGTTGCAGATCAAGCTTTCATGGCTAGTCAGAAGGGCAAAGGAAAATGGAGCTCTTCTACTAGTAAGCAGAAATCTGCAAATGCTGCACAATTGAAGAACCAGGATAAAGATGAGAAGAAATCAGAAAAGCAGAAATTGTTCTGCAAGTACTGTAAAGGAAATGATCATATTATAAAGAACTATCCAAAACTGGCTGCTAAAGAGGCAAAGAAGAAAGAGGCTGGAATGGTTGTTGTAGAGGCCTCTACACCAAAAACAGAGTCTGCAAATCTTGTGCAGGAAGAAGAATGGGCATTTACTACTGTCTGTAGTTTTGACCCATCTTCTCATGATCAGTGCATGTCTGCAGTAGACTCAGATGTTTGGTACTTTGACAGTGGGGCGACCAAACATATTACCTCGCAACGCAGTTTCTTCTCTTCACTCAAGCCTACCCCTACAGGGAATACTGTCACATGCGCCAATAACTCCTCTTATCCTGTTATGGGAGTTGGTAAGATCATTCTGACTACTGCTGATGGTAGTTCTTTCACTTTGTCAGATGCTTTATTTGTGCCAAGGATCAAAAAGAACCTGTTATCAGTTTCTGCATTAGCCAAGATTGGCTTGGTTGTGAAATTCGTTGATGGCAGGTGTACAGTCCATGATCTCTCAAATGGCTATGTGATTATTGCTTTTGGTATTTTATGTCGTGGGCTATATAAGCTCATAGACTATGAAAGATCTGTGAATGATTCGGCATGTGCAGTTCATGATTCTCAGGCTATGTCAGATGCAAAGCTTTGGCATGCACACTTTGGTCATCTGAATTTTGCTAGTTTGTTACGCCTGCAGAAATCTAAAATGGTGTCCTCTTTGCCCAAACTTGAGGCACCTGGAAAACATGTTTGTGAAGGCTGTATTTTGGGCAAAATACAGCGTTCTTCCTTTCCAAAAGATGGTTCAGTTCGGGCTACGCAGAAATTGCAGCTTGTACATAGTGATGTCTGTGGTCCTATGCACACACCCTCTTTTGGAAATTACCTTTACTTCGTGACTTTCAGTGATGATTTTTCCAGGCATGCATGGGTATATCCACTCAAAGCAAAGTCCGAAGTGTTCATGTGCTTCAAACAGTTTTTGGTTTTGGCTGAAAATCTGTCAGCATGTAAAATGGGCACCCTCCGTTCTGATCGAGGGGAGGAATATATGTCTTCAGATTTTAATGCATTTCTGGCTGAACATGGGATAATACACCAGTGTATAGTGCCGTATACACCTCAACAGAATGGAGTTGCTGAAAGAAAGAACATGTCACTCATGGAGATGGCGAGGTGCATGGTCAAAAGTCAGGCTTTACCACATAGTTTCTAGCTTGAGGCTGTCATGTGTGCAACATATGTACTGAAAAGGTGTCCCACTAAAGCGTTGCAGTCTATCACTCCATATGAGGCTTGGCATGACCGCAAGCCATCTGTTGCTCATCTGCGTGTTTTTGGTTGTTTGGCATATGCATTAGTGCCTGAACAACATCGCAGAAAATTGGATGATAAGGCAGTAAAATGTTTTTTTGTTGGGTACAGTTCTGAAAGTAAAGGCTATCGTCTGTATCATCTACACACTAAACGCATTCTGGTTAGCTGTGATGTTGTCTTTGTGGAAGATGCTATTCAGCCATTGCTTTCATGTACTAAGGAGACATCTATTAGCTCCAAAGACATGTATGATACTTTGATGCCTCTTTTTACAGGTGGACAGTTTAGTGCTGGTCCTAATGAGGCAACTTCTCAGCCTTTGTAGGTTTCATATGATGATGCACATCATTCCATTTCTGATGCAGATTTACATGATGCACTTGTTGATGAGAGAGTTGATATTGAGCAGGCAAAAACTATGCCAAAATGGCTGGTGCAGACTTTGCGTGACAACAAATTAGATGCATCTTTGTCATATCGTACTCGTTCAGACTCTCATCATTAGGGAAAAAATGAACCCTGCATGGGCCTTTTGGATTAAGGAGTGATTAGTGATGGACCAATGAGAAGAGGGTGGTGGACACAGTCTAGTCCCTTAATCACCTAGACTAGGCATAGGCTTCCCTTGTTTTTTTGTGGTCAAAGAGCAAGAAACCACTTCAAACTCATGGTTTTTCTCATTAGAATGGTTTCAAATGCTTCAGAATGATTTAGAACCCTTGGATTGGCTTAAAAATCCAAAGGTAGAGGTTGAAGGGCAAAAGTCAAGGCGCCTTTGCTTTTTGGCCCTTGGATTTGGTTTGAATCTAGTGGCTAGGATGAAAAGAGCCTTCAAAAAGGCGCCTTTGATTTAGAGCCCTTGGATTGGGGCTAAGATCTAATGGATCTCATTGATTTGCAGGTCCTTGGAGCGCCTTAAATAATGGCCTTTGGATGCAAGCTTGATCCAATGGCTGAGATGGATGCCTTGGAGATCTTAGGCGCCTTTTGTCCTAGTCCCTTGGATAAGGAGATGATCGGACGGCTGAAATCACACGCGCCTTGAAGCTCAGCCCCAAACGCGGAGATCCGTGGGATTTCGCTTGATCCAAGGGCCTAAAAGCTTGTAGAGAGTGACTAAAAAAGCCTGCTTGAATAGTCCAAACTCCCACGAATTTATTGCCTTTCTCTCTCTAGAGATACTTCGAATCAATCCAAGCCATTCAATTCCAACATCCAAGGGCTCAAAATGTTCCCATTTGGTAATTCAAATACAAAAGCTATCAAATAGTATTTTATTTCAAAAAACCACTCGTGGTTTTGTATGCTCCCTTAAACCACTAGATTAAGCATTTTAATCCCAAAAAATTAGGAATCCTTATAAGGCCCATGCAAGGCTCATATTTTTCCTAATGTAGTGCCTCCTTTGCATCACATTGCTATGCCATGGCTGCATCTAGTCTCTGTGATGAGAATGAGCGTGTTTCTTTTGATGAAGCACAAAATTCAAAAAATTGGATGGCTGCTATGCAATCTGAATATGATGCTATAATGAAGAATGGTATATGGTCTTTATGTGACTTGCCTCCTAGCAAGAAGGCCATTCGCACTAAGTGGGTATACAAGCTTAAGCGTAAGCCTGATGGTACAGTTGACAGGTATAAGGCTAGGCTTGTTGCAAAGGGTTATGCACAGGAAAGAGGCATTGATTTTGATGAGACCGTTGCACCTACATGCCGTATGACTACTGTTCGGAGCATTTGTGCACTTGCAGCCCATCATGGTTGGAATGTACATCAGTTGGACATTAAAACAACATTTCTAAATGGTGACTTGCATGAAGAAGTGTATGTTTTTCAGCCTGTGGCTTTGTGCAGAAAGGGCATGAAAACCAGGTGTGCAAGTTAAAGAAGGCATTAATATATGGTTTAAAGCAAGCACCACGTGCTTGGTATGAGAAGATACATGCCTATATGATTGCACATGGTTTTGAGAACAGTCCAATTGAAAGCACCTTATATGTTAAGTGTGCTAATGATGTGCTTCTGATCATTGTTGTCTATGTTGACAACATGCTGCTCACTGGTCCTATTGAGACACATATTGCTGATTTTAAGGCTGATTTGCATGCCTCATTTGAGATGTCTGATTTGGGGCATTTGCATCACTATTTGGGCATTCAGCTTATGCACGTTGATGGTGGAATGGCTTTGTGTCAAAAGAAGTATATTGACACATTATTGCAGCGTTTTGGCCTTCAAGATTGTAAGCCTATTGCCACTCCTATGGAGACATGTTTACGATTGAGTCTTCATGATGCTGGAGATGCATTTGATGTTGTTCTCTATCAGCAGGCTGTTGGATGCTTGATTTACTTATGCATTACTCGGCCAGATATTCAGTTTGTTGTCTCACAGATGAGCAGGTTTATGCATTGCCCAGGAGTCACACATTGGAAAGTTAAGCGCATCTTTCGCTACTTGAGTGGTACTCGGCTACTTGGGTTGTTTTATCCCAAGGGGGGATCACTACCGCCATATTTGCATGCTTTTTCTGACTCAGATTGGGCTGGTTGCTATGACACTCGTGTGTCCACCAGTGGTTTTTGCTTCATGACTGGTAGCTCATGTATATCTTGGTTGAGCAAGAAGCAGCCTACTGCGGCCACTTCCAGTTGTGAGGCTGAGTATAGGGCAGCTTTCACAGCGACTGTTGAGTGTGTGTGGCTCAGACGCCTTATGCCTGATTTGGGTGTTGGCCAGTCTTCTGCCACCACCATCTTCACTCACAGTCAGAGCGCATTGGCAGTTGCGAGGAACCCTGTGTTCCATGCTCGCACTAAGCACATTGAGGTGCATTATCACTATGTCAAGGAGAGGTTCTCTGCTGGGGAGATTAGCTTGGCATATGTGCCCACGCAGGAGAACATTGCAGACCTTTTCACGAAGGCTCTGCCTAGGGAGAAGTTTGAAGCTTTCCGCAAATCTTTGGGCTTACTTCCTTTTGTGGAGTGATTTCCACATAGCTTGGCACTTCCTTATACATGAGTGCCAGCTCCTTGTTCACCGCATCACTCCCAGGGGGGATTTGTTGATATGTTTAGGTAGTGATGTGTGTGAACACTCTAGGACTGCCGGGGCACTTTTTTCCCTCTTTAGGAGGTTTTTTTCCCCCGGCTTGTATATATGCCTATTGCCCTAATGGGCTACTTATCTTTGTACATTCTCTAGTAATACATTCAGTATTGTGTGTTTGTGCTCCAAGCTTCTTCTTCTTCCTTGTGTTGTTCGCGTGCTTCCGCAGACGTCTATCTCCAACAAGAACCAATTGAAGAAGAGGTAACCCTTCAACATCCAGAGTCATAGATAGGTCTTTACCTACAATTTCTCCTATTGACGATCAGGCAAGATGGGATGGTACAGATGCTTTAGCACTTTTCATTCATAGGAATGAGTATTAAAAAGCATATTCTACCACAGATCAGATCTTGCGGAAGTTTTAGACAAGATTGGTTGAAGCTTGAGAATCTTTTTAAGAGCAAAAATCCTGCTAGGAAAGCTCACTTGAGGAGACAACTAGCAAATACAAGGATGAAAGCTGGTGAGTCAATTCAAACCCACATTACGAGGCTCGTTGACTTGAGAGATCAACTTATAAATATAGGAGTTGAGATATCAGATGAATAAATGATAAATACGCTCATTAATTCACTTCCTATTTCATATCAATCTTTTATAACTACTCTTACCCTTACCACAAGAGATAGAGAGGTTACATTTGAAGAGTTATAGTTCTTGTTGCTTCAAGATGAAGATCAGTTGAAGGGAATGGAAGAGAATGAAGAACCACTTTTATCTTCATCAAAGGGGAAAAAGAAGAAGAAGGAGAAGAAGGAAAAACAATCCATAAAGGAAATTAAGTCCCTTTCACCTTCTACTTCAGATTCTATATCTAGTACATCTAAAGAGAAGTCTTCTAAGAAGAAGGATGTGATATGT
This sequence comes from Ceratopteris richardii, assembly GCA_020310875.1. Lineage (NCBI taxonomy): Eukaryota > Viridiplantae > Streptophyta > Polypodiopsida > Polypodiales > Pteridaceae > Ceratopteris > Ceratopteris richardii. The sequence goes on from CM035412.1 coordinate 11,896,122, forward strand.
TTTTCGTGCGAGATACCTGGACATTTAGAAGTAGCATGTTATAAAAGGATTGCAGTAGAAAAGAAAAAGGCATCACGTAATGTTGCAGAAGATGATAAAAAAGGAAAATCTCAAGGTGATTCTTATGCTTGTATCAACATTGATGAAGTAGCTTTTGATCAGGCAGCTTTACAAGTTCTTTGAACAAGTCCTTGGATATTTGACTCATGTGCTACAAGGCATATGACAGGTTGCAAAGATGTGTTTTCTTCTCTTTCCTATTCTTCAAGTAGAAGAGTTACTATTGTAGATCACAATGATTTGGATGTTGTGGGAATAGGTACAGTAACCCTGAACTCAAGAGAAAGTGGTAATTTTCAGATTTCAGATGTTCTATATGTACCTGAAATGAAGAAGAATCTGCTATCTATATCTGCATTTTTAGGTGATGGTTTTGAAGTTGTTTTGAGAGAGATCTTTGTAAGATCTTATCATATAAAGACAACAAGTGTATTTTGCAAGGTGAGCATAGAGGATGGATCTTTGTTTTTTCAAAAATCAATCAGGCATATGCGATGAAATCTTCATCATTTGTGGAAGATATGAAGCTATGGCATGGGAGATTTGGACATATTAGTTTTGGAGCTCTCAAGAGTGTCAAAGATAGAGGTATGGTTGAGATTTTACCCTCATTCAAGCTACCAGATGATTCCGATATATGTTTCCGATATATGTGAAGGTTGTCTTGAAGGTAAGATGCATAAACTACCTTTCAAGAAGCATGGTCATATTACAGCTACCAGGAAATTGCAGATTTTTCATTCAGATGTGAATGGACCTATGAGAGCAGATTCTATTCAAGGCTTCAGGTATTTTGTTCTATACGATGGTGATTTTTCGAGATACTCATGGATCTATGGTCTTAAGTTGAAGTCAAAAGTCTATCCTATGTTCAAGAAGTTTGTAGCTATGGTTGAAAATGAAAATCAAGAAACTATTCAGATTCTCAGAAGTGATAGAGGTGGAGAATACTTATCAAATGAGTTCCAGACATTTCTTGATGAGAAAGGTATTACTCGAGGCCTTACTATTTCTTATACTCCTCAGCAAAATGGTGTTGAAGAAACAAAGAATAGAGTACTTGTTGAGATGATGCGGAGCATGATGGCATCCAAGAAGCTTTCACTGAAATTTTGGTTTGATGTAGTACATACAGCTAGCCACATTTTAAACAGGTCATCTACAAAAGCTTTAAAGTTAATCACACCTTATGAAGCTTATTATGATAGAAAACCTAATGTGAGTTACTTCAGAGTGTTTGGATCACTTTCTTATGTACATATTGAGAAAGAGGACCAAGGCAAACTAGATGTAAAGGCAAAGAAAGCTATTTTCATTGTCTATCCTGTTGAGAGTAAAGGATACAGGTTTTATGTTCCAGAGACAGGTGAAGTTATTCTTTCACGTAATGGTTATATTCCTGAAAATAAGGTTTGTCATAAAGAGGTAGAAATTCTAGAGTTCATTAGTGAAAATGACTATGGATTTTTTAGAAAGATTTTGGATCTACATGTTCACCCATATCAGGAGGAAGTTAAAATTCCTAGGATTCAAGAAAAAGTTGAAGAAAGAGGAATTTACAACCTTCTACAGAGTCACTTCCACATGCAACTTTGTTTCTAGAAATGGAAGAAGTTTGAGTTCCAAAAAGTCGTAGTACCTTAGAAGGAGAAGTTCCAGAACCTGTAGAAGCTGAAATTTCAGAAAGAGTTTCGCCACTATTTAAAGATACACCTACTTGGTTATATCAAACTTGGAAAGATAGTGGTATAAAGAGTTTTACAGGAAGAACAAGGAGTCAGACTAGACAACAACAACAAGATCATGTAAGAAGAAGAAGTCAAACTAGACAACAACAACAAAAAGATCATGTAAGTTTTGCTGAAGGCTTTGAGATTCATGATATTTTGGCACTTACAACTATTGAAGATGAACTAGCATGTGTTAAAGATGCACTTAAAATTCCTATTTGGAGAAAAGCTATGCAAGAAGAGATTTCATAAGAATCAAACTTGGCAGCTATGTGAGTTACCAAAGGGAAAGAAGGCTATAGGTGTACAATGGATCTTCAAAATCAAAAGGAAAGCAGATGGTACTATTGATAGATACAAGGCCAGGTTAGTTGTCAAAGGATATGCACAACAAAAATGTATTGATTATGATGAGACATTCGCCCCTACGTCTAGGATGAGTGTTATTAGTTCAATACTTGCTTTAGCAGCACATTTTGGTTGGCATATATATCAACTTTACATTAAGATTGGTTTTCTAAATGGTGATTTACATGAGGATGTGTATATTCAGCAGCAAGAAGGTTTTGAACACACATGTAAAGAACACTTAGTGTGTAAGATTATAAAAGCTTTGTATGGTTTAAAACAAGCATATAGAGCATGGTATGAAAAGAAACATACATATCTTTCCATTGATTTCCATCACTTAGATGCAGCTCCAACTCTTTATGTCAAAGGTGAACCGGGTATGATGATTATAGCAATCATTTATGTAGATTATATTATATTCATAGGTCCTAGAGATGAAGATTTGCAAATGTTCAAAGAACAATTGAAGCAAACATTTGATGTGAATGATTTAGGCATTTTGCATTATTATCTTGGGATTCAGTTTCTGTTGCGAGATGAGTGTATCTATATGACACAATAGAAGTACATTGAGAAACTTTTGGAGAGGTTTAAGGTGAGTGATTCTAAACGTATGCAAACAGGTATGGATCATAACATGTCTTTACAAATGGTAGCAAATGCAGAGCCATTTGATGCTACTCTATATAGTCAAGCAGTTGGTTGCTTGATATATCTATGTAATACATGTCCTAATATACAGTTTGTAGTTTCTCAAGTATCAAGGTTCATGCAGAATCGAAAAGTGTTACATTGGAAAGCAGTAAAGCAAATCTTTCAGATATTTGAATTTCGCTATGGTATTTTCGAAATCTACACATTTGTTACTAAAAGGATTTTCAGATTTGATTGGGTAGGTGATAGAGACACAAGAAGAAGTACTAGTGGATTTTGTTTTTATCTTGGAGATTGTCTTATCTCGTGGATTTCAAAGAGACAACCCACTATTGCCACTTCATCATGTGAAGCTGAATATCGTGCAGTATTTATAGCTACTCTAGATTCAATATGGTTGTGAAAGATTTTCAGTTATCTTGATGTGAGAGTACATGATCCCATTCAGACATTTTTAGATAGCTAGAGTGCTATAGTTATAGGAAAGAATCTAGTGCATCATGCAAGGACAAAGCATATAAAGGTACACTACCACTATATTCGAGAGCAGATAGCTAAGAAGCACATTGAGCTATATGTTCCTTCTAGTGAGAATGTTGTAGATATATTTATAAAAGCATTGACTGAGGATAGTCATGAGAAGATTTGCAGGTTACTGAAGCTTGTACCAATATGAAATTGAAGGAGGGATTGTTGGAATCAATGTCAATATGGTCCAACATTATCTTCCTTAGAAGTGTTTTTCTCTTCAAATTCCACATGATCTAACAACATATGTAAGTTTCTCTATAGTCCTACCACAACAAAAAGTGGGCAGCAACATTGGATAAAACAACCGCCTCCCAACGTGGAAACCTGGGTTCGATTCCCATCTAGATCACGGAATATGATGGAGATGTTTTTTTTTAAACAAAAAGCTATTCTACAAAAAAATCAAGGCAACATTGATATTTGTGTAATCGCATGGCGGACTTCTTTTTAGATAATCATCGTGCTATTTTGGATATGCTTTTCATTGGAGTAAACTACTATATAAAGAAAGGACATGCTCCTTATGTAATATCACTCACGGATCACTCAAAGATCACAGGCTCTTGGTGTTCTAAAGCTTTGGAGAGGGATTTTTGGTGAAGGAGAGGCTACTCTCCTGGAGCAAGAAGTCTTCTACAAGGTGGTGGTAACTATTTTTTGTGAGTTAACCTTATATTATTTTTTTAGGGTTTCTCTATCCTAATCTCAAAATTAGGGTTGGTTGATTTACAGTTTTGTTACACTATTATGTGAGAATATGGTTAGCTTTGTTGCTCTTTCACTTCACGCACACTTAGATTATTTCAACATAATCTAAATTTTGTATCATCATCTTCTTGGATATTCTTCCATTAGTGAGTGCACCACTTTATATGGTTGAGTATTACTCCCATGTTGTAATTTGGACATCTATTTTTTAATGAGTAAGCATCCAGCTTACGGCCCCTGCTTGTCTCAAGATCTTTTTCTTTTTATCTCTCACTTATCATCTTAATTAATTAAGTGTGTATGCTCAAACGGTTTTAGTACTGGAATGATCCTGAGGCCCCAAATTCAAACATGACATAGCCTATGAATAAGTCAATATTCTACTTCATTTTCAAATGTAGATCTAAAGTATTATCCTACATACTAAATTATATGTGTAAATGCATTACATATAATCAAAGAAAATTATACTAGTGAAAAAATTGTGGTTGATGTGGTTGTTGCAAACTGATCCTCTTGATAGTCGATTGGTACTCATTCTCTGCATCATGAGTAAAGGCAATAGCCTCATGAAGTGATGTAGGTCAGCCTGAACAAAGCTTTTCTTGAATCTCCTTCTCCAAACCATCATTATACTTCTTCTTCTTCATAGTAACATCTGAAACATCTTCAAGCAAGCAAAGAGATACTAGGTATTGGTAGAACCAATCCATAAAGGTTGTAAACATATCACCTTCCATCCATGTAAATTTAGCCCACAATTTTCGAACATGTAGGTTGAACTGTAGGGGTAGAAAAGACTCCTTAAAATTTTCTTGAAAAAACTTCCATGTGCTTGGACAATCTGCACTATGACAAAGATCATTTCACCAAAGCTGAGCTTTTTCAACTAAATAGTTAGTGGCAAATTTGACTTTTTCACTTTCACCATACATTTCATCAGTATAAAAATCATCAAATTGTGACAACCATGAAAGGATTAAACGGCCATCCTTACTGCCATGAAACCATAAAAAATGGTAATTCTTAACAGTAATCTTGGAATGTGTGCCATCTGATTGGATAGAGAAAATAGCTTTGACTACCGTTATAAGGTTGTCTTCATCAGTTTCCATCTTTTCCAGTACTTCTTCGCATTGTCCGATCTCATTCTGAGCTCCTCATAGTTCGTGCCGCAGTAGCTCAAGTTGTTGCTCGAGTGTTACCTTGGGTAGAGGTGGCTCGCGAAAATACTCCATGTTATTCGTAAGATGCATGAGGATGTATAGAACAAAACTGTTGTATAATTACATGGGTCTAAGGGGTAGAACCCTTGGGTTTCTAGGTGTGAAACCCTTGGGATTTATGGTTTATTTACCCCTTTTAAATGGGTCTTGAACCTTAGGGCTAATTATCTAAGGTTGAGTACCTTAGGCTTGATTTGAAGCTTCTCCTAGCCACTTGGTTTGTACCTGAGAGCTTGGAGAGTCTTCTTTTAGAAGCCATGTGATTTCATGTGATTTCATAAGCTTGGAAACCATGTGAATACCTTAGGGACCCATGTGATGGAAGGTACACATGTCCTCTTGAGAGGGACTTACCCCCTTCGACTTGGAGCTATATATTGGAGGGGTTGGTTGGGTGGAAACACATCTCTTCCTAGTGTGACTCTAGCTAGTTAGTTCTCTTAGTTTGTGTGTGGAAGCTATGGGGCTCTCACACAACAGTGGCATCAGAGCCAGATTTCATCGAAATTCCCATTTTACTCAAGCTTTAGCACGGAGGTATCATTGTGGCAACCTTCTTCCAAAGTTCTCTATTGAGAAAGAGATGTGCATATGACTCCCCTACAAGGGAGAGTGTTGGCCTCAATGGTCCCTATCAAACATTTGACGGGCGGCCAAGAAGGATGCCATAGACAGGAGGGCAGCAGCAGTCGCGCGATTCTCTCTTCTCTCCTCTTGTGATGTTTGAAGGTACTCAGCGCTAGATCTTATGGATACATATTTGCTAAGTTAGAAGTCGCATATGGGATTTTGAGGAGCGAGCAACAATAGTAGTTGGCAACACACGCATAGCATCTTGTCCGGGCATTCTCGATTTTAAAAGACATTTTTTTGTTGCCCTTTAATGGGAACAAAACCCTTGCAGTAGTCGGTAGAGCTCAGCCATATTGAATGCCCATTCCGACCATCTATGGAGAACTCCACCCTTGCACACTCTTTATGTGTGTAGTAAAAGAGATTGTGAGCAACCTTCAATTACTCCTCCCAAACTCAATATACGAGATTTAGGAGCCTCTCAATGGTTGTGCAATAATCTTTGATGTGCAAAGATGAGAGGAGATAGATTTTCTTGATAACAAGTGCATAATGGCACGAGAGGTTCCAACAACCTCTCTCTTTATCCTTTCCCATTTGAAAGGATAGAAAGTTACAAGGCTACTTGGAAGGGCAATTGCAACTACATCTTCAACCACCGATTCGAAGCTTGGAAAGTATCTACTTCTGCCAACCCAAACTTCATCAAATTGAATTCGGGGAAGTATTTCGTTGTCATTTCCCTTATTCTTTGCATAATAGAATTTAATTATCTATTGCCCAAATGGATGTATAATGTTAAGTATTCTCACAATATTTATAGCCTTGAGGAAGTTATGACACAGGGAGGATGCTCATTCAAGAAGTTATGAAATGGAGCTTCTTCATCATATGAATTCAGTTCTATTTTTATTTTCTTTTGTATCGCATCAGTAAATACTTATAACACCAAAACAAGTGTTCCTTTAAGTATTTTAGAAGAGGACATTCATTTTGTAAGTTGTGCACTATGAGCCAAACATAAAGACAAGAGATATATGTTCCAAGGAGCACAAGAAACACAATGTTAGTTTAGGAGAAGTATTTCCATGCTCTAATTTTCATCATATAGGTATGAAGTGTGTTGCTCTTCATATAGGAATCACAATGTGACATCCATTAACTATGCATAAAGATTCTGCCCTTTAAAATTGCATGCATAGATGCATGATTTCATAGGTAAATATCCACATATTGGGAACAAAGTAAGTATAAAGTGTTGGAGAAGGAGGCCAATAGTGAACAACATGGAATGGCCCAAGCCTACTTCATCATCATCAGAACACTCAAACAAAGTCAAAGGATGGACGAAGCTTAATTTCTAGATAAGTATTTGCCCTCTTTTCTTTTCCTTTCAAACCATGAAGCATGTACTACATGTAATAGAAATGAACTCAGAAGTGGATGCATAGATTTAAGTGGCCACATTTGCTTGATCATATAAATAATCTGTCATGGAAACTATTTTCACTATGCATCATATTAATATGATTTTGGAGACGAAAGATTCTATATGCATAAATATGGTCATGGTCTATGATAGATGCACAAAAAGAAAGATGCATGGATATTTCGCACCATCCTCTGACTGAAAAAAGTTTCAATTTGGAACTTTTGCATGCTTTAAAGAGGGGTTCAACTTTTGAACCTTATGCATGGTACACCTTTTCCAATGAAAGTGTAAAGGTTTGGCAAGCCCTATGCACATGGAACATATTACATGGTTTTTGGAGTTGAGAGGAAGCTTAAGTTCCTAAAGTTAAGCTTAAGTAGGATTTGATTTTATTGGTTTATAAGAAGAATGGTAATTAGGCGGATTGACCACTATAAACCATTTAAATTAGTTATGTTTGGCTTAGGAATTAAAAGCCAAATAATCCTAACTTCTTGAAAATACCTTAAGCTTAAAATCCCTCTTATGGAATTTTAAATTCCATAAAAGCGCATGGCATGTCTGATCAGCAAGGCCATAGACTTAAGGTAGTAATACAAAAATTTTCTCTCTTAAAACCACAATACAATGGTGGTAACTTAGAGCACTATCTTCTCAAAGCTCTAAGGAAGAGGAAATATGGTATAACAGAATTTTAGTGTTGGAAGCTAGAAGTGTCAATTCTCTTGTTCAAGAAAGCTCTTTGTTTAAAAAAACTAAAGAACTATTTAGAGCTTTACATTATTCTTCCAAGCAAATGCAATGCATGAAGAGCGTAAAACTCAAGGGTTGTAATAAACCCTAAGTACCATTTTCTATTGTCCTAGAAATAAAGGACTATATAGTAAATGCAATTACCATCTACTTCAACATAGAGATTTGATTGGCAAGTCAATTATTCTTTCTCAGATTACTCATAATGTCAAAAAAGATGATATCTATTTGAGATATCAACTAGCTCTATCATCAAGTGACATAACGAGATCTTCCAGAGTATATCTCAATCAAGGAATAATTGAAAAGTCGATTTTTTTAGACTAATCTTGTCAAGTTTCCATATGTTCTGCAGTGGAAATAACACTTACAAGTCCAAGAAGTAACAGATCTTACTTGATTAGAAGAAGGTTTGATCCCAAAATTCAAGCTAAAGTTACCTTTACTTAAGTGGAAGTGTAAGTCCGATGGTATGGGACATCTGAGCTTACATTACCACTGAAGTTGATTCGATGGTATGGGACATCGAGTTTAGAGGTAATTCAAAACTTGAACCTTGGGACATTTGTTCTATATACTTCAAGAAGAGAAAGCAAAAAAGCTATGAGTAGTTCTTTTAACCAGTAGGAACAATAAAAGATTTAAAATAAACTCTTTGAAATACTTCTAAAAGAGCACAATTTTCAATTTACTCTCAGGTAGTTTTCGAGGACGAAAACTCTTAAGAAGAGGAGAAAGTCTCCAAGAACTTGTATCTTATGCCTTGAAAAGACCAAATAGGGTATTGCAAGGTAAAAGATATGCAAGAAATAGATAAAGTTGAAGTACTTCCTCATATTCTATTACTTCATATATCTTTAATCACATCTTCCAACTAAATGAAGTTCTCAAAGATTGGGAATTCTCAAAGAACCCAAATTCAAGAGAAGACTCGCATACACCATAAGGATTGTATATATCCTAAGTGGGTTAGGAAAAGAAGTTAGATGAGCTATAAAGCATAATCGTAAAAGTATCTTGATGCTTCATGGGGATAACCTAACATACGTTATGGATTCCAGTAATATAGACCTAAGGAACATGACTTCTTGTATGAAGCATAATAGCTAGATACCCAAGTAAAACCCATGGGTAAAGCATTGAACATGAAGGGATCTATTGGATAAAGACTTATTCTTATCTCTTATTTTGGCAAAAGAAGAGAAGAAAAGCCAAAAGACCCAAGTAGGGTAAAGATCAAGTGAAACTTAAAGTTTGATAAGATGAGTCACACCACATTAAATGGTTAACCGAATATTTTGAGTATGATTAGTAGTGGTGTATCTAAGCACCTTAGTCCTTGCTCTCATAATTTGGTACCATAGTATGAAGGGCATTTAAAAGGACAAAAAAGGTGAGAAGGTATAGATACATAGTTATGTGGATTGGATGAAGAACCCACTGGTATGCGATGGTGGGTACTGATTCCCATTGAGTACTTTTTCTTGATGGCGAGAAGAAAAATTGACTCATGATCCAATGGAATACATCAAGAAGATAATGTCTAGGAATGAGTATCTTCTTCAATTATCCTCTCAAAGGGAAGAAGAATTCTTCCAACAAAATATTAAGGATCTATCTCTCATAAAAAGTTAGAAATAAGGAGAGGATCAATTTTTTTTAGTTGGAAGGTAAACTCCAAAGAATGATGCTCTAGAAGCTTCATCCCAAAGAGTGACTTGAAATTCAAGGAACATAAAAATGATCTTAGACCAAGCTTGAAAGAAAGCTCAGAAAGATCATCTTTTTGATACTTGATAATTCATGTTAACTGAAGAATAGGAAAGATCTAATTATGATGTCAACATAGGACATCTTTAATAGATCTAGTATATAAGGAGAGAACTCTTGAAGGATCAAGAATACCTTTAAGGTTTGAGATGCAACTAAAGATCTGTAAGGATTAAGCATTGAAGAAATGATTGGAATAATCTATTTCTACTTATGACCTTGAAGATAACACGATCTTTTACACTATGAGTTCCCATCTTGGGACGTAGTTATAAAGATCTTAATCTTTTTGGAAGAACAAGTAAAATAGGTTTCAATCAATTGGAGTCTTCAATAGTTAGATTAATCCCTATGGACTCTAGTCCCTTAAAAGTGGATTCTCAAAACTATGAAAAGTTTTGAAAGAACATGAACCCACTTTTGGTAATCTATTTCTCTCTGAAGATAAAGAGGATGTTATTGACTCTTAGAATTAGATAGATAATCAACCTAGACCATTCTATTGGTTAGGCAAGGAATTATAAAAATAGATTCCCTTGTATATTTGGAAGCAAATTTTAAACAGGGAAATCCACCCATTTTACTAAACCTAAAGGTACAAAGTATGTGTACATAAAAAAGGAAGTGATTTGGGCAGGGATTATGCAAGATCATCTTCCTTTTAGAAAAAAATGGATTCTGACTTGAGAGATGAATCTGATAAAGAAACCTTGAGAAGCACTCATCTATTTTGCTAGGTTCATGCACTAGTAATGCAAAGAGTTGGACCAAGGAAGCAATTTAGCTGAAGTCACTTTGACTCCACCTAATCCACATGTTTGAGCTTTGGAGACCTAGATGGCACATGGCTTAAACAAAGAAAATATGCAGGGATGTTCTCTTCCACCCTTTTCGTTCTTTCCATACTTTGCATTCGACTGAGTTCTTTTTCGTATGCAAACTAGATGGAACTTTGAATGATTGGGTCGGGCCGAGAATCAGACCGCACATGGATTCTCCTCTTTAAAAATTCATTCGGGATAGAAATCACCCTTTTTGAATTAAGAGGTGAATTAGAGAGATGAATGCCATCATCTTTGTGATTGATCATGGAGCATGACAGAATACCCCAAGGTATGTATCTCCACTCATTTCCGATGATGCAAATGCTTTTAAGGGGGAGGGGGGGGCGAATGTTTTATAGTTACGTGGGTCTAAGGGGTAGAACCCTTGGGTTTCTAGGTGTGAAACCCTTGGGATTTATGGTTTATTTACCCCTTTTCAATGGATCTTAAACCTTAGGGCTAATTCTCTAAGGTTGAGTACCTTAGGCTTGATTTGAAGCTTCTCCTAGCCACTTGGTTTGCACGTGAGAGCTTGGAGAGTCTTCTTTTAGAAGCCATTTGATTTCATGTGATTTCCTAAGCTTGGAAACCATGTGAATACCTTAGGGACCCATGTGATGGAAGGTACACATCTCCTCTTCGGAGGAACTTACCCGCTTGGACTTGGAGCTATATATTGGAGGGGTTGATTGGGTGGAAACACATCTCTCTTCCTAGTGTGACTCTAGCTAGTTAGTTATCTTAGTTTTTGTGTGGAAGCTATGGGGCTCTCACACAACAAAAACCCTCTTTCTAGATATGGAGAACAAAAATTTGAGGTTTTTTGAGTTAAAATCTAAAGGGAAGGGTTGTCCTTGGGAACTGAAAAAGTAAGAAAGAGATGAAAGTTATGTTAAATCTAAGATAAGAGAACTAGAGTGACAACACAAAGAGATAGTGTAGTGGTAAAACACTTCCCTTGTGTTGGTGAGGTTGTGGGTTCAAATCCTCCCACCCTGGTGAATATAAGACTCCTTATTGCCACCCATAAATTAAAATTGGTTTGCGCATAGCCAACTGCTACCAATGGTCACCAAGGGAGCCTTGGGTGCCAAAGATGACAAAGTAATGCCTTAGTTATGCCTTAGTTATGCCTTAGTTATGCCTTAAATTATGCCTAAGTTCTATGCCTGAGTCAATGCCTTGGAGTAAGCCAAAGGAGTAAAGGTAGGTGCAAACATAAGTATAAACATAGGTTCTGGTATGGAACTCAAACTGAAAGTGAAACTGAAATGAAAACTAAAAAAAAGAAATGGAAACAGAAACACAAACGGAAACGGAAATGGAAATCGGAATCACAAACGAAAATGGGAATGGGAACTAGAATTGGGAACGGGAATGAGAATTGGAATCGGAATCGGATCCCGAATAGAGAACAATGAAACAAAGAACAATTGCCAAAACAAACAAAAATAGATCCCTCTGTAGTAACGCGTGCAAGGCTCTAATTCCACCGTTACCAAGATCTTACTCACATGCACAGAGAGGTTATGGATGCAAAAAACACATAAAAAATAGACATGCGAGGAGATGAGACAGAACGTAGTATTGGCTGCAATCTTCCCCCATGCACTCTGTTTCAACATTCCACAGAGTGCATGTATTCATAGGAATTTTTTATTATGTCAAAAAGAGTGGTTACATGAGAGCAGCTTCAAAAAGCATGCATAAAAGTAAAAGTTGGTGACTTTTGTAGAAAGCCTTTGCTTTTAGTATCAAAAATTGCGATCTACAATGACCCTTATTCTAACCCCTACTTTTCTAACTATTTCTAACAATAGAACCCTTTACGCGGGTTTATTTACAAACTAAATTATAAATCAGATTTATTGATTTCTGCCTTTTCATTCCTTTCATGCCCTCATGAACCTTCAGCTGCTATATCAAAAACCCCAAAACACATTAATACATTAATAAATTAACACTCCAGCAATGCCGTTTTCAACATATTCCATAATTTATAACAATTCGGGTGCTTCTTTCTATGTGACACCACATACACAATGGTTCTCTAGTTATGCAACAAAGTCTCTTAGTACCATGAGACTTGGTGAGTCTTAGTAGTGTGTTTTTTTTGGGGATTGGAGATGTGGTTGTGTAGTTCATTGATAGTTCAAAATTTACTATGCATAATTACGCCATCTACCTCAATAATCACGTAGTTTGATGTTAGTTGGTAAACTTGATGACCTTGGTTACAAGGTGGTATTCTATGCTCAGTCCTTTTGCATATCAAAGGGCAATATCATTATTGCAAAAGGAAGCAAAGTTGTCTCACTTTATCCTTTATTTGTATCACACAAAGAACACTTGTTAGTTGTTACTAAACAACCTATGGCTTATATTTATCATGGTCGTTTGGGCCATATATCTCGTAGTGGAATGGAAAATCTTTCTTGTTCTGGCTAATTACCTGTGTCATCTTTCCCGAATTTTTCATTTTGTGGGCATTATCAATATGGAAAGCAAACCAAAAATGTGCATAAAATGCACATTGACTCTTCAATTAAGCCTTTAGATCTCATTCATACAGATGTGTGTGGTCCTATGCAGACTAGGTCCTTAGGTGGTTCTCTTTCCTTTGTCATTTTTATAGATGATGATACTAGAAACGTTTGGGTATATCCTATCAAATCGAAGGATGAGCTATTCCCTACTTTCAAAAATCGGTTTGCTTTAGTTGAGACTGAAAAAGGAACTAAGCTTAAGGCTTTACGTTTAGATAATGGGGGTAAGTATACCTCACATGAATTCAGCCTTTCTATCAGTCTAGAGGGATTCATAGAGAGTTTACAACTCCTTATACCCCAATATAGAATGGTGTAGCTGAGAGGATGAATAGAACTATTTAAGATAGAGTAGTCTCTATGTTGCATCATGCAAAACCTCTCACAAGGTTTTTGGGCAAAAGCAATATTGACTGCAATTCATGTGATTAACCTTTCCCCTAGTACTACCAAAGGTCCGAAAGTGGCACAAGTGTTATGGACAGGGAAGCCACCATATTATGATCATCTTCAAGTTTTTGGGTGTGAAGCATATGTTCATATACCTAAGAATCTTAGACAAAAGTTGGACCATAAGTCAAAGAAATGCTTTTTTCTTGGATATGGTCGAGAAGGACAATTTGGATATCGCTTATGGGATTCTGAAACACGATCAGTGATTAGAAGTAGTGATGTCATTTTCAATGAGTCTAAGATGCATAATCAATCCATTAAGGAGGTTAAAGTGAGAAGAGTGGTGTTTGAGGATACTAGTCCTCCAGTTAGCATGCATAAAAATGTTGCAGATAGGAATATTCAAGAGAATGTCCATTCATATCAATCTGCACATGTTCCTATTCAGCAAGCATTGATATGTTTTTCACGTGTCTCACATCCACTTGATATATATGTTCCAGGTTTAGATTTTGTTATGCTACAAATGCCGGTGAGCTTTCTTGCTACCAAGCTATGCAGAGAAAGGCACTACAACATATGAGGGGCATACCGACGCCGCTTATACCCATAGTCACTCGTGACGTTGGTATAAACATCAGAAAAGCTCACTTAAAGATACTAACGGTCAAGTGACTATCGGTATGAACATTTTAAATGGATAGTCAGTGTGCCCCACAGCCATTGGTATACACGTCGGTATGGGCATCGGTATGGGCGTCGGTATGGGCATAGGTATGAGCATTGGTAATTTACTGGAAGTTACCGATGCCCATATTGAGGCCGAGTTTTAAAAATACCGGGAACCCGAGAGAAAAACTTCACTTTTTTGCACGTATTGAGTACTGTTTGTCTTCTAGCAAACTTGCGCACGCGAACCAAATTGCGAATTGCATTGTCTTGTGCACACACACACACACACACAGAGATCTCTCTCTCTACACACACACACACTCTCCCTCAGTTTAGATATGAGATCTTGGTAAGTGGTGCGCGTACTATTAGCCTTTGTCTTTCTCTATACTTTGGGTCTTATAATTTCTCTTCTCTTTCATTTTGCAGAAGTTCTTTGGCGTCGATTGTTTGGAATTCCATGATAGACAACATACATTACGCTTTGATGACAACTATCCAAAAGAGGGACATACTTGTAAGTGATTGTTTTATTGTCTATTGATAGAGAGAGAAAGAGAGAGAGAAAGAGAGAGAGAAAGAGAGAGAGAAAGAGAGGGAGAGAGAGATGAGAGAGAGAGAGAGGGAAAGAGAGAGAGAGAGAGAGAGAGAGAGAGAGAGAGAGAAAGAGAGGCAGAGAGGGGGAAAGAAAGAGAGAGAGAGAGAGAGAGAGAGAGAGAGAGAGAGAGAGAGAGAGAAAGAGAGAGAGAGAGAGAGAGAGAGAGAGAGAGAGAGAAAGAGAGAGAGAGAGAGAGAGAGAGAGAGAGATAAAGAGACAAAGAGAGAGAGAGAGTCAGAGATAAAGAATGATGGAAAGAAAGGAAGATAGAGATAGGAAAATAGAGCATAGACACACACACATACACACATCTACACATTTACACATGCATACATACACACACATACACATATACACACATGCATACATACACAAAGGAAAATTAGAGCATTCATACACACACACATACACACACATACATACACACACACATCTACATATTTACACATGCATACATACACACATACATGTACACATGCATGCTTACATACACACACATATACACACATGCATGCTTACATATACACACATGCATGCATACACACACATACAAATATACATACATGCATGCATACACACACACATGCATACACACATACATACACACATACATACACACAAATATATACATATATGCATACATACACATACACACACACATAAATGCACACACATACATACACACATATACACACATGCATGCATACATACACACACATACACACATGCATGCATACATACACACACATACACATATACACACATGCATACATACACATAGGAAAATAGAGCATACATACACACACACATCTACACATTTACACATGCATACATACACACATACATGTACACACATGCATGCTTACAAACACACACATATACACACACATACACACACATATACACACATGCATGCATACACACACATACATACAGACATGCATGCATACATACACACACATACACGTATACACACATGCATGCATACATACACACACATACACATATACACAAATCCATACATACACACACATGTACACACATGCATACATACACACACACATGCATACACACATACATACACACACATATATACACATATGCGTACATACACATACACACACACATATACACACATACATATACACACACACATAAGCTAGTGTTTTAATAAAATATATATAATTAATATATAAATTTTTTATTTTGAAGTTTTTTTACATCAAATATATAAAAAGAGGATTAGGGTTTTTACACTATCTACACATACATAGACGTACACATATAATACATATATACATGTATATACACCTGCTTATAGAAATATACATATTTTAGGTCTAGATATTAGATTAGGGTTTTACGGTTTAGGCATACATTTAACTCAATTACATTTATATTAAAAAAATATAGAAAAAAATAAAAAAAATATAAATAAATATATATATATATAATAGGATTAGGGCTTTAGGATAGGATTAGGGGTTTAGATTTTTATGGTGTTTAAGTATTTAGGTTTTAGTATTTTAGGCTTAAGTCTAAGTCTTTCTGATTAGGGTTTTAGGGTTTTAACACGTACATAACATATATACACACATACACATACACATATAATACATATATACATGTATATACACATGCATATAGAAATACACCTATTTTAGGTCTAGATCTTTAAGATTAGGGTTTTAGGGTTTAGGCATACATATAAGTCAATTAAATTTATATAAAGAGAAAATATAGAAAAAAATAAAAGAAAAAATCTGAATATATAAATAAATATATATATATATATATAACAGGATAATTATATAGATTGATAAATATAAAAAGTATTAGTGTTTTAAATAATTTAATTAAATATATATAATTAAATATATAAAAATAGGATTAATTAAGAAAAAATTTGAATATACAAATAAATATATAATAAAGTAGGGTTTTAGTTTTTTAGGATTAGGATTAGGGTTTTAGGTTTTTGGGATTAGGATTAGGGTTTAAGGGTTTTAGGGTTTAAGGAAAAAAGAAAAATAATATATATATATATATATATATATATATATATATAATATTTATATAGATAAACAAATATAAAACGTACTAGTGTTTTAAGTAGTTTAATTAAATATATAAAGAAAGGGTTTTAGGTTTTTAGGATTCGGATTAGGCTTTTAGGGTTTTAAGGTTTAAGGAAAAAAGCTGAATAAATAAATAAATATAGATATATATAATAGGATAATTATATAGGTAAATAAATATAAAAAGTACTAGTGTTTTAAATAATTTAATTAAATATATATAATTAAATATATAAAAATAGGATTAATTAAGAGAAAATCTGAATATATAAATAAATATATATATATAAAATAGGGTTTTCGGTTTTAAAGATTAGGATTAGGGTTTTAGGGTTTTAGGGTTTAAGGAAAAATCTGAATAAATAAATAACTATATATATATATATATATATATATATATATATAATAGGATAATTATATAGATAAATAAATATAAAAAGTACTAGTGTTTTAAATAATCTAATTAAATATATATAATTAAATATATAAAAATAGGATTGGTTAAGAAAAAATCTGAATATATAAATATATATATATATAAAATAGGCTTTTAGGTTTTTAGGATTAGGATTGGGGCTTTAGGGTTTAAGGAAAAAATCTGAATTAATAAATATATATATATATAAAATAGGATAATTATATAGATAAATAAATATAAAAAGTACTAGTGTTTTAAATAATTTTATTAAATATATATAATTAAATATATAAAAATAGGATTAATTAAGAAAAAATCTGAATATATAAATAAATATATATATAAAATAGGGTTTTAGGTTTTCCGGATTAGGATTAGGGTTTTAGGGTTTTAGGGTTTAAGGAAAAAATCTGAATAAATAAATAGATATATATATATAATAGGATAATTTTATAGATAAGATACGATAATTATATAGATTAGGGTTTTAGGTTTTTTTTAGGTGTTTAAATATTTAGGTTTTAGTATTTCAGGTTTAAGTCTTTAGGAGTAAGATTTTTAGGTTTAATAAAAAAAACAAATGATCTAAAATGTCCATATTGCAACAGATGGCTTCTTTGGATCCGAAGTAGAGAATGGCATGTCCTTGCACTCAGTGCAAGTATTAAATTTATCAAAAACGATGGATTTATACTGCACATGTTTGAGAGTATGGATCCTTTGATAGGAGTCGACTAGAAAACCTACGCTACCATTCGCATGGTTCCCCACGTAAGCAGATGGAACCAAACGACATTGCACCGGTAACCTCTCGTGGACAAAAGAGAACAAAGATGGACGAAGATCATGATGGTGGAGAAGATGTCGTGAGTTTCATGGACACAACAAAATTTCCACGATCAGAAGTCGATGAAGAATATGAAAACATGCGAGGACTAGCTCGTTTACCACTTTAGAATGAAGAAAAGTTATATGTACTATGTGTGTCACTCCCGATGCTCTATCTACAATCCATTTATGGATGGTCAGATAGTAGTGTCGCTGAATTGTTTAGGTAAGTGGAGAACAAATTGGCTTGCATTGTTGTATCAAAATAACTTTATTTACTAATATCATTTTAATTGCTTATTGCAGGCTTCTTAAAGATCATTTTTTCCAGAGGGCAATGACATGCCTCCAACATGTGGAGACGCAAAAAAACCTTTACAGTCCATTGGAATGGATTATAGTAAAATTTGTGCTTGTCCGAATTATTGCATTCTCTTTCGGAATGAATATGAGCATCTCCACGTATGTCCAAAGTGTGGAGCGAATAGATTTAGAGAAGACCTTGTAGCGAAGCAATCCCCGCAAAGGTTCTTCACCACTTTCCTATCATTCCATGAATTAAGAACATTTTTAGATGCAAATCTATAGCTGAGTTAATGTCATGGCATACAAAGAGCAGGTCTAGATATGGTGTAATGCAAGTGCCTATTGAATTTGATGCTTGGAAGCACATAGATAGTAAGTGGCCAGAGTTTGCTAGTGAGCCTTGGTCCATACCTCTAGGCCTAGCTATGGATGGAGTGAATCCATTTGGATTATGCAATTCTTCATGGAGAACATGGCCTGTATGTTTGGTCAATTATAACATCCCACCATGGCTAGCCACAAAGAAAGATCATTTATTATTAGCTCTTATTGTACCAGGTAAGTACAAGGTAAAAAACATGGATGTATATCTTGCACCACTTATGAAAGAACTATGCATTTTATGGGATGGGATTACTGTGCATGACATATCTCAACCGATAAGAAAACGAGACGTATGAGTGCAAGGGATACTTATGTGGACAATGCATGATTGGCCTGGTTATGGTGAATGTTTTCAGGTTTATCGATTTCGGGTTACCATGCTTGTCCCTTATGCAGACCATGACTCAAAGCACGCTATTCCAAAGCACTACGTAAAACTGTCTATGAAGGACACCATAGATATTTGCCTACTGGACATGTTTTACGTGAAGGACAAAGTGGTCGACAAGTGCAATGCCAAATGAAAGCTAGAAATTGAAAACAACTATGGGATTCTGAAAATCCAATCACTAGCATGAAGCGGTTGTCTATTTTTCATGAACTCCCTTACTGGAGGGAATTGTTGATCAATCATTTGGTAGACCTGATGCATATTTTTAAGAATGTGGGAGAGATTCTTTGGAAAACTTTGATCAGAACGAAAGAAAGCAAAGCACAAAGGGAGGATTTAGAAGAGCCAGGTCGTATGCGAGAGTTGTGGGCAATTACAAAGCCCAACGGAATAGTATCGTTACCAAGAGCTCCTTGGGTGCTTCGCATGATGGAAGAGCAACAAATGAAGAAAACAATTTTAGAGTTTCGGACAACTACTGGATGCATGAGGTATCTAAAGACTACTTTCACATGAAAAGACGACCTTGGAGGGCTCAAGTCTCATGATTGGCACAAGTTTTTATAGTTTGTGCTCCCTATAGCCCTAAAAGATTGTTTTTAGGAGGATGTATGAAGAACCATTTATGAAATTAGTTCTTTAGTACGGTCAATCTCTTCTAAAGAGATAAATAAAGATAGCATAGAGAGTGCGAAACTCAAAGCTATCAAGGTTGTTTGTATGGTAGAGATATACTTTCCCAAGGGTATTCTGACTACTTAACTTCATTTATGCGTTCATGTGCTAGATGAAGTTGCAATACCAGAAATTGTCCATAGTCGATGGATGTTCTTCTTAGAGCGCTTTATGAAGACATTAAAAGGGTTTGTTCGACAGAGAGCACGTCTAGAGGGTAGCATGGCAGAGGGCTATCTTGTACAAGAGTCTCTTATATTCATAATTGATTTTCTACATATGTCGGATCCTGAAATGCCTCGCTTATGGAGCGATGATGAAGATGTTCGTCTCGTAGGCGATGAAGCACAAGGTAAAGGATTGCAAAGGAAAATGGATGCAGCTTTCAGAAAGAAGGCAATGAATTTTTGCATAGTTAACTTTGAGCCTATGCAGAAGTGGTTAGAAAGGTATGAGCTTGCCAAGGAAACCAACGCAAAGGAAAGAGCTCAGTTTCGAAAGAGTCATTCCACTCGATTTTTGCCTCTTCTAGAAAGTCTTCGATCTCTTCCACCTTTTCCAACAAGCAGATGGCTAGATACAACAGTTTCACAAGTAAAGGCAGTGGGTGAAGATATCTCTAAAGAAGAAGAAGAACTCGCAAAGGGATGTGATTGGGAGTATACTAAATACAATGCACTATGGTGTCATGGACGACACTTTCGGATCGTACAAATCGATAAAAATAGGTCTACTTTTGATAGTGGGATGATAGTAAACTTTTTGCAAAAAAGTAGGGCGAGTGCAAGAGATGATAATGCTCAAGAAGGCCCCTCTCGTAGGTCGAGGTCACACTCTGGAGCAGGAGGTTCTAGGAGTGGTTCTATAGGTAGGTATGGAGGAGGCGGCTGTTGTGGAGGCCGTGCGACAGACGTTGTCTCGCCCGCTTCTACTCCTAGGACGAGTACCTCAGACGTAGGTACACCACGTAGTACACCACGTGGAACACCACGTATAGCTTGGGGTGCTCATGACCATGATGACTCCAAGGTGTATAGTACTCGAGATGCAGCTCTGGTGATGGATGCAACTGTCAAAGCAATGCGTGCACATATACGATAGCTTTGCTCCATATAGTTTGGACACTCCATCATGCTGAAATGGAGTGAACAGGATAAAGATCAGAAGAATTATATCACGCAAATGTTTTATTAGAGTTCTGACCAGCCGATGGACAGTCTCTTGTCAGTTAAGAGTGGATTCTGCACACCGCACATGAGGTTATGTCCCATCGACAATCAGAGGCTCGTGATGCTTTCAGAGCAGGCTTACCAAAGCCTGTATGGTTAGATGCTGAGGAGTGGGATCTGATTCGTGACGAGCAGCAGCAGACTCCTGACCGATATCACAAGCAGCGAGATGCCACAGTCACATGTTTAGATACGGTTGGACCATCACATTTGGGCAGCCGCGGATATGACACGATGCATCATGAGTTTGTAAGTAGCATTCCATTTATTGAAACTATTTGTGTTAAATTTCTCATGTATGTTCCTCTAATATTTTGTATATTTGTTGCAGTAGTTGGCAATGGGTTGTCCTCCAACATGAATGGAAGAGGCTTACGGATATCCTCACGGATTTACTGCACTATTGGAAGACTTGGAGGGACGCGGTGCGGTCGTTTCATGGGAGCGTTTGCAATGAGGTGATTAATTTATAAACTTGGTTTTTACTTGTTGTTTGTAATTTCATGTGAATTTATCTCATTCCATTAATATTCTTTGTTGTAGGACTGTTGATATGGAATGTTCTTTGCATGTGTATGCCAGTGTCACACCAAAATTTTGAATTTGATTTTTATATGGCAATGCATTGCT
Source organism: Ceratopteris richardii (assembly GCA_020310875.1). Taxonomy (NCBI): domain Eukaryota; kingdom Viridiplantae; phylum Streptophyta; class Polypodiopsida; order Polypodiales; family Pteridaceae; genus Ceratopteris; species Ceratopteris richardii. Next base: position 11,917,882 of record CM035412.1, read on the forward strand.
TTGCCACATTTTGTAAAAGCCTCATATATGACAGTGGTTTGCCACACTCTTGTACATGATTCATTTATGAAATATATCACTTTCTTTGTACATGGTTCATGGTTCATTCTAATTATCTCTTTTGTGTCCAATAGTATTATGTTTTATGAAATCATATTTCGGTTGACATTAGAGTACACATCACATGTACTCGTTTTTTTTTTCAACCAAATGAAGAAGACACCTAAACAAACCATCATAGAGTTTGTTACCAAGGTCAAGGAGGTTGCGGATCAGTTAGCATCCATTGGAGAGCTGATTGAAGAAGAGGTCATCATGAGGAATATTCTCAACGGCATTCGAAGTGATAAGCAGTGGCGATCCTTCACGACGGCTTATGATCTCATCATGGATGTGCAAACTCCAGACTTTAACATCTTTCTTGGACAATTCTTCAATCAAGAAGCCAAGAATAGCATAAAGGAAGGTAAATCTTATCATGGTAATTCAACTAGTGCTCTATATGCAGATAAGAAGGATAAGAAGCAAAAAGGCAAGAAGAAGATGAAGAAGAGACTTCCCAAGCCAACTTCACAAGAAAGAGCAAGTGGAAAGGGAACACGAAAGGACAAAAGCAAGACAAAGCCAAAGTTTAGAATGTTCAACCTTGTGCCATATGTGATAAGACCAACCACACCACTGAGAATTGTTGGTTCAATGGGAAAACCCAGAAAGGAGGTGGATGAGGTGGATATGGCAGCAATAGAGGCAAAGATGGACACAAATTCAAAAATAACAATAGAAGCTATAATAGAAGGGACTACAACAATTATTTAGAAGATCAACCACATGAAGACTCATTGCTTTTCATGAATCTAAGCCACAAAGAAGGTAAAGAAGATGATCATTTGTTCTACATAGATTCTGGATGCTCGAATCATGTTGCAGGCAACATTGCTCTTCTATCTGATTTGGAAAGTCCAAAGCATAGACATGAAGTGCAAACAGGGGATGACACAAAGCACAATGTGGAGAAGATTGGTAATGTCAAAGCTTCCATTGGTAGGACAAACATTCTGAGTAAGGTTCTCTATGTACCCACTACACTAAAAACCTAATAAGTGTAGGCCAAATAGTTGAAAAAGGCTTGCAAGTTAGGTTCACCCAACATGGAGCTTTTGTGGAAGATCCATGTCAAGGCTTCAAGAAGATAGCCCGAGGTGAGAAGCATGGTAGGCTCTTTACTTTTGAACTAAGAGAAACCACGAACATAGCTCTATTCAACTTTGGGTCTCAAACCCTAAGTGAGCTTGAAGTGTGGCATAAGAGACTTGCTCATGTGAATGAAAGAACCATGAAGGATATATGCAGGGATCAAAGTGTTCTAGGACTGTCGAACATATCAAAGCAACACATGATCAACAGGTGTGATGCATGTCAAGATTGGGAAGGCACAAAGACAACCATTTAACCACGAAGGCTACATCCATAACAACTTATTGGCCTTAGTACATACAGATGTATGGGGACCAAGTCAAGTAGCTTCATTGGCAGGGTCAAGGTATTATGTCTCATTTATTGACCTCCATAGTATATGGACTATTCTATACTTTATCAAGAGTAAGAATGAAGTGTTTGATTGCTTCAAGAAGTATCTTGCACATGTGGAGAATCACACAGGTAGATCACTAAAGAAGCTCAGATCTGATGGAGGGGGAGAATACTTCTCTAAAGAGTTTGATGAGTTCTTGCAGGACAAAGGTATCAAAAGGGAAGTGACTACCAGGTACTCTCCTCAACTAAATGGAGTTGTAGAGAGGAGAAACAAGACATTGGTTGGATCAGCCCTAACAATGCTTGAAGAGAAGAAGTTGCCACATTATCTATGGGCAGAAACTATTTCAACTATTGTGTACCTTGTCAATAGACTACCATCCAAATCACTTCAAGGTATGACTCCTTATGAAGCATGGCATAGAAGAAAACCTAGTCTTGGACATTGCAAGGTTTTTGGTTGTTTAGCTTATGTTCATGTATCATCACAAATAAGAGGTAAGCTAGATGAAAGGGCAACAAAGGCAGTGTTTATTGGATATGATTCAACTCAGATGGGTTACAAGTTCTTCAATCCTTCAACCAAGCAATTCACTACAAGTAGAGATATTGTGTTTGAAGAACACAGGTCTTGGTATGATGAAGACAAACAAAAGGTAACACTACCATATGATCTTGGTTCTGACTCTCATCAATTAAGAAGCAAGCATGATACACAGGTCCAGGATCCAAGAAGTGATACAGACGATGGCCAAGATGAAAGGGAAAAGGATTACAAGCTATGGAAGTCAAGAGGCAAAGCAAAGATGCAAGAGGTTGGAGAATGCTCCAAACAACCACCTAGAAGATCAGCAAGAGAGAAGAATCAACCAGAAAGGTATGGATATGATTCCACATTTGTTACGAAGCATTCAATATACTTGGCAAAAGACTCTATTTCAGAGGAACCCTCAACCTATGAAGAGGCAAAGGGAAACCCTAATTGGGAAAAGGCCATGAACGAAGAGATAGATGCATTGAAGGAGATGGACACTTGGATTTGGTTCCAATGTCACCAAATCAAAAGGTAATTGGTTGCAGATGGGTATATAAAGTTAAAAGAAACTCAGATGGATGAGTTTGGCAAGATTACTTGCCAAAGGATGCTCACAAACTCATGGTATAGACTATGAGGAAACATTCTCAACAGTCGCAAAGATGACTACAATCAGGACATTGATAAGTGTAGCTGTTGCAAGGAATTGGAGATTTCTCCAACTTGATGTGAAAAATGCATTTTTAAATGGTTGAATAAGTGAAGAGGTATACATATCACAACCACCAGGTTTTGAAAACCCTAATCATCCATCTTATGTTTGCAGACTTAAGAAAGCATTGTATGGATTGAAACAAGCTCCTAGAGCTTGGAATTACAGGTTGGTTACATATCTTCAAGATCAAGGGTTCAAAGCTAGTAGCTCAGATCCTTCTCTATTCATCAAAAGAGATCACAATGAGATTATCTATCTATGTGTATATGTAGATGATATTATTGTGACAAGTGATTATCTAAGTGGCATTCAAAGGATCAAGAGACACATGCAAGAGTAGTTCAAAATCAGTGACCTAGGTGAGCTCACATATTTCTTAGGTACGCAGGTGATATATACAGATGAAGGAATGTATTTGACTCAAAGAAGATACATTCAGGATCTTCTTCTCAAGTTGAAAATGGAGAACACTAAACATGCAAGTACACCATTGGAGATGAATCATAAACTTAGTGTTTATGAAGGTGAGAAAATTGAAGACATTAAAGAATATCAAAGCTTGGTAGGTAGCTTGATATATGCTACTCATACAAGGGCAGACATCTCATATAGTGTGGGAGTGCTTAATCATTTCATGCACTCACCGAGAAGACCACACATGGATGCGGCTAAGAGAGTACTTAAGTATCTCAAAAGTACAATCAACGAAGGTATATTCTATCCTTACTCTTCAGATTTGGATATCAAAATCTATTCAGATGCAGATTGGGCAGGCGTTAAGGATGATAGAAAAAATACATCTGGTTACTTAGCATTTGCAGGTTTGAAGCTAGTGTCATGGAGTTCTAAGAAGCAACCAACAATTGCTTTATCCTCAACTAAAGCAGAGTATAGACGCTTGACCATAGCAACTCAAGAGGCAATATGGTTAAAAGCATTGTATATAGATTTGGGACTTGTGAGTTCCAAACCTCACATATTTGGAGATAATGTAAGTTCCATGCATCTAGCGGCAAATCCTATTTTCCATGCGAAAACCAAGCACATAGAAGTCCATTACCACTTCATCAGGGAGAAGCTCATGACAAAGGAGATTGACATTTCTTTTTTTCCTACTGAAAAGCAAGTAGCAGATATGATGACGAAGGCACTTGATGGAATGAAGCTTTGTAGATTCAAAGCTATGGCAGGTATTCAAGCTATCAAAGAATGAAGACTCAAGCATACTTTAGCTTGAGGGGGATTTGTTGGAACATCAAGCTTACACTATTCTTGAGGTGGATTTGATTTACATCAAAGGCTATCGTGTCGAAAGAATATCTGTTGGAGAGTTCTTTTTCTTATGCTCATTTATTGTATTTTCTTGAGAGATTTTTGATGGTTCAGTTACAGTTGTAAAAGCCTTGAGCTTCACACATGTAAAGGTAGAAAGATAGAGCCAAAATCCCACGAATTTTTGGTGGTTGAAGTTGCATTCAATCAAGCAATCAATCACCTAAAAGTAGATCAAACTAGATCTTCATTTTTCCTAGATTGTAGGAAAGTGAATTGATTCCCTCCAACAACCATTCCCACCTTCATTTGAATTCAAATTTCTCTTGTAGAAGTTGTGGAGCACTCCTAGATTCTATATAAATACTTGGAATCACTTGTAAAATACATGGAAGCAATATACATACACTTGTGATCATCATTGTCTTGCTCCTTCAATTCTCTGCATCATCTTCTTTGCCAATAGTAATCTTGCAGAGGTTGCGGTTCTCTCTCCGAAGCTCAAAATTGAGTGCAATATGGCTCATTGGAAAGTTATTAGTGTCTAATTTATGGCTATTAATTTTCATAGCATTTGATTTAGCAGATTGGGCGAAAGTTTAGTTTTTCTGTCTCGGGGTCAATCTCTACATATTCCTGAAAAATAGGAAGTACCACCGGTGAATGTTGCATTCATTCCTATAGCATGTTTTTCTTATTCCTTATACTTTTGTGTATTATATATACTCAACCCTATGTTTATCACTCCCATAAAAGGATTTTTTCTAATCGTAATCACGCTGGTCACTATGGGCATTTGAAGTTCATTGTCTCTTCCATAGATAGTAAGATTTTTGAGCTAGTCGACCTGCGAACCTCTCTGTTTTGTATCGACTCATTCTCCTTGATTCTCCAAAGTAGATAGTGTGTTTCTTTGCACTTATTACATGCTTATAAGATCTATTTGAGTCTCTATAAGCTCAAGGGTTGGTCTTGTGCCGGTTGGCTTGACCAAACTTTGTGACTTAGAAACACACTTTTCTACCTTCTACAAGCTTCTCCAAGTTCTTTCAGGTATGAATGTCAGTTTACCGACGCTTATATCGACGACCATACCGATGCCCATACCGATGCTCATACCGACACCCATATCGGCGCTATACTACCAATGTGCATATCGACAGCTACACTGACGTCAGAGCAAAAATAGCCGCATTCATTTCCCTCCGTAAAAACCTCGGTATATGGTCAATCTGTTGTAGTGAGGATCATATCAAGTTGGAGTGTGCCATGAAGAGTGAGTTGGATTATATTCACAATAATGGTACTTGGGATTTAGTACCTTTGCAAAAGGGCACGAAAGCTTTACCATGTAAATGGGTATATAAGCTGAAGTTCACATCAGATAGCGCTTCTCCAAAGTATAAAGCTGTTGCAAAGGGTTTTAAGCAACAACATGGTGTTGATTTCGAGGAAATCTTCTCTCTAGTGGTCAAGATGACTACCATGTGCATGTTGCTTGGATTCTTTGGAATGGAGGACTTAGAGCTAGTCCAAATGGATGTGAAAATTGCTTTCTTGCATGGAAATCTTACAGATGAGATCTATATGGAACAACTAGAGGGTTATGTAGTTTTTGGCAAGGAAATTCTAGTTTGTAAACTGATGAAGAGCATGTATGGAATTAAACAGTCCCCTAGACAACGGTACCAAAAGTTTGGTGCTTTTATGAAGTCTCAAGGCTATTCTCGAAGCAATGAGGATCATTTTCTCTACACAAAGAGATGCTCAGATGTTAGCTTGATATACTTGATACTTTTTGTGGATGACATGTTGATTGCTGGGAAGTCCTCTTATGATTTGTAAATTCTCAAAAAGAAGTTGAGTCATACATTTGATATGAAGGATTTGAGGGATACCAAACATATTGTGGGCATGCACATTACTCATGATCATGCATATAGTTGTCTCAAAGTGAGTACATATCCAGATTACTTCACAAGTACTTAGATCCTTTTCTAATGTTTCTTTGGTCTAATCAGGTTGAATGTCTTCAAGAACCATCTCCATGTTGTGTAATTTAGCTCCGACAAGCTTCATGTCGCTAGTTCAAAACCTACAGTTAGCTTTAGTATGATTAAACTTGCCACAATGCCAGCAAGTGATATGGGGCCTCCTTTATTGAGCATTTATCATCCTATTTTGAAGGGTTGGAGGTTTGGTAGGTTCTAAGGGGTTTGTCCTTGGTACTAGAGACAAATTGGATTAAGAAGGGTTTTCAAAAGTAGTTGGGCATTGAGACGTATGGGGGCACTGAAATGTAGGAGAAGAAAAAGTAGAAAAAGGACGCTTGAAAGGAGCATTGGGCTTGATTGGTTATTGTTCTTGATGTGTTTGTTGTAAGCAAATGGACTTGGTAATGGATTGAAACTCCTTCTTAGCATCATGTGCAAAAGAAATAGCTTCATAAAGGGTCATACAACATAGCATGTTGAGCTTAGCTTGGATTCCCATCTCCAAATCATCTTCATACTTTCTTTGCAAGGTATCTTGAGGAATCATTTCAAGTGAACGAACTAGAAGTAGTCATCGCCAAAAACATTCAGTGTAGGTAGACATAGTATCTCCATCTTTCCATCCAAAAGTTGTCCATGATCAACGAGCATGTAAGCAAAACTAAGGAGGAAGGAAGGATTCCTTGATCTTTTAATGAAATGCAACCCATGTGGTGGGGCGATTGATGCTATGTGGAAAACATTCCACCATAACTGGACCTTATCGACCAAATAACTAGTAAAAGATTTCACTTTTTCACTTTCAATATATGATTTTGTCATAATAAAAATCATCAAATTGGGATATCCATGAAAGAAAAAATTGGCCATCCTTTTGCCCATCGAATCGCTAGTATTGGAAATTTTTAGCACCAATCTTGGACTGCATGCCTTCTTATTGAGTAGTGATAATGGCCTTCACCACCCAAACTAGGTTGTTGTCATCACTCTGCATTTTTTGGAGTTTAGCATCACAACCCCTAATCTCATTTTGGGCATGTTAGAGTTTCTGTCACAAAACTTCCAACTGTTGCTCAATCGGTATCCTGGATAGCGGTGATGTACCATAATCCTCGGTATTCTAGGTAGGGTCCATGGCTTTTTAGAGAATCAAACCCAAGACTAAGCATGTGAAAATAATTTTAACAATAATAATGACAATAATAATAATAAATAAATAAAATAAATAAGAGTGTTTGATAAATAAATAAATAAATAAATAAATAAATAAATAAAGGGAATAGAGTATTAGATGAATAAATAAATAAATAAATAACTAAAGTGAAGAGAGTTTTTAAACTTGTGTTTAATATTAATTAAAAGAAATTGGGTATCAATAAGTGAAAATAGGTTAGTGGATAAAGCTTATCTCTTGGAAGTATGAGGTTGTGGGTTCAAATCCCCTACATTCTAAATAAGGAACTAAGTAGGCCAAATAGGGAAATAAGTAAGCTAACTAGGGAAATAACTAAGCACTTATTGCCACTCATAAGTTAGAATTGGTTTGCCCATAGCCAACAGCTACCAATGGAACCAAAGGGAACCAAAGTGAACCAAGAGTACACTGAGTATAGTCAGCACAGTGAGCACAGTGAGTGAAGGGGGTACAATGGGTCTAGTGAGTAAAGTGCATGATACCAAATTCAAAAACATAAAAAAAAATCTGGCAAACAAAAAACAAACAAACTTCGTGAACGGAACGAACACCACAAATCACAACCGGATGTCGAGAAGCCACCGTTGTAGATGCATCTTGGCTCTGATACCACTCTTTATTGGATCCCACAGGTGCACATATGTAGAGGATACTACAAATATAAAATCTCACAATAGTGCCCAGAGAATAGAAAGAGACAAGAGAATTGAGACCAGATTTGGTACAATCTCCCCCCACATACTCTGATGGACGAGTCTATCATAGCATGTGTATTTATAGGTATTTTTTTATTACATTTTTGAATAGAAGATACATGAGGGTTGTGCTTTGAAAAGCATGCATTTATGAATATCCATTTTATTTAAAAACTCCTCGTTTTTCAAGCGATCTACTATTTCTACAAAACATCGCTTTCTAAAGCGACATATTATTTTTTTAAAACAAAATAAGTAAAATACTATCTTCTAAATAAACTTCTAAATATCTGAAGAAGTCTATGCGCATTCACACCCTCATGAGTCTTCACATGTTAAATCAAAACACAAATCACATAAACACCCTCAGGACATTAAAATCCATAAAACATTCCATTCTTCCATAAATTATATTACTGTATAAGTATGTTGTGTGTGTGTGTCTGTGTGTGTCTGTATATATATATATATATATATATATATATATATATATATATATATATATATATATATATATATATATATATATATATATATATATATACACACGCACACATATATATACATATACATATACATATATATATATATATATATATATATATATATATATATATATATATATATATATATATATGTGTGTGTGTGTGTGTGTGTGTGTGTGTGTGTGTGTGTGTGTGTGTGCATGTATATGTATGAGCATGCATGTGCATGTTCATGCACCTCCATTTGCATCCATGTGTATGTGTATGCACGTGAATGTGCATATGCATGCGTATAATTAGTATGTGTTAATGTGTGTATGTGTATATGCAATAATGCATGCATGCCCTTTTATGTGTTTGTAGATATGTTTGTGCATATGCATATGTGTATGTGTGTTGTGTATGTGTGTGTATGTGTGTGTATGTGTGTGTATGTGTATGTGTCTCTGTAAGTGCACGTGCGTGTATGTTTGTGTATATGCATGTGTATGTGTGTGTCTGTATGTGCATATGTATGTGTGTGTATAAGTGTGAGCGTGCATGTTCATGTATATGTGTAGATGTGCATATGAATAAGTGTGAGTATATTAACTAAAGAAAATAAAATAATTTAAATTATACACAAACAATGTAGTTACAATACTTAGCCATGTTTTATGCTTGGTGAACTTCCTGAATAACCTGCAATAGAGAGAGAGAGAGAGAAAGAGTAGAGAGAGATCAAAACAGAGAAGAAAAGAGAGAGAGATCAAAACAGAGAAGAAAAGAGAGAGAGATCAAAACAGAGAAGAAAAGAGAGAGAGATAGAAATTGAGAGAGAAAGATGTAGAAAGAAGGAGAGAGAGAGAGACCAGAAAAGGGAGAGATTCAGAAAGACATTGTTGGATCTCGTAAGTGTAGTGAAGATCTAAATGTTGGAGAGCTCTTTGATTGGTTGGATGTAAAATGCGATCAAAGAGTGATCAATTCTTTTTTACTTTTATCAAACTTTATCATAGCATAACCGATGTAGAAACATCATGTATGCAAGCATGCAATTCGTGGAATATTGACGCCCACCAGTGTCGCATAAACGATGCAAATTAGTGTTGCATATGCAATGTTGCCTTTTGAATCGCATAAGCAATGCTAACATAGCAATGCTCTCTTGAACATCGCTACAAGTGTCAAAAATAACCTAGATAATAGCATCGTTTAGACAATGTTGTGAGATTGATGCCTGGCCTAATGATATTCATGACCATGTAGTGATGAAAAATGTATCGTGTTAACCATCGCTATGCTCCTGTATTCCTTGTAGTGTGATAGCTACTTGAATGTCCTTTTATTAGCCTCAAAAGGAGGATATGGTATCCATCTCTCCATATATGTCGATACAACATATAAAAAATGATTTATTGAAGAAGAGGAATGGTTGTAAGAAAAGTAAAACACATAAAAAAGGGGATCATAAACTCACGCTTAATGAGGTTTTTAGAAAACGCACTTATTGAAAAGATATTGAATTGGAGGGAGGAAGGGAAAAGAAGTGAAATAAAATCTATTGATGAAGGCAATGGGAAGAAAACACCAAAGGAAATTGTACAAGAAAAGGAGAGTAGAACTAATCTTGAACGTATGCGCTAATACTATGTTGAAACAAAGAGACTAATCCTAGTCTACTATCAAAGACCATGCTACGAAGCTATAGAAGAAGAAAGAGGGGATATGAAAACATGATGAAAGAGATAAATATGATGAGACTTACGAAGAATTCTCTATGAGATTCCAATAGGAGGGTGTGGAGATTGTTAGCAATGAGTAGAGTGAAATGAGCTTGAAGAGAATTGAGCAAATTGATGCCCTTCTTATCTCTTTGGTTACAATCTTTTGATCTCTCTTTCTCTCTCTCTCTCTATTGGTCTATTCCGGTGCTCTCCGGTGATCCATTACTTGAGATCACACATGAGATAGTCATATATTTTGAGATGGGCATGGACAATGAAACATTTAGGTTTAGGTTTGTATACAAGAGTCAAAACTCAAACGGTTGGGGGTATGGACGGGTGGAGAGAGAGAGAGAGATCTTATTTCCATTCTTCAATGGAGACTTTTCATATTGATGGGGCAACATATAGGAACCACAATTTATTTTGGCTACCTGCCCAAGTGTTATGGTAGTGTACAAAGGCTCTTTACAAAAGAGGGTTATTGTATGTTGTTGATATGGTCACAGCGTTGACATATACCAGAGGATTATATATGCGTCAGTGGCTAACAATTGGTGAAGGCAAGAGGTTTGACAGAGTAGAGGATTTTTCCTCCGTATCTGCCTTCGAAGTTAAGTTTGGCACCCTCCGGGCCATTGTTCATCCAAGTTTTTTGTTTGCAAAAGCGCGAGCCCGAGAAACCTAGCAGCACTCTGCAGTTGCTCTGCGGACTATATTTGTTGAGGTTGAAATCGGGAACAGGACGGAAATGGCCACCTGCACTTGTATAGCTTTTATCAAACGCGAACACCTTGTAGGGATACTCCGTGCATACGAGCTTCACCTCCGCTCCTGCAAATAATCCACGAAAACATAGAAAACACAATTGAGTGTTCATGAGAAATGAAAATCCTACTCGTAAACTTCTCCTAGTAGTTCTCATGGTTGTACATTCGCACCCATTAGAGGTTTCTCATCGCGAGGTTGTTTCTTCCACCCGTAAGCTTTATAATTGCATTTCTTGCAGTAAACAACCCCTTTGACGACCAACGCAGGAAAGTTGCTGTAAGGCGGAGGTGGAGGGGGAGGGGGAGGTGGAGGAGGGGGTGGTGGTGGAGGGGGAGTGGGAGGAGGAGGAGGTGGAGGTGGAGGAGTGGGGGGAGGAGGAGGTGGGGGTGGAGGAGGAGGAGGAGTCGGAGGTGGGGGAGGAGGAGGAGGAGGGGGTGGAGGTGGAGGTGGAGGTGGAGGAGGGGGTGGTGGTGGTGGTGGAGGGGGAGGTGGAGGTGGAGGTGGAGGCGGAGGAGGGGGTGGAGGAGGAGGAGATGGGGGTGGAGGAGGAGGAGGTGTTGGGGCTGGTGGAAGAGTAGGAGGAGGAGGAGAAGGGGGTACAGGTGGAGATGGAGGTGGCGGTGGTGGAGGCACAGTTTGAGGCGGAGGATTGGTAGGAGGTTGATATGGAGGAGGATTTTGACGCTGTGGATGACCTTCCCATTGCTTCGCCCCGGATGGCAGCGATGACATGAAAAGCATCCCCAGCAGCAGCATCACCTTGGAAATCAGGGTTGCTTTGAGAATCGTGGTTGCGATGCAATGATACAACTGGGAAAGAGAAGATGTGTGGTCTGAAGGAAGCACAGAAGCGCAACAAGAATGATTAACTAGTGAAGGGTTGATGTTCTGGATGGGTTCTCCAGTGAAGGGTTGATGTTCTGGATGGGTTTTGCTCCGTTTAAATAGATCGTCTGCTCCGCCGTCCCTCAATATGGCTGGTGACCCCAGTAAGCAAACAGATGGACTCCCTCTCTCTCTCCCTCTCTCTCTCTCTCTCTGTAGAGCATGATAAAATGGCATGATAAAATGGCATCCTCACACGGCTTCCCCATGCATAGTTTCTCCAACCCATCAGAGCTCTTTGAGGGTGAGAGAATCAGGACGCCTAGTTTCAGGTGGCTTCGATCTCTCTCTGGATACACAGAGCGCCCACTAGATTTCATCCCTGTGGATAACACTATATGTGTATGTATCTACGTATACATTTGATCTCTCTCTCTCTCCCTCTCTCTCTCTCCCTCTCCGTCTCTCTCTCTCGTCAACGATGAAATACAATGAGCAAATATCTTGTTACGTTTAAGTATCACATGGTTTACCTAGTCGAGGTGAAAGACATGAAGGGGTTCTCCTAGTCAAATCTCCAATTGGGGGACTCTTTAAGGAAAGCAAGACTTGATAGATGTTACATCGATCAGAACACCATCCTTCAGTGGGGTATTCCTTCGATTTCCCAAGACATGGACCTGACTATCTCGGACCACTACCCGATTACTCTATCTTTCAAACCGATTCCCATGGTCCAGAAAGCCCCTTGGTTTCATGCTTGTCAGACATCGTGTTCCCTCCCCTCTGTCCACCAAGAAATCTCTAAAGTGTGGGCGGAAGCCTTTGCCTACTGTAATGAACCAGCTAAGTGTTGGAGAAGCGCGGTGGAAAGGACTTGAAAAATTTTGATCAGGACTCAAAAGGCCATAAGAGATGTCCGGAAAAAAAGAAGAGAAATGGTGTATCGGAGGCTCTCACGACTTGAAGAAGAGGTGAACAAAGGTAAGTTACATTGCCAACAAGGTCTTTTGAAAATCAGAGACAGACTAAGATTGGAGGAGGAGGTTCAAAGGAAAAATCTTCAAATTTTCTTCAAAGATTGGTGGGCAGGGAAGGCCGACAAACCATCGAAAGAGATGTGCAACATCCTCAAAAGGAAACAAGCTAGGGAATCCATCCCCCTATTGGTCGATAACAATGGAATCGAATGTAGCACGGAAGTTGAAAATAGATCTATCATCGTCGAGCACTTTACCAATGTTCTCGGGGTCTCGACTCCTCTTTCCCCCCACAGGCGCGACTCTATGGCAACCATCTCAAGGGTTGCTCAACCTAGTATCCCACAAAACATGATTGCTTTGCTGGATGCTAACATTTTCAAGAATGAAATTATCGAGGTTATTGATTCGCTTCCCAATGGGAAAAGTCCGAGTCCGGATGGCCTCACCAATGAGTTATTCAAGTCCTTCAAACATGAGGTGGCCACCCCAGTGCGTCTGGTGTGGCAAGAGGCCCTCTCCTTCGGTGCCCTCCCTCAGTGTCTTAATAATGGCGTCATCAAGTTAATCCACAAAAGGGGCGATAAGAACAAAATTGAAAATTGGTGTCCGATTACCATGCTCCAAACAGGATACATGATAATTGCAAAAGTTATCGCCAACAGAATCTCTTGTCATCTAAAGTCATGGCTGTGTGAAGACCAAAAAGGTTTTATCAAAGATAGATCTATACTTGAAGCAATTGTCGATATTTGGGAAGGCCTTGCTTTTGCTGAGGAGTCTGCTCAAGATCTGGTATTCATTAAGATCGACTTCGACAAAGCGTATGACAGATTGGAATGGGACTTTATTCTTCAATCTATGAAAGACCTTGGATGTAGCCAAAAGTTCACGAAGATGGTTTCCACTCTTCTTGGAAACGCTTCAACTAGAATAAATATCAACGGTAAGCTCTCTGAGCTCATTCGTTTAAAAAGATCAATTAGACAAGGCTGCCCTCTGGCTCCTTTACTTTTTGCTATCGCCTCGAATGGACTCAGCCACCTATTAAAGCATCACTTGGATGCTGGCAATCTGAAGGGTCTTTCCCTACCTCAAAATCACGGCCAAATGATTGCGAGACTTTTTGCTGATGACATGAATGCTTTTGTGCATAACGATACAAACAACATTGAGGTGTTTTGGTGGTGCCTCGACACCTTTTGTGTGGTGTCAGGTTCAAAAATCAACCATGCTAAAACTGCTTTTAGAGCAATCAGTAGACCTACTCCCCAATTGTTGGTGGTTCAAGGGTGTCAAGTTATCCCTAGAGGTCAAGTCTTCCGTCTCCTTGGCATTCCAATGAGTTTCGGCATCTCAATGGACCAACGCTGGAACTGGGTGCTATCCAAGCTGGATAGCAAGCTCAATCATTGGAAAGGTATGCAAGTCAACTTGGTTGGCCGTGCTATGGTTGTTAACACATTTATGCTTTCTACAATTATTTACTTTATCTCATGTTGGAGACCTAAGGAGAAAGACTTCGCCAAAGTGGAAAGAACCTACAGAAGCTTCCTTTGGACTAGGAACCCCAACAGGAGGGGGATTCCCAAAATCAAATGGGAAACTTGCATTAGCCCTAAAGACTCAGGGGTCTTGGGAATTTTGGATATCGTTGGGTTGGCTGACAAGCTGGCGGCAAAGTGGCTTATAAAGGCATGGAGCAATAGGGAGTCCTCGGGGCTAAATTGATCTTTAGAAACACGGAAGACCTTACCTTGGTTGGCCTTCCTGGTTGGAAGGACATAGGAATTCTCACGCTTTTGTTCTCCCCCCACCCGGTGTCCTCTAAAGGCTCTAGCCTCGTGTGTTCCTTATGGAAGAATTGGAACAAGGCCAAACAGTTCATCAGAATCAGTGATGAGTGGAAGTGGGCGGCTGGAATAAGACAAAATGACTCTATCTGGTTCCGGATCAATGGCATTAGGGGGGTGGAGTCTTGGAACCTCCAAACTGCAAAGCGGTTATGGAACAAGGGGTTCAAACAGTGGAAACATCTCTGGAAACAAGAGACTAGCCAGTGGAGTAGGTTCGAAGACTTGGATCCGAGACTTAGAGTTACCATTGATGAATGGACTCTGCTTCAAAGCAGGTGTTTAGCATGGGAGTGCTCAACTACCCCCCTTCTTTGCGGTCACGATCTTCCTTGCCTGGAGGGCCTCAAATGGAGCAATGGTAAGAAGTTATCCAGAACCCCCGACTTCAAAGAGAATTTAGATGTTCACCACACTCTAAACAAGAGATGGTGCCTTTCTTGCACCAAACTTCGGTGGGAACTAAAATTCATGTCTATTTGGCACCACCTTATTGAGGTCAAAAAGTCTGTACTCATGTGGCAGATCTTGCATAAAGGTATCTGGTCCAATGCAAGGGCTAACAAAATCTGTGGTGTGCCACCATGGTGTAAGTGTTGTCATCGATGCATCAAAGATTTAGCTCACGTGTTCTTTGACTGCCCCAAGTCTCGTGTTATCTGGCGTCACGTGACCCGAGTATTGAGACTCACAAACCAAATCAATTGGCAACAGGCGATATTGGGTGAGCTGGTCGGTTGCTCAGCGATGTTGTGGAATGCCATGAGGGGTGAGACTCTCTGGAAGATTTGAAGGGAGCGATGTGCAGTCAATTTTGGCCAATCTCATAAGGAATGGTCGATCGAGGAATCCTTGTTTCTTATAGGTAAAAGAATCTCCCGAGATAAGAGATCTCCACCATTTAGACATCACTGTATTTATCTCCTCGAAAACAACAAGTTGAAACCCAAATGGGTCCCACATGGGGGTGATGATAGATTTATCCACCTCATTTGTAATGCCCTCTAGCTTGCCATTCTCCTCCCCTGCTTTGTGGGATTTGGGGGGTCCCATGGGCACTAGTCCCATTCACTTGTAACTTTTTTTCTTTATTTTAATTAAAGTCCGGGAGATTAGGCTAAGGCCAATCTTCCTTTTATTAAAAAAAAAAGTGTCACATGGTTTTCCAAAACTAGAGATAGGGATGTAAGTCATTCAAGGAAAGAGTTTGCTTGCTGCAAAAAGATGCGAAAAATAGCCATGTCTCCTTGCAGCAGGGCCTCCTTATGAAGGAGGTTTTAGGCTCCCACCCAAATTCTCCACTTCATTCAATGGGTGCTAGAAGCTCTGAGATGTATTCCATTTCTAGTTGTTTGTTTCTTGTTACGAGCTTTCAATATGAAACAAGACAAACTAACAAACAAGATGAGGGAAAATTACAGACCACCTTCATAATCTTGCCATCCCTTTCGTGGGGGGTCCACTTGTTGTTTTCGAGCTTCTTGTTTTCTAAGATGAAAAACGTGTGATGCCTAAATGGGGAAGATTTCCTACGATCTTGGATCCTTCTACCTAAGCATCCTAGGGATCTCTCAATATACCATTTTTCGGGTCCCTTTGGGAAGCTCTTCTTGCATCTTTCTTCCGGATGTTCCAAGGTGCATCGCTCGTAATGTCATTGCTCGCAATCAATAAGCACCCGATCGCTTTCCCAAGAAGAGCTTGCTTTCCATTAACTTGAGTTGGCACTAAAAGCAAGTTGTCGGGGGCATTCAATGTATCGACATGTATTAGAGTTTGTACATATGTAGATGAATCTAGACTTTCCATGTCGATCATAGCTAGCCACTACGTAGGCCAACACCCATTTATGTGAAGCTAAAAGGAGAGATAATCCATGAACAAGAATCCATGTCGATATATTATGGGAATTATCATGTATGCCATGTTACATTCAATAGAGGCATGCACAATTTGGGCAAGATGCATCAAGAAATTTACAAAACAACAGTGAAACAATCACTGCAGAAAGATAGATGTTATTTTTAGGGAGAGATTATGCGTCCATCATTATTCATGCATATCCCAATGATGTTCGATGTTTTGCATTTTTGATGAGCTGTTATCTCGTGACGAGTGAGACTCCAAGGATGCATTCTTGACTCAAATACTAAATTAAATTATAACTCATTCAATCTAACCTTGAAAAAAAAATTGTGTTCTTAATTGGCCATAGGTATGGGCATACTCCATCCGTACCCGAAACTCTCAATGATAGTGAGGGTCAAACTATGTTAAATAGGGATCTAGTTTATCACGCAAACATGAACCACATATGATGTCATGTGAAGAGGGCGGTGTTGTTATATTTTGGTTGTGATCTGTGTACACAAACTTAGGAGTGTTTGGGCAATTTTTCCCTCTTTAGGAGGTTTCTCCGTCGCTTGTATATATGACTATAACCCTAATGGGTCAATTATCTTTGTACATTCTGTTGGTAATACATTCACTATTGTATTCTGCTCCAAGCTTTTTATTCTTCCTTCTACTGCTCATGTCCTTCCACGCAACTCAAAATCCAACAATTGCTATGAGAGGAGGACATCGTTTCTAGGGCATCATCGACAACCCTTCAGTCATAGTCATAGAATCACATAGAAATTGGTGAGCACATTTAGGGTGATTAGGATTTCAAATGATCTTCACTCTGTGGCATCAAAATTTAAATATGAGCTCGTGTCCACATCCCAATACACTATCATAGTGGCTCTCCAAGCAATTTTTTTCCTTTTGTGCCAAACATATGTACATTTTTTGGTTCACCAATATAGGCACCTTAAAGTTTCTAAAATTGTAACGAAGTTGGACAGGGTGTTTGTGTTCAAAGCTTTATATACATACATTTCTTTTGCATGAGGTATGTTGGCTATTGAGGTAAGCAACGATGTATTCAGCATATTGGCTGTTGAGGAGGAGTTCGATGGTAATAATTACTCTTTATGCACATATATTATGCATCATGTATTGGATGACAAAGGCTTGTGGAATATTGTGGATGGATGGTTGTGAAAAACTTCCTACTACACTTTCAAATGAAATTATTGAAGGTCATGTAGATGGCATTGAAGATTATGATCTTTGGATTCCTATTCGTGCTATAGTTCTTGCTTCACATACTAGAGAGTAGCTTCATTGGGATGGTTGTGATGATCAGACACATGCATTGAAGGTTTTTTCCATCAAACATTCCATTATCTCTCACATTTGCTCTTGGAAGACAGCAAAGGATGCTTGGGATACATTTACAACATTATACTAGGTAAGAAATGAGGCTCATGTTACTGAAGTCCAAAACTCGATGCATAAGGGGAAAAGAAGAAAGAGGTTGGAATGGTTGTACCACAAGCCCCTACGCCCAAAAAAGCATCTGCTAATCTTATGTAGAATGATGAGTGGGCATGTAAAAATATTTATAGTTATAACCCTTCTTTTTATGAGCATTATATGCCTGTAGTAGACTCAAATATGTAGTACTTTGATAGTGGGGCAACCAAACATATTACCTCACACATATGCTAAAAACTCCCCTTATCTTGTAATGGGAGTTGGTAGGATCATTTTGATTGCTATTGATGGTGGTTCTTTGAAATTGTCAGATGCTTTTGATGTGCTAAGGATCAAGAAAAATCTATTGTGAGCTTCAACATTAGCGAAGATTGGCTTGGTTGCCAAATTTGTTGATGAAATATGTGTCAAGAGAAAGGAGATAAAGAGGAGAGCTCTCACACATTCTCACACATGAAGAAAGGAGCACACACAGATTGAGGCAAGAAAGAATGATCTTCTTTTTCTTCTTTTGTTACATAAAGAGAGCTATATTTTATGGAATAATGGAATGTTATATGGATTTTAATGTCTTGAGGGTTTTAATGTGATTTTTTTTTATTTAGCAGGTCAAGATTTGCTAGAAGAGGATACTCCTCCTTTAAAGGAACTTCATTGAAAAATTTAAAGGAGCTTTACCACTCACTCCTATTTTAGATGCTTCTCCTTTGCTAGAGGAGGATGCTGAAATTTTAGGTGTAAATAAAATATGATTATGATGCTACTACCACACACAATGGTAAGCAATATCATAGATATTTAGGTAAACATAAAAAAATCACTCACTTGAAGAATCTCAATGGATTCATAAGACATCACTAAATCCACATTGTGATCATTTGATTTTTCCATATCATTCATAATCACATTAAATTCTACTTTTCCAATTCCACACATGCATTTTTACGTGGAACATGCTTATGATTGTTCAGTGATGGGACATGTGATTAGCTATCCATGTCTATTTTATTCTTATCAAATGAGGTCCATTGCTTGTCAACTAGGAGGCATGTTAAAATTTATGGAATAACAAAATGTTATATGGATTTTTATGACTTGAGTGTTTTAATGTGATTTTTGTTTTGATTTAGCACGTGAAGACTCATGAGGGTGTGAATGCATTTGGACTTTTTTAGATATTTTTGAAGATATTTAGAAGATAGTATTTTAGTTATTTTTGAAGATCTATTATTTTAGTTATTTAGAAAGCACTACCCTTATGTATCTTATTGTACCCAATATTGTGTGAATTCTCGTATCTCTTTGTATTCTGTTTATGGTTTTTTGAGATTTTATTTCTAAACTATCCTCTACGTACATGCATTAGCAAAATCTGATTAGCAAAGAGAATATAAAGTAATGACCTAATACAACAATACAATCAGTTCAATATCTAAAGAATAGTACATAAAGAAAACCTTAATGTCCAAGAATGAGTGAGTTGCCAAGGAAAAAAATGTGACATTACTCTTGATAGATAAGTGAGCTGGAGCTCAATAAAATGTGTTGGAGACATATATCGGCATAACCACTACATGTCACAAACATGAAAAAATGGTATGTGTCATCCTCAATCATCACATGTTGAGCTTGATATCTAAAAACTCCCCCTCAAGCTCAACATCATATGTAATCCAAACATCTTCCGAAATGTCTTCAACTTCACTGCTCCAAGTGCTTAAGTAAAAATATCAGCAGTTTGCTCATTTATCCTCACATAAACAATACAAGCATTCCAATATATAGGAATGACCTAATACAACAATACAAGCATTCCAATATATAAAGAATAGTACATAAAGAAAGGCCTAATGTTTGTGAATGAGTGAGTTGGAAAGAAAGCAAATTTGCCATCACTTTCGATAGATAAATTAGGTACATTTCAGTAAAATGTGTTTGAGACATATATCCACGTAACCACTACATATAAGGAGATGAAAACGTGGTATGTTGCAAGAGACTAACATTACAACCACCACATGCCAGAGAGATGACTCTCCTCCCAACCATCTGCCTCTATATATAGCTCTCTACAAGGGACTATCTTCTTTAGCAGGTGCATATTAACCATCCATGCGTCCACCATGTCACTACATGTGTGTCAAGTGTCCTATTTAACTCAACTTAACTCAAGTGGATCCTTCTAAAAGGCTCTCTATCTCTTTGGGCAAAATGCTCTCCCCATGCTCCCCATGGGGATTGAACCCAACACCTCCACCTTCACACCCTTGAGACTTAACCACTAAGCTAAGTGGATCATTTGTTTACAAGAACACATGTTCTTCTAGTAAGTCTAGAATCGAGATCTTTGGTCATGCACATGGGTGACCAAACGATGCATGATTTTAGATCCATCTAAACTAGTCCGATCCTTAGATCATACACTTACTTTATTACATTATTTCTCCCTTGGGAAAGGAAAATCATCCTTGAAAATAGAGCTATATAGATACTATAGGCAACCTCCGAGCCTCATGTTCTCTATTCATGTTGGAAGAACATGGTCATGTTCTAAAACTAGAAGAATGTGTGTCATCTATGTGGTGGCATCCCTGCCTAGTCGTTCACAACAGCCATGGATTTATACATGGATATGCATGTATCTGACCTCAACACACTCATGGGCCAACTCTTCACTCATGAAGCAAACATTAGCAAAGGTGGTGAGTCCTCAAGAGGTAATCAAACTTCTGCCTTATATTCTGATAAAGCTAAGGTCAAGGACAAGTCAAAGAATAGGAAGAATGAAGATGAAGGTAGCTCTTTCCAAGCAAACTTTGCAGGTAGAGGAAGATGTAGAGGAAGAGGCAGAGGTGGAAAGCAAGGCAGGGGGAGATTCTAATCATCTCAACCTTGCAACATATGTGGCTTATCTAACCATAGTACTGAAGAATGTTTGAGGAATCCAAGGAACGCAAGAGGAGGAGGATTCAATAGAGGTGGCTATGGATCAAAAAGAGGCAAGTACAATGGAGGCTACAACAACAACAACTACTACAACAACAATTACAACAATAACAACTATCAAGGTGGCCATAGAGGAAGAAGAGATTACAATAATTATGCAGAGGACCAAAGTCAAGAAGATTCATTATTGATTATGAATCTATCAGTGAAGAAGGGTAAGGATGATGATCACATATTTTACATTGATTCGGGATGCTCAAACCATGTAGCAGGAAATGTCGCTTTACTTTCTGATTTGGAAGATCCTCATAACAAGCATGAACTGCAAACAGGAGATGACACAAGGCACTCAGGGGAGAAGATAGGTAATGTGAAGACATCAAATGGGCATATGAACCTCCTAAGCAAAGTCTTGTATGTCCCTACAATTACCAAAAATTTAATAAGTGTTGGACAGATTGTTGAAAAAGGATTGCAGGTTAGATTCAACCGATTTGGAACATATGTTGAAGACCTAAGGCAAGGCTTTCGAAGGATTGCCAAAGGAGAAAAGACAAGAAGGCTTTTCACTTTTGAAGTGGAAGATACAAAGAACATAGCTTTGTTTAGCTATGGATCTCAAACTCTAACAGAGTTGGAGATATGGCATAAAAGGCTTGCTCACATTGGTGAGAGGACACTCAAACAAATTTGGAGGGACCAAAGTGTACTTGTTTTTCCTAATATCACAAGGCAACACATGATTTATAAGTGTGAAGCTTGTCAACTTGGCAAGGCTCATAGACAACCTTTCAATAAGAAAGGATATATGTATCAAAATCCTTTGGATCTAGTGCACACGGATGTGTGGGGTCCAAGTAAGGAGCCATCTATATCAGGCTCAAGATATTATGTGTCTTTCATAGATGATTGTAGCAGGTGGACCATTCTGTTTTTCAGGATGAAGTGTTTAATTGCTTTAAGAAGTATATTGCTCTTGTTGAGAACCAAACCGGTAGGACTTTGAAAAGACTCAGATCAGATGGTGGAGGAGAATACTTTTCTTCTGAATTTGATGCCTTCTTGCATGAAAGAGGCATTAAAAGGGAAGTCACTACAAGGTATACACCCGAACTCAATGGTGTAGCATAGAGGAGGAACAGAGCTATTGTCGAAGCTGCAAGGTCCATGCTCAACAAAAAGGGATTGCCAAACTACCTATGGGCAGAGGCTGTGTCTACAGCCACATATCTTATAAATAGACTTCCATCTAAGTCACTAGATGGAGCCACTCCATATGAAGTGTGGAATGGAAGAAGACCTAGTCTAGAGCATTGTAAAATCTTTGGATGCTTAGCCTATGCTCACATTCCTTCTCAAGTAAGAGGGAAATTGGATCCCAACGCAGAGAAGTGCGTATTTATTGGTTATGACCAAAACAAAAAAGGATATAGATTGTACAATCCAACCAATAAAGGACTTTCTGTGAGTAGAGATGTATTTTTTTATGAAAACAAATCATGGTTTGATGATGATGGGAAAGTGAAGCTGCCTTATGACTTGGATGAAGATTTTCCATCACTTCAACCAAAGGAGCTGAAGCAGATTGAAGAAAGTGATTCGGAGATTGACCTAGAAGACTTGGAAAGACTGAAGATATGGAAGAACAAAGGTAAAGCAAAGATGCAAGATGCTACATATGGACCAGAGAGCTCACATCAACCACTTAGAAGGTCTTCAAGGCAGAAGAAGAAACCAGAGAGGTTTGGTTATGATACTTCTTTGATCACGAAGCACTCAATCTACATTGCAAAGGATTCAACCAATGAAGAACCTACCACATTCGAAGAAGCCCAAAGCAAGAAAGCTTGGAGAGATGCAATGGATGAAGAAATGGAAGCCTTGAAGGAGAATGACACTTGGGAGCTTGTACCTAAGAAGCCATCTATGAAGGTAATTGGATCTCGATGGATAGACAAAATCAAGCGGAATCCAAATGGAAGTATAAATAGACACAAAGCAAGGTTAGTTGCTAAAGGGTTTGCTGAAACCCATGGTATTGATTATGAGGAGACTTTCTCTCCTGTTGCAAAAATGCCTACAATTAGGTTCTCATTAGTCTTGCTGCATCTAGAAATTGGATTCTCTATCAACTTGATGTAAAGAATGCTTTCTTGAATGGATGGATTTCTGAGGAAGTGTATATGGCACAACCTCCTGGATATGAGGATGCACATCATCCTAACTATGTTTGCAAACTAAAGAAATCCTTGTATGGATTGAAGCAAGCTCCAAGAGCTTGGAATTTCAGATTGGTGACTTATTTGCAGGACCAAGGATTCAAAGCTAGAAAGGTGGATAATATAGAGGTTTGGCTAATGCAACTCAAGAAATCATGTGGTTAAAGTCTTTGTACACAGATCTTGGACTTCATTCTTCAACACCTCACATTTTTGGTGACAACACAAGCTCACTACATCTAGCAGCTAATCCGGTATACCATGCTAGAACCAAGCATATTGAAGTCCACTACCATTATGTAAGGGAGAAGCTAATGAGCAAGGATATTCAACTATCCTATGTCTCTACAGATATGCAATGTGCAGACATGTTGACTAAAGCTCTTGATGGTACGAAGTTAAGTAGATTCAAGTTGATGATTGGCTTGCAGGAAATCAAGGACACTTGAAGACTTATTTGGAGGCCAAGCATGTTAGGCTTGAGGGGGAGCTGTTGGTGCATTTTACCCAAGCCTACATGCTTGATATGTTTGATATCATCCTCATTTGTAAGTCGCATGAGTAGTCATGTGAACACCTCTTGTAAAAGAGTTCATTTTATCTCTTGTAATTTGAAAAAGAAAAGAGGAAAAGGATGGTTTACCTCATCCATGATGTAAAAGCAAAGTCGTGGCCCTATCTACCTAAAACCACAACTTTTTGAGCTGAGGGAATATCTCCTAACTTTGGGGATCACTTTTAGGTGGAGCCATTCGAATTCAAATTCAAAACTCCCTCCAAGAATAGCTATAAAAGGAGCAAGAAGGAAGAGGCGATTAACAAGCATTGTATGTGACCACTTCATGTCATTTTGTAGAGATTGAAGAGCTTACTCCATAGCTCTATCATTCTACTCCCATTGTGCAAAGATTCATTGCCAACGTGGTTGTAATCATATGTGAATCTATACATTTATTATCATCTACTTCTCTATTTTGTTCTCTGCTATACTCACTCAAAGCAATACCTTCCGAAGGTCATATCTCGCGTTTTGCTGAATCTTTTTCAGTGTTTCAAAATGCGTTGGATGGCTCTCACTGTCGTGTTTCTACATTTAAATTTTCATGGTCATTGGATTAATAGTTTTGGTGATATTGGCATTTTACTGCTCACTGGTCTATCTCTGCAGAGCCCCGAGAATGGTGGGCATGTTCTAGAAATTGTTGAAATTTTTTCTCAGTGCTCAATCCATCATTTGAAGTGTTTTCACTTGTATTGGGAAGCTTGCTAAGTCTATTTTCTATGCCCAAAAGGAATGTTTCTAATTCCTTCCAGGTTGAGAGCATTGTTCATTTTTTCTAGCAGGTGTATGTCCAAAAATAGCAAGTTTTGGGAGCTAGTCATTTCGCAACTTATCTGTCTTGACTTAAACTTTTGGGATACATGTTCCAAAGTACTTGGCTGATATTTTGGTGGATTTAGGAAGCTCAAAGGGTCTACTAATCAACTCTGAAGTCTCAGTTGGCTAGTGTGAAGCTGGTTGTAGCAGCACCTACTCATCTTTGGATTGCATCCACCATCTCTCTTCACAGTACTTTGGTTTACTTTCAACCAATATTTACTTGATTTTTTCACCTCACTAGAGGACTATAATGACCAACACATGCTAGAGAGATGACTCTCCTCGCAACCATGTGTCTCTATATATAGCTGTCTCCAAGGGAATTCCTTCTTGGGTAGGTGGATACTAACCAACCATGTAATTGCATGTGCGCAAAGTGTCCCAATTGACTCGATTAAGTGGATGCTTTTAGAAGGCTCTAGATCTACTTGGGAAAAATACTCTCCCCATGCTCCCCATGGGGATCGAACCCAAGATCTCCTCCTTCACACCCTTGAAACTTAACCACTAAGCTAACTGGATCACTTGTTTATGAGAGCACATGAGATTCTAGTAGGTCTAGACTCGAGATCTTTGGTCATACACATCGGTGACCAAACAATGTCGGATTTCAGATCCGTATGAACTGGTCGGATCCTTAGATCATACACTTACTTTATTACATATGTTTCATCCTCGATCATCACATTTTATACTTAGTATCTCAACACTGCCCCTCAAGCTCAACATCATTTCCTATAATCCTCACAATTGGAGCTTGCACATGTACCATAATTTGCAACACTCCCCCTCAAGCTACAGTTATGAGTCCATGCTACTCTCCAATTCTTGTCCTCTTCGCCTTTCCCTTCTTTTGCCCTTGTATCTCTTCCTTTGATTTGTTGGTGATCTTCTTTGTTTGCTTCCACGCTCCTTTGGCTTTTCTTCAGCTTCATCCTTGCTTCTTTGGCTCTTTGCAAGAGGTCTTCTTCAATCCCTATCGAGAAATATGCTTCATACAAACTCATAGAATGAATTGAGATCACCTTGGTTGTGCTTATCTTCATTGATTCACTCTCTTCTTCTTTGTTGTCCTCTCTTTGAGAATCTCTCTTCTTCTTTACCTTCATGGCTTCATGGCTTCATGGCTTCATGGCTTCTCTCATCTTTGCACGTTTCTCTTTGATCCTCCTTTGTCTTTGGATCAACTTTGTCTTTGTCTTTGGTTGCAATTTGCTTTGCACCTCCTTTTGATGTTGTCATGGTTGTCATGCTTTCTTTTTTTAACTTGTCTTCAGCACTCCTTCCATATAGGTGGCCTCTCTTAGTCCTTCAATTTTAGCTTTGATGGCTGCTCATACTCTTTCTTTGGCTCTTCCAAATCTGAAATTTGGTTTGACTCCACTTTCTCTTCTTTGGACTCTTCTTGGATCTCCCAATCCATTGCAAGCTAACTCCCCCTTGCTTCATAATCTTTTCGTCATTCTTCATGGTTGATTATATACCTGCAAAATCAACAATGGGCTGATTATACATCAACTCTTTCATGAGTTCCTCTTATTGTGAAGCAATCATAGCTTCCATATCTTCCAAGCTTTCTTCATCACCTACATAAGACACAAAAAATCTCAATGTGAACAATGGTGCCTCTTGCACCTAACAAGGGTTGCCATTCCTCTTGGGATGGTCTTACTTTCCCGTACATAGGCTTGTCATTCCTCGTTGAATGGTCTTACTTGCCATAGGCTTGCTACTCCTCTTGGGTGGTCTTACTTGCCTCAACCTTTCACTAGACCTTCTCTTGGTCTTCGGTGCTTCTTGCACCTAACATAGGCTTGCCATTCCTCTTGGGATGGTCTCACTTGCCTCACATAGACTTGCCATTCCTCTTGGGATGGTCTTACTTGTCTTTACATTGGCTTGCCACTCTCTTTTGCTAGTCTTACTAGCCTCATCATCTGACAATACATTCACATGGTATAAACCTGGAACTTACCACCACAAACAATGTGGATTTTTGAAAACCTTTAACTCAACCCGTAGCATTACAAATGGTCTTCTTTACCTTCATTTACCTCAGTCAACATGTCACACTTCTCATGAGTGAATCTTCATTCTACCTTGCACTTTGCTTGTGCTCCTTGAACTTTTGGGAATGTCTTCATGTGTTTGTTGAGTCTTCAACACTTCATGGTAGCCCTCCTTTGGAGTCTTGTACTCCTCCTTTGTTGGGAAGCTCAATCCTAGGCTTCATCCTTGTCCATCTTTCAACTAGTGCTCAATCTTCAAGTGCACTCACTATGTGTTTGGCAACCTTTGAGCTTGGGATCATGCACTTTGGCTCCAAGCTTTGCATCCTTCCTTCATCCAAGCTTTGCCAATCTTTTCTTTGTCTAAACTCAAATATCAAATGCTTTTAGTTATCATAACATAAGCATATATATTATCTTTTGCAAATTTACCTCAATAGGTTTTATCCACAACACAATACATCCACTAAATTCATACATGGCAGCCTTGCATTTTACCAATGTTAATGGCATCCAAACACATTTACTTTCAGCTCATCTATGGCTGGACATGACCAAACTTTAAAGCTTCAATAACATGCTAGCAAATCCACATAAGCATGTATACAAATCACCAATCATTTGGGCATATTTTCAGCCCACTTTATGCCAATTCACATGGCTACATAGACCTACAAATTTCAGCTTGTATAGGCTTTATAAAATAGCCTATTAGTCATCCACACATCATGGATCATTAACATATATTCTTCTTGACCACATATGCATACATTCTCTCATTTTTGACATCAATCTTCAACTCCAAATTCAACTTACATTCAACCGACACATGGCTATCCAAAATCATCATTCATCATGAGCAAAAAAAACTTCACAAGCTTGCATACATTAGGATCTTCATTGCATAAGCATATAACAATCCTCAAGCTTACATATAAGCTTAAACCTTCAGCCATGTATATAATCAAAACTTGCACTTCATTCAATTGAGTGCATTGTCCAAAACATCCATACAATGCTCACATACAACTCGTAGTTGTGCATTCAAGATTCTTAGCTTGAATCTTCATCTCCTCCTATTCTCATAGATCCTCATCCAAGTCATTAGTATCACTTATTGCATTCCTCGTTGATAAACATAAGTAGTAGAGAGTAGGACAAGAGAGTGTCTTACTTCAAATAACATAAAGCAACAAAATTGACTTACATACAAAAACTTCATCTCCATAGCAACCATGAGTGTTGCATACTCCATAAGCTGATAGCTCTTTGTGCATCCATGTGCTCCACTCCCAATGCTCTACGACCAAAGATCTGATACCAAAATGTGGATACATTTCACCCCAATACACTCCAATACATGCAGCGGAATTTAGAGAACCTCTTCTAGAATCTACCATGTCAGACACATGCTTAATAAAACATGAATCTGCCAAAAATCAAAGATCCAATGGCTCTGAAAACTGATCCACACACATTATACACTTATAGCTTTCTAACAAGCTATAAAACACTCCATTTTAAGTTTATTTGACTAGGTAACGTATTGCACAAAGTTAGACTACCTATCATCTCAGGTTAAGCAAAAAATAGAGGGTCACACGAAATGTTCCATGTAACTAGTCGAGAATGATGTGACAAAGATATTTGTGATAAAGAGAGCATGAGAGATACGCTTTCTAACAAGATATCATATGCACTAATTGGATAATTACATAGAGAGATATGACCTTCACAAGGTGACTATGTATAGAAAAGGTATGCGGCTAGAATACATTTATGCCTTCTAACATCCAAATGAGGTACCTTATGATATCCATTGGTGAGAGAATGACCAGCACCTGCTTCTACACCATCTCCTTGTCATCTCCAGAAATGTTCACGTTCAAATGAGCTCTTTATAAAGAGCTATATGCATGGGACTTTTCACCTACCCTTGCATCTTCTCTCACCCCTTGACCTTTCCTTTCTTGTCCTTTGTCCTTCCATTGCCTTGGGTGGCTTTTGGTGGTCCATATCACTTCATATGGATAATGTCATGACTTTTTTGAGTATTCAATCTATCTCAACATATACTCTTATTTTGGCTTTTATCCAAGCCATAAATACATTTGCCCTTTCTAATTCGACACTCTACTTTAAGGTTATCAGTGTGCTCTCTACATTTTCAAGGGCTAGCTTTCTTTTGAGCTTAAAACAAATACATACTTGATGAAGAGGTAAACTAATGAGAGGTGAGTATGTTTCAAGCCTCACAATTGGAGCTTGCACATGTAGCATAATTCACAACATGGTTTACTTTCAACCAATGTTTACTTGATTTTTTCACCTCACTAGAGGACTATAACGAACACCACATGCTAGAGAGATGAATCTCCTCGAAACCATGTGCCTCTATATATAGCTATCTCCAAGGGACTTCCTTCTTGGTCAGGTGGATACTAACCATCCATGTGTCGACCATGTAAATGCATGTGCACCAAGTGTCCCAATTAACTTGAGTTACGTGGATGCTTCTAGAAGGCTCTAGATCTACTTGAGAAAAATACTCTCCCCATGCTCCCCATGGGGATTGAACCCAAGGTCTCTTGCTTCACACCCTTGAAACTTAACCACTAAGCTACCTGGATGACTTGCTTACAAGAGAACATCACCTTCTAGTAGGTCTAGACTCGAGATCTTTGGTCATACACATGGGTGACCAAACAATGTCCGATTTCAGATCCGTATGAACTGGTTTGATCCTTCGATCATACACTTACTTTATTACATATGTGTCATCCTTGATCATCACATTTTATCCTTAGTATCTCAACACTACCCCTCAAGCTCAACGTCATGTCATATAATCCAAGCATCTTCCAAAACGTCTTTAGCTTCTCTACTCCAAGTGCTTATGTCAAAACACTAACAATTTGCTAATCTATCCTCACATAAACAAGATCAATGCCACTTGCTAGTATCTTTTCTCTGACGAAATCATAATATGCCTCTATATGCTTTGATCTAGTGTGAAAAACTAACGTTATCACAATAAATGATAATAGGCTATTGTAATTCTGCACCTAAACTTGCAAGTAGCATCTCTAGCCATAAATCTTCACATGCTGCCATTGCGACACCTCTATACTCAGCCTCTGTACTTGACAAAGAAATAGTGGGTTACTTCTTACTACTCCATGTAACCGCAACATTACCAAGTGAGAATAGCAAGCAACTAGTAGAACTTATATTTGGAATACTACTAGCCCAATTTGCATCGATGTATCCATCAGCCTACAATTTTGCACCACCTTCATAAAACAATCTCATAATCCAAAATAGAAGTTACATAATGTAGAGTGCATAACAAAGCATCTAAATGTGGTGTCTGAGTGCCTACATGAATTGACTTTGAAGTCCTTTAGTGTAGCTTAGATCAGGTCTTGTAATTGTGAGATATAGCAAACTTCCCACAATTTTCCTATGCATAGAATCATTTTCCAATGCTTCATGTGATGTACTATCCAACTTCCAATTCTAATCTAATGGCATATAAATTGGCTTACAGTCAGCCATACCATACATTTGTAGCATATTCAAGATAGATTTCCTTTGTGACATCCATATACCTCTTTCTATATGTATAAACTCAATGCGCAAAAAAAAATAGCATAGCACACCAAGATCTTTCATGCCAAATTCTTGCATAACGAGTTTCTTTACCTTTTTAATGTCTTCTTCATTATCACCACATACAATCTGATCAACATAAATATCCACAATCGTGATGCCATCATCACCCTTCCTTCCATATAATGAGTGATGTGCATCACACATGAAAAATCCAATGGTAGTAAAATAATCTACAATCCTTGCATGTCAAACACAACGGGCTTGTTTAAGGCCATACAAAGCCTTTTGCAACCTACAAACATATTCTAAGTGCTTTGAGTCCTCATATCTTTGTGGTTGGTCCATGTATACTGCTTCCAATAAATGAACATGTAAGAAAGAATTCTTAACATTCAACTGATGCTAAATCCATCCTTTTGATGTAGCTAATGAAACAAGTGATCTAACAATAGAAATTTCAGCTATATGGCTTCAAGTTTCCTCACAATCATTGTCAAATGTCTGCATACCCTTTACCAATCATGCTTTATACCTGTTTATGCTAGCATTAGCATTGTGCTTTACCTTGTAAAGCCACTTGCAACCTATGGCTTTCTTTCCTCATGGCAATGGAATTAGCTTCCATGTTTCATTTCCAAAAATTGCAATCATCTCCTCATCGATAGCTTTCTCCCATTTAGCATTTCCAATTACATCTTCAAAATAAGAAGGTTTAGCATCTTATATTACCTTGGTCATGTAGGCACAATCATGAGCCATATAACTATCCTAGGTCAATTGTTCCATGTAATTCTACATCCTTCCAAATCCTCTTGGTCCAAGATCTCTTCTTCTTGTTGTATCACTTAGGGAGTTTTAATAGACAAAAATCCAAGTTCCTTACTATGGCCCTTTTCAAAATCGCTTAAATATCTATCAATGTCTTCAAAACTTGTAGACGTTTTCTTACCAATAAAAACCTCTTCTTTACCTTTATTGGAGATAGTTGATGAATTTTCTAGACTAAAATTTCCATGCAATCTTCCACTCCATGGGTTTGATTTGGAAGTGTTACTTTGTGAGATATGAGGTCCACTTAAAAATTGAGATCCTAAACTTGCATTTTCAATATTTCCTTTTTCATTTGATTCACGATTAATTTCTTCTTTGGCATCTCCATAGAAGCTTGAAATTTCATCAAACACCACATCTATGCTTATGTTCACTTGTCATGTGAAGTGGGTTGTTACATTTATATCTATTTTACACACGGGAATACCCAAACAAGGTACATTTTTCTAATTTTGGCTCAAGTTTCATCCTCACCTCATTTTGAACATGTACATATGCAATACATCCAAATACTTCATATGTGATAAGTTCGGCTTTTTATCTCTAAACTTCTCTTTAGGTGTAACCTGATGTATAATAGTAGTCAGAGTTTTGTTCATGATATATATAACAATGTGCACAAATTTTGTCCAATAACAATGAGGCATATTTTTCTCAGCCATCAAAGCTCTTCTGATTTCTGCAATATATCTTTTTTTGCATTCAGCAATGCCATTCTACTGTGGTGTGTGTACCTACATGAAAATTTGCTTTGAATTCCATGAATTTTTAGAAAAGTACTAAACTCATTTGACATGTATCCATCTCCTCCATCAAATCATAATGTGTAATTATAATTCCATCTCTACTTTTCGACCATAGCCTTGAAATTTTGAAAGTGAGTAAACACCTCACTCATCTGTTTCATAAAGGATACCCATACCTTCCATGTATGTTCATCAATGAATGTGACATATAACCTACAACCTCCCATAGATGTGGTCTTTGTAGGACCCCAAACATTTGAAGGTGTCATTTCTAGCACATTCTCACTAACATGCTTGTCGTGTAGATATGATTCCCTTGACTAATTGCCAAATTGACATGCTTCACATACCTTGTGCATCTTTGCAACCTTGAAATTTGGTAGTCAATTGACAAGATCCTTTCACTACATCAACTTCAGCCTTGAGATATTTGCATTTCCAATTCTCTTGTTCCAAATTTCTATATTAACAATAACAACTCCAACTTTTGCAAACATGGCAGCATTCATTTCAAGAATTTTCATATTCAAGGTGAACATCCTACCGGCTTTGTTCCATTTGGTGACCAAACTTCCATTTTTTTTGTACTCTTCTACATATAAACTACCAACATTGAACCTCACTTGTAATCCTTGGTGAACCATTTCTCCAACAGAAACTAAGTTCTTTGTTATAATCCAAACATGTAGTACATGAGCAAGATGTTTAACCTTTTGTTGTCCATGGATAGTTCTTTGTATCTTGTATGGTTGATAGGATCTGATATGTCATAGCACATTTCAACAAATCCAAGAACATAAAGTTTATGCAAAATACTAAACCATTGTCCATGGCATGCCATGTGATTTGATGGACTTGAATTAGCATAGGAGATATTACCATTTGATTTTGAAACATAATGATGATAAAGGAAGATGATAAATTGTGTGTAAATCCCATATCTTCATCTAATGTTGATTCATTCCATGAGAAATTCGACCCTAAATTAAATTTTATTGATGATCATACGCATACGATGACACCCTTTACAAAGATTCTATATGATGATGAGAAATCACCCAACCACTTTCTGCATTCTCATATAGAATTATATTTGAGGAAGGGAATCTTGTTATATATATGAGGATTGGTATGTCATGTGTGGGTCGAGATTCACCATGCTTGCCAGTGTTAGGAGGCATGATAGACTTGCACTTTACAAGTGGTTGGAGGTGTTAATAGCATAATGAAATCCCTATTCTAAGGGTGTAATTGAAGGGTGAAGGAGATATGAAGGTGTATGAATCCTCCCCCAAAGAAATGTATATGTATAAAACCTAGATTAATGAAAAGAATTGTGTTCCTTACCCCTAACAATCTTGCCTCGTTTTGCATGCAATTTCAATTATGTGACGACGACATCTCTACATGGTGATTCCGTGAGGAATTGAGGAGGAGTGTGATTAGGTCTCTCTCTCTCTCACTCTCTCTCTCTCTCTATTTCTCTCTCTCTGTGTTTTGTATAGAGCATAGTGCCATCATCAATAGTTATCCAAACAATAACAACGTAATAGATCTAAAATAGTACTATTCATAGACTCACTTTGCCCATTATTTTCAAGAAGAAATGTAGAGCCAAAGTCTATTTTAGAACCCAAATTTTGAAATAATGCAATCCAGAAGTGATTATGAAAACGAACATCTTGATATGAAAGAATACCCTTTGGAAATGATGATTCAGAAAAAACATTTAATAAATAATTTCGCAGCTTGAGGTGTAGAAAGAGTTTTTTTTTACTAGGAATCAAATATGCCCGTTTACTAAACCTATCGAACATTCTCCAAATCATATCATTATGAGATGAAATTATAGGAAGACCACTAATAAAATCCATAGAAGTTTTTTTCCATGGTCTGTTAGGTATGGGACGTGCCATTAATAATCCAAATGGATTACCATGATGTCGTTTCGCACATTGACACACAATGCAATGGGAAACATAGTGTGCAATATCCTTTTCCATATTGGGCCAAAAGAAAAAATTCCTTATACATAGAAACAATAGTTTGTATGACCCTATGACCCATATATGGTGGTCCATGCATCTCTTTCATAAAAAATTCTTTAAAACCTTTTGTGAAGCATAACTTGTGTTTGAAATACAAGAATCCATTATGAAAAGTGTAGTGATCCTCACTAAATGTATTTGAATTATTGAAAGCATTCCATGTTTGTGAAAAATACAAATCAGATGCATAAGTAGGAATCATGTCATGAAATGATTGAATACGAACAACATAAATATTATTGATTGAAACAATAGTTGTTCATGGCGATGCGAAACGATTAAGGGCATCAGCTACAACAATAGCTTTATCAAGTTGATATTGAATCATAGGCTGAAAATTTTGTATGAATGAAGCCCATTTAATGTGTCTGTTAGAAATCAATAGTTGATTTAATAAATGCTTAATAGCTTGTTGGTCTATTTTGATTAGAACTTCAAAACCCATAAGGTAATGTTTCCAAATTTTTAAAGCATGCACAACAGCCAAAAGTTCCTTATCATATGCATTACCGTTAGTATCTGTTGAGGTTTGTTGGCGAAAACTTCGGCTCTAACGCCTACTGTTGCGGAAATACTTTCGCCCTGAAGGTGGATTTCGCGACAAGGCGTGAACTCTGTCAGGCCTGCGGAAATTGCCGCGCCACCGCAATAGAATGCTAAACTAGAGTGATTCAGAACACCTCTGTAATCAACAGTAGCTCAGCCTAATTAACGTCGCTTTAACTGCGTTATCCTGCGACACAAGTTCCATCGGAACTTCACCAGACTGTTACTGGACTGACACCGTAGTCGTGCCGGAACTTCACCGAAATAAACTTAGTTCTGCTCGTAATTGTTTCAGATGAACTTATGTGAAGTAAGGAAGTAGTGTGTGAGCTTCCTTCACTGAATGAACTTCCTTCTGGAAACTTCACAGTTCTGAACTGCTACTTTCCGGTTAACTTTTGTACTGTGTGTACATCTTCATTCCACCGGAAACTGTGACCAGCTTAAAGTAGAGACGTCTAGCTACAAGATGAGCTATCTCTCATACAAAGCTTCGAACTCTGCTACGAGTTACACTTCGTTGTTCTACCGAAAAAAACTTATTTTCTGAGAAACTGTAACTGATAGAAAAATTACTGAAATATGTTTGCTGAGTAAACTGTTATACGCCGAAACATGCGTTTACAGAGAAGGTACTGAAGCACGTTTAGTAACGAGTCGTGACAGCAAACGATAAATGGAACTTCCTACCGTAACACGAAATAACTTCAGATTCTTCACAAGTAAAGATTGCGCGCAGACATCCACATGAACATGTGTTTTCGATTAGAGAAGATGTGTACAAGTAAGCTTGGCCTCTTCTAGCTCAAGTTACAGAAACTCTCCTACAGTGAGTAGTCTCTTATTACCATCTCTCTTCAGATGAAAAGACCCGACACTTCAGGCTTGTGTTATTCATCTGTACATACGCGATCTATGGCGTCTTCTGAGAACTTCTAAATCTCTCTTCACTCATACGCGATCTATGGCGTCTTCTCTCAGTCTCTCGTTCTCCTCTGTGTATCATCTACGATTCCCTCTCCGTGTATATCTGCGTCACTCGCATACACGCACACACACCCTTGCGCTCTTCTGCATCTCGTTCTTCAAATCTTGCTGTATATATATATACAATTTCTTTTGGCGCTCCTTTGCTCTGTCATTCTTCAATTCGCGTTATGCGCGCCTTACGCGCCCGCCGCGGTTAATTGCTCTGTTATGCGGACACCGCGCACTAACTTCGCATACTGTACACCTGTGCACTGATTTTTTTGGAGGATTCCGTTTCTTTCTTGTTTGTTGTGTCAAATTCGTGAGTGTTTCCTTAACAGCTCCCCCTCAATCACTAATTTGACTTCTTCCGGTCTTTCATATATCTTTCTTTCCTTTATTCCTGCCATCTCTTTGAATCTGTTTGTCTTTGTTCCATCCAAGCTCTTTGTCAGAATATCTGCAATCTGATCTTTCGTAGGAGTGTAGACTATTTCTATCTCTTTCTCCATTACTTTTTCTCTTAGGAAATGATACTGAATCTCTATGTGTTTTGTTCTTGCATGAAACACAGGATTCGCTGCAAGATACAGCGAGCTCATATTATCTCCATGTATGATCGGTATACTTTGATCTATACCCATGCTTTTAAGTAACGTCTGCATCCATATTACTTCTTTTGCTGCTTCTACCAGTCCTTTGTATTCTGCTTCTGTTGATGATAAAGCTACTGTGTGTTGTTTCTTCGAACACCAGCTTACCAGCTTATCTCCTAGGTATATCATATACCCGTGCGTTGATCTTCGGTCATCTTGACTTCCTGCCCAATCTGAGTCACTATATGCTCTGAGCTTTATGTCTGACGTAAAAGGATAATATAATCCTTCCTTTATAGTTCTTTTGATATATCTGAGAACTCTTTGTCCTGCAACCCAGTGTTGATCTGTCGGACAATGCATAAACTGTGAGAGAACTCCCACCGGAAAACTAAGATCCGGTCTTGTTAGCGTAGCATATATTAAGCTTCCTACTAACGATTGATATTTCTTCATATCTTTAAACTCTGTTCCACTATATTTGCTGAGTTTATGGTTTACTTCAAGCGGTGTTGAAGCTTCTCTGCAATTTTCCATGTTGAACTTCTTCAGTAAGTTCAGGAGATACCTTTCTTGTGTGACATATACACCATGATCTGTATATGTGATTTCCATTCCTAGAAAGTATGATAACTTTCCTAGGTCACTGATCTTAAATTCCTTTTCTAGCAGTTTCTTTACCTCTGTGATTCCTGCATCTGAGGTTCCTGTAATTATTATGTCATCTACATAGATACAAATGTAGATCATTCCTTCTTCTGTTCTTTTGATGAGTAGACTTGCATCTGCCTTCGAACTTTGGTATCCAAGTTCGTTCAGATACTTCACGAGTCTGTAGTTCCAAGCTCTTGGAGCTTGCTTCAGTCCATAAAGAGCTTTTCTTAACTTGCAAACAAAGTTTGGGTATCTGGAACTTATAAACCCTTCCGGTTGTTCCATATATACTTCATCTGATATATATCCATTCAGGAATGCATTCTTTATATCTAGCTGACTTAGCTTCCATCCTTTTGATGCTGCTATAGCAATCACTGTTCTTATAGTTGACATTTTTGCCACCGGACTGAATGTCTCGTCATAGTCTATGCCATGCGTCTGAGCATAGCCCTTGATAACTAGTCTCGCTTTATGTCTGGCTATCCTTCCATCTGCAAGTTTCTTAACTTTGAACACCCATTTATTTCCAATTACTTTCTTACCGTTCGGTTTAGGAACAAGCTCCCATGTCTTGTTCTCTTCTAGTGCGGTGAATTCTTCTTTCATTGCTTCTTGCCATTGCTTCTTGCCTTTAGCTTCGTCATAGCTCTGAGGTTCCTCCTCTTCTTTAACCATATATGCATAATCTTGTTGAGTTATATATGATGTATCATACGAGTATCTTTCCGGTTGTCTTCTTACTCTGTTTGACCTTCTTAGCTCATACTCTTCGTGTGTGTCTGAGTATCCGTCTTCATCTTCGTTCCTTATACCTGTTCCGGTCCTGGACGTACTTGCCTCTTCATCTTTGTTTACCTGTACGATTGTTTTACCTTTCTCTCTTCTTTTTATCTCTTCTTCAAATTCTTCAGCTGTATGACTCTGATCTGCATACCAGCTTTTCTGTTCATCGAATGTTACATCTCTGGAAACAGTAAAATGTTTGGTTAGAGGGCTCCATAACCTGTAACCCATCTGTTTCTCATCATATCCGACGAATACATATTTCTCTGCTTTTGGTTCAAGCTTATGTCTCAGTTGAGACGGTACATAAGCATACGCTACTGATCCAAACACTTTGCAGTGATCAAGTGTTGGCTTCTTTCCCCACCAGGCTTCATAAGGGGTCATTCCTTCTAAGGCTGTACATGGTAACCTGTTTACCAAGTATGTAGCTGTATTTACAGCTTCAGCCCAAAGATAATCCGGGCAATTCTTTTCTTTTAGCATAGCCCGTGCAAACTCTACTAGAGTTCGGTTTCTCCTTTCTGCTACACCATTTTGTTGTGGTGTATACCTGCAGGTTATTTCTCTCTTAATACCTGCATTCCAAAGATAGTCGTTGAATTCTCGGGAGAAGTATTCTCCCCCTCCATCAGACCTCAGTCTTTTAAGCTTTCGTCCGGTGAGTCTTTCGGCATATGCATGAAAGTGCCTGAAAGCTCCGAACACTTCTGACTTTTCCTTCAAAACATAAAGAGTTATCCACCTTGCTGCATCATCAATGAATAAAACATAGTACCTTGATCCGCTGATTGATCCTTCTTTCGTTGGTCCCCATACATCTGTATGTATGAGTTCTAGCACGCCATCATGTTTGAATCCTTTCTTCTGGAAAGGTAACCTGTGGGCTTTTCCCATTTGACAGGCTTCGCATTTGTGA
This sequence comes from Ceratopteris richardii, assembly GCA_020310875.1. Taxonomy (NCBI): domain Eukaryota; kingdom Viridiplantae; phylum Streptophyta; class Polypodiopsida; order Polypodiales; family Pteridaceae; genus Ceratopteris; species Ceratopteris richardii. Next base: position 11,956,030 of record CM035412.1, read on the forward strand.
ATCATATGTTGGTTCTGTACGTTCGGTAATCCCAGTACAGACTGGTTCGCTATCATAGCTTTGATTCCTTTTTCGTGAAAATGTCCTAATCTCTTGTGCCAGAGATCAAGTTTTGTGATTACCTTTTCATCATGTGTGAGCAGCGCTTGGCCAATGTTCCCTTGTACTCTTAAGGTAAAGAGTCTGCCTTCTTTCTTACCAGAGACGATCTGATAATATCCGTTCTTGGGATCTTCTACAAATACTCCTTTGTTTGTAAATCTGACCTGAAAACCTTTTTCAACTATTTGTCCCACACTGATCAGATTTTTCGGTATTGTTGGAACATACAAAACATTGGTTAGCAAATCTGCTCCACTCTTGCATTTCACTTTTCCGATTGATTGTACTTTGTGTCTTGTATTGTCACCTGTTTGAACAGTGTGACTAGAACTACCTTTCTCTAGTTCTGACATTAGTTCTATATTTCCTGACAAATGATTAGAGCATCCAGAATCAATGTAAAATACCTTTAGGTCTTCATTTTCTGATGTGCTGATTGAGTTCATCATCAATGATGTATGACTTTCATTCTGTGTGTCATTTGCGTAGTTGTTGTAGGTGGTGTTGTAGGATTGGCTCTGTCCCCAACTTCTTACTCCACCTCTACCGTAGCCTCCTCTTTGGCTTTGTCTTCCTCTTTGGAAGTTACTTTGATTTCTTCCGCTACTGCCTCTGCTATTGTTGTTCTGACTTTGATTTGATCCCTGTTGGTTGTGCCAACAATCATGCGCCAGATGGTTACTTAGTCCACAAATCCAGCAAGCTTTCTTGGTGGTATTCTGGCGGCTTCTTCCTCTTGCTCTTCCTCTGCCAGTGCCTTTACCTCTTGCGTAATAGGCCTGAGAACTCGACTCTTCTTCATCTTTTGGCTTACCCTTTTCTTTCTTCTTGTTCTTCATGTACATTGCAGAGCTGTGTCCTTTGTCTGCGTCTCCTTTCAGGTCTTGCTCATATGTGAGCATCAAACCAAGCAACTGATTTAACTCTGGTACAAAATGATTTAGGGAGAGTTCAGTTGATAGTACGAAAGGTTTCCACCTTTCATCTCCTCTCAACCCTGTGAGCACTTGCGCTATCAATCTATGATCTTCGACTTCTTCATTTATGGATCCAAGACTATCTGCTAGATCCTTCATTTTAGTGACGTAGTCACTGATGCTTTGACTCGGCTTCTTTTTGAACGTTGTGAACTCGGACCATAGGCTGGCCTTCCTAGCTTTCGTAGTATTCTGGAAGTGATCTTCCAATGCGCTCCATATGTCCTCTGCTTTCTCCAAACCTCTAATGTGCGGTAGCAGATGATCTGACACAGTGTTGTAGATGTAGGCTCTTGCCGTTGCATCTTTCTTCTGCCATAGCTTTAGGGCGTCTAGTTCTTCTTTTTCCGGTTGACTATCATCTTCGAAAGTCGGTTTCTTTTCTTCTCCGGTTACGTACATCATTAACTCCTTACTCATAAGTAAGGCTTCCATGCGCATTACCCATGCCGGATAATTATCTCTGTCTAGTTTATCTATTTGGACGTGGTCTGTCATGATCTTCTTCCTCTAGTGGAATGATCCGCCTCTTATACCAATTCTTGGGAAACTAACCTGCTCTGATACCAAATGTTGAGGTTTGTTGGCGAAAACTTCGGCTCTAACGCCTACTGTTGCGGAAATACTTTCGCCCTGAAGGTGGATTTCGCGACAAGGCGTGAACTCTGTCAGGCCTGCGGAAATTGCCGCGCCACCGCAATAGAATGCTAAACTAGAGTGATTCAGAACACCTCTGTAATCAACAGTAGCTCAGCCTAATTAACGTCGCTTTAACTGCGTTATCCTGCGACACAAGTTCCACCGGAACTTCACCAGACTGTTACTGGACTGACACCGTAGTCGTGCCGGAACTTCACCGAAATAAACTTAGTTCTGCTCGTAATTGTTTCAGATGAACTTATGTGAAGTAAGGAAGTAGTGTGTGAGCTTCCTTCACTGAATGAACTTCCTTCTGGAAACTTCACAGTTCTGAACTGCTACTTTCCGGTTAACTTTTGTACTGTGTGTACATCTTCATTCCACCGGAAACTGTGACCAGCTTAAAGTAGAGACGTCTAGCTACAAGATGAGCTATCTCTCATACAAAGCTTCGAACTCTGCTACGAGTTACACTTCGTTGTTCTACCGAAAAAAACTTATTTTCTGAGAAACTGTAACTGATAGAAAAATTACTGAAATATGTTTGCTGAGTAAACTGTTATACGCCGAAACATGCGTTTACAGAGAAGGTACTGAAGCACGTTTAGTAACGAGTCGTGACAGCAAACGATAAATGGAACTTCCTACCGTAACACGAAATAACTTCAGATTCTTCACAAGTAAAGATTGCGCGCAGACATCCACATGAACATGTGTTTTCGATTAGAGAAGATGTGTACAAGTAAGCTTGGCCTCTTCTAGCTCAAGTTACAGAAACTCTCCTACAGTGAGTAGTCTCTTATTACCATCTCTCTTCAGATGAAAAGACCCGACACTTCAGGCTTGTGTTATTCATCTGTACATACGCGATCTATGGCGTCTTCTGAGAACTTCTAAATCTCTCTTCACTCATACGCGATCTATGGCGTCTTCTCTCAGTCTCTCGTTCTCCTCTGTGTATCATCTACGATTCCCTCTCCGTGTATATCTGCGTCACTCGCATACACGCACACACACCCTTGCGCTCTTCTGCATCTCGTTCTTCAAATCTTGCTGTATATATATATACAATTTCTTTTGGCGCTCCTTTGCTCTGTCATTCTTCAATTCGCGTTATGCGCGCCTTACGCGCCCGCCGCGGTTAATTGCTCTGTTATGCGGACACCGCGCACTAACTTCGCATACTGTACACCTGTGCACTGATTTTTTTGGAGGATTCCGTTTCTTTCTTGTTTGTTGTGTCAAATTCGTGAGTGTTTCCTTACCAGTATCCATGTGAAAGGCCAAATGGCCATTGGATACTTCTTTGTATATGTTCTTTAAAAAAACATATAGTGGCCTGGTCAGTCGCAAAATGTAAGCTCGACCGCATTTGTAAGACCTAAGAAGTATGTCTTTATGCTCCCTGTGTACTATGTTTTTTGCATATTCTGCAGTCTCTGTGTGGACTATCGTGTGCGGCCTTAGGAGCTGAATTTTCTACTCGGAGTATATTATCATGGAACTCGTAAGAAGGAGAGCACACTGTGGTGCATCGCCATCGAAGTACTTCATTGGTATCAGAGCAATTTGACGCAAAAGCTTTTTTCCTTTTGTGTGAGCGAAGCGAGCACCCCGTGGCTTTCTCCAAGGCTTACAGTTAAGGCGGCAACCAAGGCATAGACCTTGGCATACCTTGTCATCCGAGTCACTGAAGTCACTCTTCGCACCGTTGGTTGCGCGCGAGGGAGGATCTCAACGATCAAGGAATATAAAAGTTCGCGGTACTTCTCGGGAGGTCACCCATCCTGAGATTGTTCCCCCTAGAGCTTGCTTAACCGTGTCAATCTCTTGCCACTAAGCTACACTCTTGTGGTGTCTGAAGAAGGGGAAAGACTAAGTTTGACATTACCTTGAACATGTTTTGGTCTCTCAAAGCTTCATTCTTTGCTTTCAAAGCCTATCTTTGAAGCATGTTTGGGGTGTCTTTTGGAGCCCTTTTAGAGTACCTTCGCACATAGTTCTCTTCACATAGGTCCAAGAACATCAACAAGAGTGTTCTCTGTACTTCTTCAACAATAAATATCGACCTTTCGGGCTGTGTTTTCAGCCACACTTGTAAAACTATAATTTTCTTGAAAGGTTTCAGTTTTGGTGGGAGCAGCCATTGCAAATATATGCACATTTTCTAGCCTAAAACATCAGAGTTGACAGACACTTGCAGGTGTTATTAGCTAGTTTTTGGGCTGCACATTCAGTCTTTTGATGTCATTTTACTGCATATATTGAGCACATACACACCATGTACACTTCTATGAATACCACTTATATACGTCCATCTGGTCATTGATATAGGGTTACATTTTTTGAATTAAGACTTTTACATTTGATAAAGAGGGTTGTGGTGAGGTTTTCTTAACTGGGAGACACCCAGATATCAAGGTCTCTTTGGTGATGCAGGTGGAAGACTTACCCAGCCTTGCCATAGGAGATGTATGATAGTTGTTCGTAGGTGCTTCATAAGCCTAGTTGGCTTCTATTGGGTAACTGATTAAATGTAGTGGCGTGAGTGATCTACTATGCAGGTAAACATGTCAGTACTTGTACTTTTATGACATTTTGACACCGTTCATATGCTCATTTTGTAGAGGATGCTCTAGCAAAAGTTTTCCAATTTTTTGATTTTGTCAAGTATATAGTGGTCGATTTATCTCTTATATAGTTATTTGCTGGTGTTCAGAATCTTCTAGATCCATTATCATTCTATTCAATTCTCTACCATCATGGCATCAGAGGTCTTAGGCACATCGGGTGGATCAGGGTCTAGTGCTAGTGTCCCGAGGAGGAGCTATAACTTGTAGGGAAAAGACCATTTGGAGATCTAAAAATTTGAGGGCACAAACTTTGCTCTATGGAAGAATCACATTAAAGATGTGCTGATTCAAAGGAGGTAATGGAAGCCAGTAAATGGAATTTCAAAGAAGCTTGCTGAAATGGATGAAGATGATTGGGATGAGTTAGATGAAATGGCCAAGTCTACCATTCGCTTGCACCTGGCTAATAATGTTTACTTTATAGTATTACACTATGAAAGTGTAACGAAGGACATAGATAGCGTCGCTGCTCATCTAAATAAGTTTGATGCTATATTCTCCTAGTTACAGGCTAAGAAAATGGATATGGATAGTGAAATGAAAGCATTATTGTTGTTATGAACCTTGCCATCATCATGGGATACATGTTGCACTGCTATTAGCAATAGTACACCTAGTGGTAAAATTGTCTATGATGACATATGTGGAGCAATCTTGAGTGAGGAGATTTGTAGAAAATAGATGGTTAGCACTCAGAGTGGAGATTGAAGAAATTAATGCTATTTTTGATGATGCTAATGTGTTGACAATTGACAATATTGTGCCAAGTGAGGCTTTTATGGGTGATTCTCTTTCCGACACCAAGATGCTAGATTCTTGTTATCAAAAACTTACTCACACGCACACAAAGGTTACGAATGGAGAAAACACAAAAAAATAGACATGCGAGGAGATGAGACAAAACGCAATATTCGGTGCAATCTCCCCCTATGAGCTCTATTTCGATAGTCCATAGAGTGCATGTGTTTATAGGAATTTTTTATTATGTCAAAAAGTGTGGTTACATGAGAGCGGCTTCAAAAAGCATGCATGAAAGTAAAGGTTGGTGAATTTTGTAGAAAGCCTTGTGACTTTTGTAGAAAGCCTTTGCTTTTAGTATAAAAAATTGGAGTCTACAATGACCCTTATTCTAAACACTACTTTTCTAACTATTTCTAACAATAGAACCTTCTATGTGGGCTTATTGACAAACTAAATTATGAATCAAATTTATTGATGTCTGCCCTTATGAATCAAATTTATTGATGTCTGCCCTTTCACGCCTTTCGTGCCCTCACGAACCTTTAGCTACTATATCAAAAACACCAAAACACACTAATACATTAATAAATTAACACTCCAACAATGCCTTGTTCAACATATTCCATAATTTATAACATGCCCCTCAGTTGAAAAAGCAACTGACCTCAGTTGATAAAAATAAACATGGATGGTCAGTCACATGTTCCATCTCTAAATGAAAAAAAGCATGTTCCATGTAAAACACATGCATGAAAATGTTCATGGAGGTGTTAAATTATTAAGATTATCTGTGAGGTGCTGACATAACCTCTAAATAAGTCAATATTCTAATTCATTTTCGAACATATATCCAAAGTATTATCCTATATACTAAATTCTATGTGTAAATGGGTTACATATAATCAAATAAAATTAGACTAGTGAAACGATTGTTGTTCTTAATGTGGTTGCTACAAACTAATCCTCTTGAAAGTCGATTCGTACTCATTCTGCCCATCATGAGTAAAGGCAATAGCTTCATGACGCGATATAGTTCGGCATGAGCAAAGCTTTGCTTGAATCTCCTTCTCTAAACCATCCTAATAATTCTTCTTCATAGTATCATCTGAAACATCTTCAAGTAGGCAAAGAGATACTAGATATTGGTAGAACCAGTCTGTATAGGTTGTAAACGTATCACCTTCCATCCATGTAAATTTAGCCCACAATTGTCAAACATGTAGGTTGAACTATAGGGGTAGAAAAGACTCCTTAAAGTTTTCTTGAAAAGCCTTCTATGTGCTTGGACAATCTACACTATGACAAAGATCATTCCACCAAATTTGAGCTTCTTCAACTAAATAGTTAGTGGCAAATTTGACTTTTTCACTTTCAACATATGTTTCATCAGTATAAAAATCAAATTTTTCAACAATCTTGGAATGCATGCCATCCGATTGGACACACAAAATAGATTTGACTACCCTCGTAAGGTTGTCTTCATCAGTTTGTATCTTTTCCAGTACTTCTTCATGTTGTCAGATCGCGTTCTGAGTGCCTCATAGTTCATGCCGTAGGAGCTCAAATTGTTGCTCGAGTGTTACCTTGGGTAGAGGTGACTCGTCAAAATACACCATGTTGTTTGTAAGGTCCATGAGGATGTATAGAACAAAACCCTCTTGCTAGATATATAAAAAAAACAATTTTTGAGATTGTTTGAGTTAAAATGTAGAAGGCAAGGTTGTTCTTGGGAATTGAAAAAGTAAGAAAGAGATGAAAGTTATGTTAAATATAAGAAAAGAGAACTAGGGTCACCTCCCACCTTGGTGAATATAAAACTCTTTATTGCCACTCATAAATTAAAATTGGTTCGCACGTAGCCAACCACTGCGAATGGTCGCCAAGGGAGATTTGGGAGCCAAAGATGCCAAAGTAATGCCTTAGTTATGCTTTAAGTTATGCCTAAGTTCTATGCCTTATTCGACGCCTTGGAGTAAGCCAAAAGAGTAAACGTAGGTTCTTGTTTTGGAAATAAAACTGAAACTGAAACAAAAACTGAAACAAAAACTGAAACAAGAAATAGAAACGGAAATGGGAATCAAAATCGGAAATGGAAATCGGAACGGGAATTGAAATCGAGAACGGGAACGGGAATCAAAATCAGAATCGGACTCGGAATCAGATCGCCAACAGAGAATAGTGAAATAGAGAATAATCTCCAAAACAAATGGAAATAGATCCCTCTGTTGTGATGCATGCAAGACTCTGATACCACTGTTATCACGATCTTGCTCACATGCACACAAAGGTTACAGATGCAGAAAACACAAAAAAAATAAACATGACAGGAGACGAGACAAAACACAGTATTAGGTGCAATCTCCCCCCATGCACTGTGTTTCGATAGTCCACAGAGTGCATGTATTTATAGGATTTTTTTATTATGTCAAAAAGAATGGTTACATGAGAGCGGCTTCAAAAAGCATGTGTGAAAGTAAAGGTTGGTGACTTTTGTAGAAAGCCTTAAATGGTTTTAATATCAGAAATTGCGATCTACAATGACCCTTATTCTAACCACTACTTTTCTAACAATTTCTAACAATAAAAGCTTCTATGCAGGTTTATTTATAGACTAAATTATAAATCAGATTTATTGATGTCTTCCCTTTCACGCCTTTCACGCCTTTCATGCCCTCACGAACCTTTAGTTGCTATATCAAAAACACCAAAACAGATTAATACATTAATAAATTAACACCCTAGCAATGCTTTGTTCAACATATTCTATAATTTATAACAACTCTCGTGCTTCTTTCCATGTGACACCACACAGAGAATGGTTCTCTAGTTATGGAGCAAAGTCTCTTGGTACCGTGAGACTTGGCCAATCTTGCTAGTGTGATGTTGTGGGGATTGGAGATGTGGTTGTGCAGTTCATTGATGGTTCAAAATTTACTATGCATAATTATGCCATGTACCTAAATTATCACATAGTTTGATGTCAGTTGGTCAACTTGATGACCTTGGTTACAAGGTGGTATTCTATGCTCAGTCCTTTTGCATATCAAAGGGCAATATGGTTATTGCAAAAGGAAGCAAAGTTGGATCACTTTATCCTTTAGTTGTATCACTAAAAGAACACTTTTAGTTGTTACTGAGCAACCTATGGCTTGTATTTGGCATGGTCATTTGGGCCATATATCTCGTAGTGGAATGGAAAATCTTGCTGGTTTTGGCTACCGTACCTGTGTTATCTTTCTCCGATTTTTCATTTTCTGAGCATTGTCAATATGGAAAGCAAACCAAAAATATGCATAGAATGCACATTGAATCTTCAATTTAGCCTTTAGATCTCGTTCATAAAGATGTGTGTGGTCCTATGCCGACTAGGTCCTTAGGTGGTTCTCGTTACTTTGTCACTTTTATAGATGATGATTCTGGAAAATTTTGGGTATATCCTATCAAATCGAAGGATGAGGTATTCCCTACTTTCCAAAATTGGCTTGCTTTAGTTGAGACTAAGAAAGGAACTAAGCTTAAGGCTTTATGTTCAGATAATGAGGGTGAGTATACCTCACATGAATTCAACCTTTCTGTCAGTCTAGAGGGATTCATAGAGAGTTTGTAGCTTTTTATACCCTAGTAGAGAATGGTGTAGCTGAGAGGATGAATAGAACTATTCAAGATAGAGTAGTGTCTATGTTGCATCATGCAAACTTCTCACAAGGTTTTTGGGCAGAAGCAGTATTGACTACAATTCATGTGATTAACCTTTCACCTAGTACTGCCAAAGGTCTGAAAGTGGCACACGAGTTATGGACAGGGAAGCCACCATATTATGATCATCTTCGAGTTTTTGGGTGTGAAGTATATGTTCATATACCAAAGAATCTTAGACAAAAGTTGGACCATAAGTCAAAGAAATGCATTTTTCTTGCATATGGTCGAGAAGGACAATTTGGATATCGCTTATGGGATCCCGAAACACGGTCAGTGATAAGAAGTAGTGATGTCATTTTCAATGAGTGTAAGATGCATAATCAGCCCATAAGGAGGTTGAAGTGAGAAGAGTGGTGTTTGGGGATACTAGTCCTCCGATTAGAATGGTACTTGGGATTTATTACCTTTTCCAAAGGGTAGGAAAGCTTTACCATGTAAATGGGTATATAAGTTGAAGTTCACATCAGATAGTGTTTCTCCAAAGTATAAAGCACGACTTGTTGCAAAGGGTTTTAAGGAATAACACGGTATTGAGTTCGAGCAAATCTTCTTTGTAGTGGTGAAGATGACTACCATGTGCATCTTGCGTGGATTCTTTGCAATCGAGGACTTAGAGCTAGTCCAAATGGATGTGAATACTGCTTTCTTTCATGGAGATCTTACATATGAGATCTATATGGAACAACCAGAGGGTTATGTAGTTCTTGGCAAGAAAGTCTAGTTTGTAAGCTTATGAAGAGCTTGTATGGAATTAAACAGTCCCCTAGACAATGGTTCCAAAAGTTTGATGCTTTTATGAAGTCTCAAGGCTATTCTCGAAGCAATGAGGATCATTGTCTCTACACAAAGAGATGCTCAGATGGCAACTTGATGTACTTGATACTTTATGTCGATGGCATGTTGATTGCCGGGAAGTGCTCTTATGATTTGTCAATTGTCAAAAAGAAGTTGAGTCAGACATTTGATATGAAGGATTTCAAAAAATCCTCGCTTTTCAAGCGATCTACTATTTTTACAAAAATATGGCTTTCTAAAGCGATCTATTATTTTTACAAAGGAAAACTAAAATACTATCTTGTAAATAAACTTCTAAATATCTAAAAAGTCAATGCGCATTCACACCCTTATGAGTCATCACCTGCTAAATCAAAACACAAATCACATTAACACCCTCAAGACATTAAAATCCATATAATATTCCATTCTCCCATAAATTATAATAGTGTATAAGTATTTTGTATATATATATATATATATATATATATATATATATATATATATATATATATATATATATATATATATATATATATATATATATATATATATATATATATATATATGTGTGTGTGTGTGTGTGTGTGTGCGTGCATGCATGTGTATATATATGAGCATGCATGTGCATGCCCATGCACCTCCATTTGCATCCATGTGTATGTGTATGCATAAGAATGTGCATATGCATGTGTATAATTAGTATGTGTTAATGTGTGTATGTGTATATGAAGGGGGAAGTATCTCAACCCCTAAGCAACGATGAAGCGCGAATGACCTCCACAGGTATCCTTCTTTGACCTCTGCACACCAAAAATGCTCTTACTCAGAGCTTATGCAGAGAACTCCAGTGAGCTTTTGTAGAACTGTAGTAGACACCAAGGGCTTTCCAACAAAACAAATTTCACTTGAAATGGATGCTTACACAAAGAGAAACAATGTCTACAACATGAGCTAGTTGAATGCTCACAACTGCTAGTCAAGCAGAGACCTCACTTTACTCCAGCAAACTTTTCTCAGAGATTGTACAGAGAATGAATCTCAAACTTATGTCAACTTTAGAGGACTCTAATAGCTACCCAATGAGACCAAAATCATAGCAAATGGATACATAGAGAAGGAGAACCAGCCCTTACAACAGAGAGCAAAATATTTCCAACAGAGCCTACACAAAGAGAGAGATATCAATCACACAACTTCACTAAAATGAATGTTGCTCCCAGCTTACTCAGAGAATGCTCCAGAGGATTGGTAAGCATAAAATAGACTTTTATAGCTATCCAATGAGACAAGAATTACATCAAATGGATACCATATGAGGGAGAACCAATGCTAACAACTCAGGGGTAGAGAGTTGCAACACTGCCTGCGCACACACATAGATATGCCTACTAAAAGAAAACAAACAAGCAAGCAAGGGGGTTGCTTAAGCAAGGGGCTTGCTTATCACAACTCCAGCACTTAGTGCTCACTTTACATGAGCTAAAACTCCAAGAAGATGGCCCAAAAGAAGTCGGGATACATGCTCCTTTTATAGTGAGAGGTGTGCCCCTAAAATCTAGGAACTACCTTTCCAAATCAGCCTCCTAACTTGGAGGAATTAGTTGAGACTTGGGGAGTGGTTGAGTGACTTTTCTTGATGGAATCTCGTGGCTTTTGGCTTCCTTTGATTGCTCCACATGTCCATAAAAGATTCCCCACGAATTTTTAGCTTGAAGCTTGACTTTTAACACTCCCCCTCAAGCTTCAGATCTTCATCCTCATCCAAGCTCCTTCATGTTGATGCATTGCTTGAATTTTGAAATCTTCATCCCATCCAAAGCCTTTGTAAACATGTCCGCAACTTGGTCCTTAGTACCAATATGATGTACTGAAACTTCCTTGGATATCACCTTTTCCCTTATGAAGTGATAGTGCACTTCAATATGCTTGGTTCTAGCATGATAGACAGGGTTCGATGCTAGATGAATGCTACTCATGTTGTCACAAAAAATTGGATATGTGTCAACCTGCAAATTAAGCTCCATAAATAACTTCTTAATCCACATTAGCTCACATGTGACTTGAGCCAAAGCTCTATACTCAGCCTCGGTGGAAGATAATGCCACCGTGGGTTGCTTCTTTGAAATCCATGAGATGATCTTGCTACCTAGCATGACTAGGTAACCACTTGTACTCCTTCTATCTTCCTTCGAACCGGCCCAATCGGCATCGGAATAAGCTTTGACCTGCATATCATCATCAAATGAGTAGAACAATCCTTCATTTATAGTGGCTTTGAGATATCGCAACATTCTTCTTACAGCTTGCAAGTGTGTAGTCCTTGGACTATGCATAAATTGTGATAACACTCCAACTCCATATGCTATGTCAGGCCTGGTTATTGTGGCATAATTGAAAGAGCTTACAATAGATCGATACAAAGTTACATCCTCTAATGGCTCTCCATCAATGGAGCTTAGCTTTACATTAACTTCCATGGGATTTGAAATAGGCTTGCAATGTAGCATCCCAAACCTCTCAAGTAGGTCTAGAATATACTTCCTTTGTATGAGCATAATACCTTCTTCTTTGTATACAACTTCAATGCCAAGAAAATACCTAAGATCTCCAAGATCAGAGATCCTAAACTCCTTTCCAAGCTTTGCCTTGATCTCCTCAATGCCCTTTGTATCATTACCTGTAATGATAAGATCATCTACATACACACACATGTAGACCACAAGTTCTCCTCTTTGTTTGATGAAGAGAGATGGATCCGCCTTGCATTGATTGTAACCACATTTGATCAAATAGTCCACCAATCTTTGGTTCCAAGCCCTTGGAGCTTGCTTTAGGCCATAAAGTGCCTTCTTCAACCTACAAACATGATGTGGAAACTCTTTATGAACAAAACCTAGTGGTTGCTCCATGTATACCTCTTCTTCCAAGTCTCCATTGAGAAAGGCATTCTTGATATCCAATTGGAAGAGCTTCCATCCTTTGCTAGCAGCCATTGCAATGAGTGTCCTAATGGTGCTCATCTTTGCCACGGGGCTGAATGTCTCTTCAAAGTCCACTCCATAGGTTTGTGCAAAACCCTTAGCCACCAATCTTGCTTTGAACCTAGAAATAGATCCATCTGAATTCCTCTTTACTTTATACACCCACTTATTACCTATTACCTTCATGTTCTCCTTCTTGGGCACTAGAGTCCATGTTTGATTTTCCTCAAGTGCGTCGATCTCTTCTTGCATTGCCTCTTTCCATTCGGTGTACCTGCTTGCATCTTCATAGCAATCGGGCTCATGATCTTCTACTACTTTGTTCATATATGCATAATGTGTTGCCATGTATGAATCATAAGTAAACCTTTGAGTTGGATACTTAACTCTAGAAGACTTCCTTTCTTCACCTTTTGGAGGAATAAACCTCCTTTGCCTTGGGAACTTGATCTCTTTCTTTGACGTGGCTTCTTTCTCCATCATGTGTCCTTCATCATCTTCAACTTCATTACCTTCTTCATCCAACTCCACCAATGTTGCTTTGCCTTTGTTGATTGATTGTGCTTCATAGCTTGATGAAGATCTCCCCCTCCATGGTGAGTTCATGCTTGAACTATCTTCATTGATGGAACACCTTGGGCCGCTTAGCTCTAGGTCGATTTGTTCTTCATCATGTCCATGCTTTTCTTCTTCATAGTCCTGCATACAATCATACTTCTTATACCAAGGGAGTAGCTCATCAAATGCTACATCCCTTGATATCCTCAAGTCCTTTGTATTTGGGTTGAAGCACCTGTAACCTTTATGATCATTTGAATATCCTAGAAACACACACTTTTCTGCCTTTGGTTGTAGCTTGTGCCTCAATTCACTTGGCACATGTACATAACAAGTACATCCAAATATCTTCAAGTGGGAAAGATCAGGTTTCTTACCATAATAGGCTTGATATGGTGTCAAGCCATGGATCCCTGAGGTAGGAGCCCTATTCATTAGATACACGGCGGTATTTGCTGCATCACTCCAAAACATGTTAGGTACATTCATCTCATTAAGCATTGCTCTAGCGATCTCGGCAATGTATCTATTCTTTCTCTCTGCTACTCCATTTTGTTGGGGTGTGTACCTGCATGTTACTTGCCTCTTGATGCCTTGATCCATTAAAAAATCAGAAAACTCATTTGAGAAATATTCTCCCCCTCCATCGGACCTTAGCTTCTTGATATATGTACCTGTTTCCTTCTCTACCATTGCCTTGAATGCTTTGAAACATGTAAACACATCTGATTTGTTTTTGATGAAATAAACCCAAACCATCCTTGTGCAATCATCTATAAAAGTGACAAAGTACTTGTTACCTCCAATGGATTGCTCTTTCGTTGGCCCCCACACATCTGTATGTATCAACTCCAATGGATGTTGGCTTATGTAGCCACTCTTCTTGAATGGAAGTCTCGCTTGCTTCCCTAGTTGACAAGATTCACATAAATGCTTCATACCTTGTCCTTGGAAGTTGGGAAGACCTTCAACCAGCCTCTTGAATTGCATTTCCTTCATTCTTTGTATGTTGATGTGACCTATCCTCTTGTGCCACAAGTCCAACTCCGAAATCCTCTTGTTTCCATATGTGAAGTAGACATGTTGAGTAGAATGAGAATTTACCTCCAAAGTGAAGAGTCTCCCTTGCTTCTTTCCTCTTGCTATGACCTTGTAACCTTGCTTAGGGTTCTCCACAAAGCATCCACCTTTGTTGAACCTTACTTGATAGCCTCTTTCAACCATTTGCCCAACGGACACCAAGTTCTTTGTGATGGTAGGTACATGCAAGGCATCCTTGAGACATCTTCCTTCCTCCTTGTCATCCAAAGCTACATCTCCAACATGGGAGATCTCATGGGCTGTATCATCACCTATTTCTACATGTCCTTTACCTTTGGGAACATGTAGATTAGTAAACCAAGAAGCATTGCAACTCATATGGTTGCTACATCCACTATCAATATACCAAGTGTTATCTACTTTGCTTGAATTCCCATTCATGTGCATCATCAAGAGATTGTCATTTTCTGAACTTGTAGAAGCATAATTACCTTGGCCTTTGTATGAAGAACCTTGATTATAGTTCCTTTGGTTTCCTCCTTGGTAGCAATCTCTAGCATAGTGGCCAAACTTTCCACATATGTAACATCCTTCGCCATCTTGATTCCTGTTTTGTTGATGTCGTCCTCCTCTTCCTCTTGATCTTCCTCTCCCTCTTTGTGATGAGGTGCCTTGGTCATGTCCTTGATTTCTTGAGTGGCCTTGCCTTCCTCCAAACCTTCCTTTGCCCCTTCCTTGTCCTTGTCTTCCTTTGCCCCTTTGATTACCTGCATAGAAAACTTGTGCATCTTTGCTTTTAGTTGAACTTCCACCTATGTTCATTTCTTCGGTGACCATGAGAGCAACCAATTGCTCAAAATCGGGAAGATTATCCCTTACATAAACTGAAGTGGTAAAGGGTTTCCACTTCTCATCATCTCTCAAACCATTGAGAGTATAAGCCACAAGATCGTCATCGTCTACGTGGCTTCCAATGGATCCCAATGCATCTGATAACTCCTTGACCTTAAGTATGTAGTCATTTATGCTACTCCCTGAGCTCTTCCTAAGGTTGTTGAGCTCATTCTTGAGTTGGATCTTCCTTGCTTTGGTGCTTGTTGAATAAAGCCTTTCAAGTGTCTCCCATACCTTCATGCTTGAATCCAGGTCTTGGATATGGCCGATCATGCTATTGCTAATGTGTTGGGAAAGAATAAAGATAACCCTCTTGTCTCTTTCATTCCATTCCCTAAAGGCCCTTCTCTGGTCATTGGTTGGATTCTCATCCAACCTAGGTCTTGGTTCACTTCCACTAATCAAACCCCAAAGGCCCTTGCCCATAAGATAGTTGGAGACCCTAAATCTCCATGGTTGATAGTTACCTTTGTCTAGCTTTTCAATTTGAGTGTTGAAGTCTCCCATATCTAGTCTTTGATACTTGACCTAGCCCTTGGCTAATGCTCCAATGTGTGTAAAATGAAAATGAGTCTCTGAGGTTACCTCAATCCAAAGCTTTCCTTAGATGGACACCTTGTGCTCTTGCAAATTTGAGTAGAATAGCTCCCCCTTGATGTGAGCTACCTCCAAGAAGCTTTTGTTGATGCAACTCTTCAACCACCAACTCCAAGAGGTCTTCTTGCTTGTATGTGATACCTCCAAGATGCCCAAATGCTCTGATACCACTGAAGGGGGAAGTATCTCAACCCCTAAGCAACGATGAAGCGCGAATGACCTCCACAGGTATCCTTCTTTGACCTCTGCACACCAAAAATGCTCTTACTCAGAGCTTATGCAGAGAACTCCAGTGAGCTTTTGTAGAACTGTAGTAGACACCAAGGGCTTTCCAACAAAACAAATTTCACTTGAAATGGATGCTTACACAAAGAGAAACAATGTCTACAACATGAGCTAGTTGAATGCTCACAACTGCTAGTCAAGCAGAGACCTCACTTTACTCCAGCAAACTTTTCTCAGCGATTATACAGAGAATGAATCTCAAACTTATGTCAACTTTAGAGGACTTTAATAGCTACCCAATGAGACCAAAATCATAGCAAATGGATACATAGAGAAGGAGAACCAGCCCTTACAACAGAGAGCAAAATATTTCCAACAGAGCCTACACAAAGAGAGAGATATCAATCACACAACTTCACTAAAATGAATGTTGCTCCCAGCTTACTCAGAGAATGCTCCAGAGGATTGGTAAGCATAAAATAGACTTTTATAGCTATCCAATGAGACAAGAATTACATCAAATGGATACCATATGAGGGAGAACCAATGCTAACAACTCAGGGGTAGAGAGTTGCAACACTGCCTGCGCACACACATAGATATGCCTACTAAAAGAAAACAAACAAGCAAGCAAGGGGGTTGCTTAAGCAAGGGGCTTGCTTATCACAACTCCAGCACTTAGTGCTCACTTTACATGAGCTAAAACTCCAAGAAGATGGCCCAAAAGAAGTCGGGATACATGCTCCTTTTATAGTGAGAGGTGTGCCCCTAAAATCTAGGAACTACCTTTCCAAATCAGCCTCCTAACTTGGAGGAATTAGTTGAGATGACTTGGGGAGTGGTTGAGTGACTTTTCTTGATGGAATCTCGTGGCTTTTGGCTTCCTTTGATTGCTCCACATGTCCATAAAAGATTCCCCACGAATTTTTAGCTTGAAGCTTGACTTTTAACAGTATATGCAATAATGCATGCATATCCTTTTATGTGTTTCTAGATATGTTTGTGCATATGCATATGTGTATGTGTGTGCGTATATGTGTGTATGTGTGTCTATGTGTATGTTTCTGTGTAAGTGCACATGCGTGTATGTTTGTGTATGTGGATGTGTATGTGTGTATGTGTGTGTATGTGCATATGTGTGTGTGTATAAGTCTGAATATGCATGTTCATGTATATGTGTATATGTGCATATGAATAAGTGTGAGTATATTAACCAATGAAAATAAAAAAATTTAAATTATACACAAACAATGAAAATTGTACTTACAATAATTAGCCATGTTTTATGCTTGGTGAGCTTCTTGAATAACCTACAATGAGCAAATATCTTGTTACGTTTAAGTGTCACATGGTTTTCCAAAACTAGAGATAGGGATGTAAGTTATTCAAGGAAAGAGTTTGGTTGCTACAAAAAGATGCGAAAAATAGCCATGTCTCCTTGCAGCAGGGCCTCCTTATGAAGGAGGTTTTAGGCTCCCACCCAAATTCTCCACTTCATTCAATGGGTGCTAGAAGCTCTGAGATGTATTCCATTTCTAGTTGTTTGTTTCTTGTTACGAGCTTTCAATATGAAACAAGAAAAACTAACAAACAAGATGAGGGAAAATTACAGACCACCTTCATAATCTTGCCATCCCTTTCGTGGGGGGGTCCACTTGTTGTTTTCGAGCTTCTTGTTTTCTAAGATGAAAAACGTGTGATGCCTAAATGGGGAAGATTTCCTACGATCTTGGATCCTTCTACCTAAGCATCCTAGGGATCTCTCAATATACCATTTTTCGGGTCCCTTTGGGAAGCTCTTGTTGCATCTTTCCTTCCGGATGTTCCAAGGTGCATCGCTCGTAATGTCATTGCTTGCAATAAATGAGCACCCGATCGCTTCCCCCAAGAAGAGCTTGCTTTCCATTAACTTGAGTTGGCACTAAAAGCAAGTTGTTGGGGGCATTCAATGTATCGATATGTATTAGAGTTTGTACATATGTAGATGAATCTAGACTTTCCATGTCGATCATAGCTAGTCACTACGTAGGCCAACACCCATTTATGTGAAGCTAAAAGGATAGATAATCCATGAACAAGAATCCATGTCGATATATTATGGGAATTATCATGTATGCCATGTTACATTCAATAGAGGCATGCACAATTTGGGCAAGATGCATAAAGAAATTTACAAAACAACAGTGAAACAATCACTGCAGAAAGATAGATGTTATGTTTAGGGAGAGATTATGCGTCCATTATTATTCATGCATATCCCAATGATGCTCGATGTTTTGCATTTTAGATGAGCTGTTATCTCGTGACGAGTGAGACTCCAAGGATGCATTCTTGACTTAAATACTAAATTAAATTATTACTCATTCAATCCAACCTTGAAAAAAAAAATTGTGTTCTTAATTGGCCATAGGTATGGGCATACTCCATCCGTACCCGAAATTCTCAATGATAGTGAGGGTCAAACTATGTTAAATAGGGATCTAGTTTATCACGCAAACATGAACCACATATGATGCCATGTGAAGAGGGCGGTGTTGTTATATTTTGGTTGTGATGTGTGTAAACAAACTTAGGAGTGTTTGGGCAATTTTTCCCTCTTTAGAAGGTTTTTCCATGGCTTGTATATATGACTATAACCCTAATGGGTCAATTATCTTTGTACATTCTGTTGGTAATACATTCACTACTGTATTCTGCTCCAAGCTTTTTATTCTTCGTTCTGCTGTTCATGTGCTTCCACACAACTCAAAAGGAAACAATTGCTATGAGAGAAGGTGATCATTTCTAGGGCATCATCGACAAACCTTCAATCATAGTCATAGAATCACATAGAAATTGGTGAGAACATTTAGGGTGATTAGGATTTCAAATGATCTTCGCTTTGTGGCATGAAAATTTTAATATGAGCTCGTGTCCACATCCCAATACACTATCATAGTGGTTGTCCAAGCAATTTTTTTCCTTTTGTGCCAAACATATGTACATTTTTTGGTTCACCAATATAGGCACCTTAAAGTTTCTAAAATTTTAATGAAGTTGGACAGGGTGTTTCTCTTCAAAGCTTTATATACATACAATTTTTTTTATTGAGGTATGTTGGCTGTTGGGGTAAGTAATGATGTATTCGGCATGTTGCCTGTTGAGGAGAAGTTTGATGGTACTAATTACCCTTTATGCACATATATTATGCATCATGTATTGGAAGACAAAGGCTTGTGGAATATTGTGGATGGTTGTGAATTACCTCCTACTACACTTTCAAATACAATTATTGAAGGTCATGTAGATGGCATTGACGATTATGATCTTCAGACTCCTATTCGTGCTATAGTTCTTGCTTCACATACCAGAGAGTAGCTTCATTGGGATGGCACTGATGATCAGACACATGCAATGAAGGTTTTTTCCATCAAACATTCCATTATCTCTCACATTTGCTCTTGGAAGACAACAACGGATGCTTGGGATACATCTACAACATTATACTAGGCAAAAAATGAGGCTCATGTTGCTGAACTCCAAAAACGTTGGAGAGCAAGTGAAGATTTTATGGACACTTTTTTGAAAACGATCAAATATTCTAAGGGCTAGATGATTTATGATGATGAACTCTAACTAGATAGCTCACTTGTGTAGACAACACTTAATGATCTTATAGATTCATATCAGAGTTTCTCTTTGATTGATGATGAAAGGCAATCCAAATGTCTTCACATTTGAGAAGCTAGCCTCTATTTTGTTGGAAGAAGTTTATTCTTTGCAAAATAGGTCAATCATGTGTGTTGCACATCAAGCTTTCTTAGCTAGTTAGAAGGGCAAAGGAAAATGAAGCTCATCTACTAGTAAGCATGAATCTGGCAATGTTTCACAATGGAAGAGGGAAGACAAGGATGAGAAGAAAATGTAAAATTGGAAACATATTTGCAAATACTCTAAGGGAATTTATAATGTCATAAAGAGTTGTCCAAAACTTGATGCATAAGAGGAAAAGAAGAAAGAGGTTGGAGGTTGTCCCACAAGCCTCTACACCCAAAAAACAATCTGCTAAACTTATGTAGAATGATGATTGGGCATGTAAAAATATTTGTAGTTATGACCCTTATTTTATGAGCATTATATGTTTGTAGAGTCACCTTCATGTATCTTCTTTTTCATAAATGTGCGCTTTTTGAAGTGTTACCTTCATGTTTCTTCTATATAGGAAATAATGAAAAAAACCTATAAATACACATGCTATGATAGAATCCTCCATCAAAGTATGTGGGGGGAGATTGTATTCATCATGATGTCTAGTCTCTTGTCTCTTTCTACTCTATTTATAATTTAAGGGAACTTTACCACTCACTCCTATTCTTGATGCTCCTCCTTTGCTAGAAGAGGATGCTCATCCTTTAAAGGAACTTCATTGAAATCCTTTAAAGGAGCTTTACCACTCACTCCTATTTTAGATGCTTCTCTTTTGCTAGAGGAGGATGCTGAAATTTTAGTTGTAGAGAAAGTACAATTATTTTGTTACTACCACATGCACTGGTAAGAAATATCATAGATATTTAGGTAAACATAAAAAAATACTCACTTGAAGAATCTCAATGGATTCATAAGACATCACTAACTCTACATTATGATCATTTGATTTCTGTATATCATTCACAGTCACATTAAATTCTAGTTTTCCGATTCCGTGCATGTGCTTTTACATGGATCATGCTCATGATCGTTCAGTGATGGGACATGTGATTATCCATCCATATCTATTTTATTCTTATCAACTGAGGTGAGTTGCTTGTCACCTGGGAGGCATGTTATAGTTTATGGAATAATAAAATGTTATATGGACTTTTATGACTTGAGTGTTTTAATGTGATTTGTGTTTTGATTTAGCATGTGAAGACTCATGAGGGTGTGAATGCACGTGGAATTTTTTAAATATTTTTGAAGATACTTAGAAGATATTATTTTTAGTTATTTTTTCTAAAAAATAATAGATCTCTTTGGAAAGAAATCTTTTTGTAGAAATAGTGGATTGCTTGAAAAGCAATGATTTTGTAAATATAGAAGATGTTCATAAATGCACTCTTTTCAAAGCACTACCCTCATGTATCTTATATATAGGACGTAATGAAAAATACTTATAAATACACATGATTTGATAGACTCATCCATCACAGTATATGGGGGAGAGATTGTACCTAATATTGTGTGAATTCTCTTATCTGTTTGTATTCTGTTTATGGTTTTTTGAGATTTTATTTCTAAATTATCCTCTACATACATGCACCAATAAAATCTGATCAGCAAAGAGAATATAAAAGAATGACCTAATACAACAATACAACCAATTCAATATAGAAATAATAGTACTACAGAAAGCCTTAATGTCCAAGAATGAGTGAGTAGGCAATAAAAAAATGTGTCATCACTCTTGATAGATAATTCAGGTAGAGCTCAGTAAAATGTGTTGGAGACATATATCGGCATAACCACTACATGTCACAGAGATGCAAAAATGGTATGTGTCATCCTCAATCATCACATGTTGAGCTTGATATCTCAACACTCCCCCTCAAGCTCATCATCATATGTAATCCAAACATCTTCCAAAATGCCTTCAGCTTCTCTGGTCAAAGTGCTTAAGTTAAAATATCAGCAGTTTGCTCATCTATCCTCACATAAACAAGATCAATATCACTTGCTTATACTTTCTCTTTGATGAAATAAAGAGAATATACAGGAATGACCTAATACAACAATACAAGCCTTCCAATATATATAGAACATACATAAAGAAAGGCCTAATGTTTGTGAATGACTGAGTTGGAAAGAAAGCAAATTTGCCATCACTTTTGGTAGATAAATTCGGTACATTTCAGTAAAATGTGTTTGAGACATATATCCACGTAACCACTACATATCGAAGAGATGAAAAAGTGGTATGTTGCAAGAGACTAACATTACGACCACCACATGCTAGAGAGATGATTCTCCTCCCAACCATCTGCCTCTATATATAGCTCTCTACAAGGGACTGCCTTCTTGGGCAGGTGGATATTAACCATCCATGCCTCGGCCATTTACGTGCATGTGTGTCAAGTGTCCTATTTTACTCAAGTTAACTCAAAGGGATCCTTCTAGAAGGCTCTTGATATCTTTGGGAAAAATACTCTCCCCATGCTCCCCTTCGAGATTGAAACCAATACCTCCACCTTCACACCCTTGAGACTTAACCACTAAGCTAAGTGGATCACTTGTTTACAAGATCACATGACCTTCTAGTAAGTCTAGAATCGAGATCTTTGGTCATGCACGCGGGTGACCAAACGATGCTTGATTTTAGATCCCTCTGAACTACTCTGATCCTTAGATCATACACTTACTTTATTACATTATTTCTCCCTTGCAAAAAGAAAATCATCCTTGAAAATAGAGCTATATAGATACTATAGGCAACCGCCGAGCCTCATGTTCTAAAATCGAAAGAACATGGTCATGTTCTAAAACTAGAAGAACATATCTCATATGTGTGGTGGCATCCTTACCCAAATTATTCAAAACACTATCTCTCTTTGCACTTTGATAAAGTGGTGAAAGTACAAACTAGTGAATGAATAATAAGGGTGGATCTAAAAACATCCTTGGCCAATTCATAATTTCTCGATATGCAATCTAGGCACAAACATATGAAATGGGTGAATTCCAATTACTAGTCCATTTTTGGGCATAACTAGTGCATGGACTTAGTATCTAAGATGGATAGATCTTGATTCACTTGAATTTGATTTGAAAAACTTGAAGTTTGGATGTTCCAAACATTGAACTTGGATATTTTTACTATGGTTTTTGGAGAAATTTCACTCCAATACACGTAGTGGAATTGAGAGAACCTCTTCTAGAATCTGCCTTGTAAGACACATGTTTACTAAAACCTGATTCAATCACAACTTTGAGATCCAATAGCCCTAAAAACGGGTCCACACAAATAAGACACTTATAGCTTTCTAACAAGCTATAGAACACTCCATTTGAAGCTCATTTGAATAGGTAACCGACTGCACAAAGTTAGACTACCTATAATCTCATGTTAAGCAAAAACCTGAGGTTCACATCAAACGCTCCATGTAACTATTGGAGAATGATCTGACAAAGATATTTGCAATACACACAGAATTTAGGAAAAGATTTCCAACAAGATATCAAATGCATTAATTTTTCAAGTACATAGAGAGATACGACCTTCACAAGGTGACTATGTATAGAAAAGGTATGCGGCTAAATACCTTTATGCCTTCTAGCATCGAAATGAGGTACCCTCTGATATCCATTGGTGAGAGAATGACCATCATATGTGTCTACACCATCACCTCGTCACCTCCACAAATTTTCACGTTAAAAGGAGCTCTTTATATAGAGCTATAGGCATGGGACTTTTCACCTACCCTTGCATCTTCTCTCACCTGTTGACCTTTCCTTTCTTGTCCTTTGTCCTTCCATTGCCTTGGGTGGCTATTGGTGCTCTATATCACTTCATATGGATAATCCCATGACTTTTTTGAGTATTCCATCTATCTCAATATATATTAAATTTATTTTGGCTTTTATCCAAGCCATAAATACATTTGCCCTTTTTAATTCAAAACTCTACTTTAAGGTTATGAGTGTGCCCTCTACATTTTTAAGGGCTAGCTTTCTTTTGAGCTTAGAAAAAATACATAATTGAAGAAGAGGTAATTAACAAGATGTGAGTATGTGTCAAGCCTCACAATTGGAGCTTGCACATGTACCAGAATTCTCAACATGGTTTACTTTCAACCAATATTTACTTGATTTTTTCACCTGACTAGAGGACTATAACGACCACCACATGCTAGAGAGATGACTCTGCTCGCAACCATGTGCCTCTGTATATAGCTCTCTCCAAGGGACTTCCTTCTTGGGCAGGTGCATACTAACCATCCATGTGTCGACCATGTAACTGCATGTGCACCAAGTGTCCCAATTAACTCGAATTAAGTGGTCCCTACAAGTTGAATTTGAATTCAAATGAAGGTGGGAATGGTTGTTGGAGGGAATCAAATCACTTTCCTATAATCTAGGAAAAGTGAAGATATAGTTTGATCTACTTTTAGGTGATTTGATTTGCTTGATTGAATGCAACTTCAACCACCACAAATTCGTGGGATTTGGGATCTATCTTTCTACCTTTACATGTGTACAACTCAAGGCTTTTACAATGGTAAATGAGCCATCAAAAATCTCTCAAAAAAATACAATAAATGAGCATATGAAAAAAGAACTCTCCAACGGATATTCTTTCGACGCGATAGCCTTCGATGTAGATCAAATCCACCTCAAGCATAGTGTAAGCTTGATGTTCCAACAGCTCCCCCTCAAGCTAAAGTATGCTTGAGTCTTCATTCTCTGATAGGTTGAATACCTGCCATAGCTTTGAATCTACAAAGCTTTATTCCATCAAGTGCCTTCGTCATCATATCTGCTACTTGCTTTTCAGTTGGAACAAAAGAAATGTCAATCTCCTTTGCCATGAGCTTCTCCCTGATGAAGTGGTAATGGACTTCTATGTGCTTGGTTCTCGCATGGAAAATAGGATTTGCTGCTAGATGCATGGAACTTACATTATCTCCAAATATGTGAGGTTTGGAACTCGCAAGTCCCAAATTTGTATACAATGCTTTTAACCATACTGCCTCTTGAGTTGCTATGGTCAAGCCTCTGTACTCTGCTTCAGTTGAAGATAAAGCAACTATTGGTTGCTTCTTGGAACTCCATGACACTAGCTTCGAACCTGCAAATGGTAAGTAACCAGATGTACTTTTTCTGTCATCCTTAGCTCCTGCCCAATCTGCATCTGAGTAGATTTTGGTATCCAAATCTGAAGAGTAAGGATAGAATATACCTTCGTTGATTGTACCTTTGAGATACTTAAGTACTCTCTTAGCCGCATCCATGTGTGGTCTTCTCAATGAGTGCATGAACTGACTAAGCACTCCCACACTATATGAGATGTCTGCCCTTGTATGAGTAGCATATATCAAGCTACCTACCAATCTTTGATACTCTTTAATATCTTCAATTTTCTCACCTTCATAAACACTAAGTTTATGGTTCATCTCCAAAGGTGTACCTGCAGGTTTAGTGTTCTCCATTTTGAACTTGAGAAGAAGATCCTCAATGTATCTTCTTTGAGTCAAATACATTCCTTCATCTGTATATATCACCTCCATACCTAGGAAATATGTGAGCTCACCTAGGCCACTGATTTTGAACTCCTCTTGCATGTGTCTCTTGATTCTTTGAATGCCATTTAGATCATCACCTGTCACAATAATATCATCTACATATACACATAGATAGATAACCTCATTGTGATCCCTTTTGATGAATAGAGAAGGATCTGAGCTGCTAGCTTTGAATCCTTGATCTTAAAGATATGTAACCAACCTGTAATTCCAAGCTCTAGGAGCTTGTTTCAATCCATACAATGCTTTCTTAAGTCTGGAAACATAAGATGGATGATTAGGGTTTTCAAAACCTGGTGGTTGTGACATGTATACCTCTTCACTTATCCAGCCATTTAAGAATGCATTTTTCACATCAAGTTGGAGGAGTCTCAAATTCCTTGCAGCAGCTACACTTATCAATGTCCTGATTGTAGTCATCTTTGCAACTGGTGAGAATGTTTCCTCATAGTCTATACCATGAGTTTGTGAGCATCCTTTGGCAACTAATCTTGCCTTGTACCTGCAAACTGATCCATCTGAATTTCTTTTAACTTTATATACCTATCTGCAACCAATTACCTTTTGATTCAGTGACATTGGAACCAAATCCCAAGTGTCCATTACCTTCAATGCATCTATCTCTTCGTTCATGGCCTTTTCCCAATTAGGGTTTCCTTTTGCCTCTTCATAGGTTGATGGCTCCTCTGAAATAGATTCTTTTGCCAAATAGATTGAATGCTTCGTAACAAATGTGGAATCATATCCATACCTTTCTGGTTGCTTCTTCTCTCTTGCTGATCTTCTAGGTGCTTGTTTTGAGCATTCTCCAACCTCTTGCATCTTTGCTTTGCCTCTTGACTTCCATAGCTTGTAATTCTTTTCTCTTTCATCTTCGTCATCCTGTGTATCACTTCTTGGATCCTAGACCTGTGTATCATGCTTGCTTCCTAATTGATGAGAGTCATAATCAAGATCATATGGTAGTGTTACCTTTTGTTTGTCTTCATCATACCAAGACCTGTGTTCTTCAAAAACAACATCTCTACTTGTAGTGAATTGCTTGGTTGAAGGATTGAAGAACCTGTAACCCATCTGAGTTGAATCATATCCAATAAACACTGCCTTTGTTGCCCTTTCATCTACCTTACCTCTTATTTGTGATGGTACATGAACATAAGCTAAACAACCAAAAACCTTGCAATGTCCAAGACTAGGTTTTCTTCCATGCCATGCTTCATAAGGAGTCATACCTTGAAGTGATTTGGATGGTAGTCGATTGACAAGGTACACTGCAGTTGAAATAGCTTCTCCCCATAGATAATGTGGCAACTTCTTCTCTTCAAGCATTGTTCGGGCTGATCCAACCAATGTCTTGTTTCTCCTCTCTGCAATTCCATTTAATTGAGGAGAGTACCTAGTAGTCACTTCCCTTTTGATACCTTTGTCCTGCAAGAACTCATCAAACTCTTTGGAGAAGTATTCTCCCCCTCCATCAGATCTGAGATTCTTTAGTGATCTACCTGTATGATTCTCCACATGTGCAAGATACTTCTTGAAGCAATCAAACACTTCATTCTTACTCTTGATAAAGTATAGAATAGTCCATCTACTATGGTCGTCAATAAATGAGACATAATACCTTGATCTTGCCAATGAAGGTTCTTGACTTGGTCCCCATACATCTGTATGTACTAAGTCCAATAAGTTGTTGTGGATGTAGCCTTTGTGGTTGAATGGTTGTCTTTGTGCCTTCCCAATCTGACATGCATCACACCTGTTGATCATGTGTTGCTTTGATATGTTTGGCAGTCCTAGAACACTTTGATCCCTGCATATATCCTTCAAGGTTCTTTCATTCACATGAGCAAGTCTCTTATGCCACACTTCAAGCTCACTTAGGGTTTGAGACCCAAAGTTGAATAGAGCTATGTTCCTTGTTTCTCCTACTTCAAAAGTAAAGAGCCTACCATGCTTCTCACCTTGGGCTATCTTCTTGAAGCCTTGACATGGATCTTCCACAAAAGCTCCATGTTGGGTGAACCTAACTTGCAAGCCTTTTTCAACTATTTGGCCTACACTTATTAGGTTTTTAGTGATAGTGGGTACATAGAGAACCTTACTTAGAATGTTTGTCCTGCCATTGGAAGCTTTGACATTACCAATCTTCTCCACATTGTGCTTCGTGTCATCCCTTGTTTGCACTTCATGTCTATGCTTTGGACTTTCCAAGTCAGATAGAAGAGCAATGTTGCCTGCAACATGATTCGAACATCCTAAATCTATGTAGAACAAATGATCGTCTTCTTTACCTTCTTTGTGGCTTAGATTCATGAGAAGTAATGAGTCTTCATGTGGTTGATCTTCTGAATAATTGTTGTAGTCCCTTCTATTATAGCTTCTATTGTTGTTGTTGAAGTTGTGTCCACCTCTGCCTCTATTGCTGCCATATCCACCTCTTCCACTTCCTTTCTGGGTCTTCCCATTGAACCATCAGTTTTGAGTGGTATGGTTGGTCTTATCGCATATGGCACAAGGTTGAACATTCTGACCTTTGGCTTTGTCTTGTTTTGGTCCTTTCTTCTTCCCTTTCCACTTGCTCTTGCTTGCGAAGTTGGCTTGGGAAGTCTCTTCTTCATCTTCTTCCTTCTTCTTGCCTTTCTGCTTCTTATCCTTCTTATCTGCATATAGAGAACTCGTTGAATTACCATGATAAGAGTTACCTTCCTTTATGCTATTGTTGGCTTCTTGATTGAAGAGTTGTCCAAGAAAGATGTTGAAGTCTGGAGTCTGCAGATCCATGATGAGATCATAAGCCGTCGTGAAGGATTGCCATTGCTTATCACTTTGAATGCCGTTGAGAATTTGCCTCATGATGACCTCTTCTTCAATCAGCTCTCCAATCGATGCTAACTGATCCGCAACCTCCTTGACCTTCGTAACAAACTCTGTGATGGTTTGTTTAGGTGTCTTCTTCATTTGGTTGAACTCGTTCCAAAGATGATTCTTTCTTGCTTTGGTACTAGCAGAAAAGAAAGTCTCGAGGGCATCCCAAGTCTCTTGAGATGTCTTGCATCCTCTAATATGTGGTAATAGAAAGTCAGAGATAGAGTTTAGTATGTAGGACCTTGCTTGAGCATCCCTTGTGTGAAGAGAGATGGTGGATGCAATCCAAAGATGAGTAGGTGCCGCTACAACCAGCTTCACACCAGCCAACTGAGACTTCAGAGTTGATTAGTAGACCCTTTGAGCTTCCTAAATCCACCAAAATATCAGCCAAGTACTTTGGAACATGTATCCCAAAAGTTTAAGTCAAGACCGACAAGTTGCGAAATGACTAGCTCCCAAAACTTGCTATTTTTGGACATACACCTGCTGGAAAAAATGAACAGTGCTCTCAACCTGGAAGGAATTAGAAAACTTCCTTTTGGGCATAGCAAATAGACTTAGCAAGCTTCCTATTCCAAGTTAAAACACTTCAAATGATGGACTGAGCACTGAGAACAAGTTTCATCAAGTTCTGGAACATTCCCACAATTCTCGGGGCTCTGCAGAGATAGACCAGTAAGCAGTAAAATGCAGCTATCTCCAAAAGTATAAATCCAATGACCTTGAAAAATTATACGTAGAAACTAGACAGTGAGAGCTATCCAACGCACTTTCAAACACTGAAAAATGTTCAGTAAAACTCGAGATATGACCTTCTGAAGTTACTGCTCTGAGTGAGTATAGCAGAGAACAAAACAGAGAGGTAGATGATAATAAATGTATAGATTCACATATGATTACAACCACATTGGCAATGAATCTTTGCACAATGGGAGTAGAATGATAGAGCTATGGAGTAAGCTCTTCAATCTCTACAAAATGACATGAAGTGGTCACGTACAAGGCTTGCTAATCGCCTCTTCCTTCTTGCTCCTTTTATAGCTATTCTTGGAGGGAGTTTTGAATTCGAATTCGAATGGCTCCACCTAAAAGTGATCCCCAAAGTTAGGAGAGATTCCCTCAGCTCAAAAATTCGTGATTTTGGTAGTTGGAGCCACGAATTTGCTTTTACATCATGGATGAGGTAAGCCATCCTTTTACTTTTTTCTTTTTCCATTTACAAGAGATAAAATGTACTCTTTTACAAGAGGTGTTCACATGACTACTCATGTGACTTACAAATGAGGATAATATCAAGCATATCAAGCATGTAGGCTTGGGCACCAACAGCTCCCCCTCAAGCCTAACATGCTTGGCCTCCAAATAAGTCTTCAATTGTCCTTGATTTCCTGCAAACCAATCATCAACTTGAATCTACTTAATTTCGTACCATCAAGAGCTTTCGTCAACATGTCTGCACATTGCATATCTGTAGAGACGTAGGATAGTTGAATATCCTTGCTCATTAGCTTCTCCCTTACATAATGGTAGTGGACTTCAATATGCTTGGTTCTAGCATGGTATATCGGATTAGCTGCTAGATGTAGTGAGCTTGTGTTGTCACCAAAAATGTGAGGTGTTGAAGAATGAAGTCCAAGATCTGTGTACAAAGATTTTAACCACATGATTTCTTGAGTTGCATTAGCCAAACCTCTATATTCTGCTTCAGTAGAAGATAATGCCACGGTTGGTTGCTTCTTTGATGACCAAGAAATGATTTTTGAACCTGCAAATGATATATACCCTGATGTGCTTCTTCTATCATCTTTAGATCCGGCCCAATCTGCATCTGAGTAGACCTTTAGCTCAATATCTGAAGTATATGAATAAAACAAACCTTCATTCATGGTCCCCTTTAGGTACTTGAGGACTCGCTTGGCCGCTTCCATATGTGGTCTTCTCGGCTTATGCATAAACTGACTCAATATGCTAACACTATAGCATATATCCACCCTTGTGAGTGTTGCATAGTTCAAACTTCCAACCAAGCTTTGATAGCTTGTGATGTCTTCAATTGGCTCTCCTTCATAAGCACTAAGCTTATGATTTTGCTCCATAGGTGTACCTGCACACTTGGTATTTTCCATCTTGAACTTGACGAGCATGTCATGGACATACTTCCTTTGTGTGATGTATATACCTGAATCTGTGTAGATCAACTCCAATCCAAGAAAATAAGTGAGTGGTCCGAGGTCACTTATTTTGAACTCCTCCTTCATTTGACTCTTTACTTGTTTGATTCCTTCAAGATCATTGCCTGTGATAATAATATCATCAACATACACACATAAATAGATCACTTCAGATCCATTCCTCTTTATGAACAAAGAGGTATCCGCCTTGCTAGCTTTGAATCCTTGGTCCTGCAAATAAGTAACCAATCTGAAATTCCAAGCTCTTGGAGCTTGCTTCAATCCATACAAAGCTTTCTTTAGTTTGCATACATAGTTAGGATGATGTGCATCCTCATATCCAGGAGGTTGTGCCATATACACTTCCTCAGAAATCCATCCATTCAAGAAGGCATTCTTTACATCAAGTTGATAAAGATTCCAATTTCTAGATGCAGCAAGACTTATGAGAACCCTAATTGTAGGCATTTTTGCAACAGGAGAGAAAGTCTCCTCATAATCAATACCATGGGTTTGAGCAAACCCTTTAGCAACTAACCTTGCTTTGTGTCTATTTATACTTCCATCTGGATTCCTCTTGATTTTGTATATCCATCGAGATCCGATTATCTTCATAGATGGCTTATTAGGTACAAGCTCCCAAGTGTCATTCTCCTTCAAGGCTTCCATTTCTTCATCCATTGCATCTCTCCAAGCTTTCTTGCTTTGTGCTTCTTCGAATGTGGTAGGTTCTTCATTGGTTGAATCCTTTGCAATGTAGATTGAGTGCTTGGTGACCAAAGAAGTATCATAACCAAACCTCTCTGGTTTCTTCTTCTCCCTCGAAGACCTTCTAAGTGGTTGATGTGAGCTCTCGGGTCCATATGTAGCATCCTGCATCTTTGCTTTACCTTTGTTCTTCCATAGCTTTAGTCTTTCCAAGTCTTCTAGGTCAATCTCCGAATCACTTTCTTCAATCTGCTTTGGCTCCTTTGGTTGAAGTGATGGAAAATCTTCATCCAAGTCATATGGCAGCTTCACTTTCCTGTCATCATCAAACCATGATTTGTTTTCATCAAAAATTACATCTCTACTCACAGAAAATCCTTTATTGGTTGGATTGTACAATCTATATCCTTTTTGGTTTTGATCATAACCAATGAATACACACTTCTCTGCCTTGGGATCCAATTTCCCTCTTACTTGAGAAGGAATGTGAGCATAGGCTAAGCATCCAAAGATTTTACAATGCTCTAGACTAGGTCTTCTTCCATTCCACACTTCATATGGAGTGGTTCCATCTAGTGACTTAGATGGAAGTCTATTTATGAGATATGTGGCTGTCGACACAGCCTCTGCCCATAGGTAGTTCGGCAATCCCTTTTCATTGAGCATGGACCTTGCAGCTTCGACAATAGCTCTGTTCCTCCTCTCTGCTACACCATTGAGTTCGGGTGTATACCTTGTAGTGACTTCCCTTTTAATGCCTCTTTCATGCAAGAAGGCATCAAATTCAAAAGAGAAGTATTCTCCTCCACCATCTGATCTGAGTCGTTTCAAAGTCCTACCTGTTTGGTTTTCAACAAGAGCAATATACTTCTTAAAGCAATTAAACACTTCATCCTTGTGCTTCATGAAAAACAGAATGGTCCACCTGCTACAATCATCTATGAAAGACACATAATATCTTGAGCCTGATATAGATGGCTCCTTACTTGGACCCCACACATCCGTGTGCACTAGATCCAAAGGATTTTGATACATATATCCTTTCTTATTGAAAGGTTGTCTATGAGCCTTGCCGAGTTGACAAGCTTCACACTTATAAATCATGTGTTGCCTTGTGATATTAGGCAAACCAAGTACACTTTGGTCCCTGCAAATCTGTTTGAGTGTCCTCTCACCAATGTGAGCAAGCCTTTTGTGCCATATCTCCAACTCTGTTAGAGTTTGAGATCCATAGCTAAACAAAGCTATGTTCTTTGTATCTTCCACTTCAAAAGTGAAAAGCCTTCCTGTCTTTTCTCCTTTGGCAATCCTTCGAAAGCCTTGCCTTGGGTCTTCAACATATGCTCCAAATCGATTGAATCTAACCTGCAATCCTTTTTCAACAATCTGTCCAACACTTATTAAATTTTTGGTAATTGTAGGGACATACAAGACTTTGCTTAAGAGGTTCATATTCCCATCTGATGTCTTCACATTACCTATCTTCTCCACTGAGTGCTTTGTGTCATCTCCTGTCTGCACTTCATGCTTGTTATGAGGATCTTCCAAATCAGAAAGTAAAGCCACATTTCCTGCTACATGGTTCGAGCATCCCGAATCAATGTAAAATATGTGATCATCATCCTTACCCTTCTTCGTTGATAGATTCATAATCAATAATGAATCTTCTTGACTTTGGTCCTCTGCATAGTTATTGTAATCTCTTCTTCCTCTATGGCCACTTTGATAGTTGTTGTTGTTGTTGTAATTGTTGTTGTAGTAGTTGTTGTTGTAGCCTCCATTGTACCTGCCTCTATTTGATCCATAGCCACCTCTATTGAATCCTCTTCCTCTTGAGTTCCTCGGGTTCCTGAAACATTCTTCAGTAGTATGGTTAGATAAGCCACATATGTTGCAAGGTTGAGATGATTGGAATCTCCCCCTGCCTTGCTTTCCACTTCTGCCTCTTCCTCTAGCTCGTCCTCTACCTGCAAAGTTTGCTTGGAAAGAGCTTCCTTCATCTTCATTCTTTCTATTCTTTGACTTGTCCTTGACCTTAGCTTTATCAGAATATAAGGCAGAAGTTTGATTACCTCTTGAGGACTCACCACCTTTGCTAATCTTTGCTTCATGAGTGAAGAGTTGGCCCATGAGTGTGTTGAGGTCGGGTACATGCATATCCATGTATAAATCCATGGCTGTTGTGAATGACTCCCACTTGTCGTCTGCTTTGATTCCATTCATGATTTGTCTTATGATTTGCTCCTCTTCAATTACCTCTCCAATGCTTCCAAGTTGGTCGGAAATCTCCTTCATCTTTGTGACATAATCAGTCACATTTTGCTTCGGGCTTTTCTTCATTGTTGTGAACTCCATCCACAATTGGTTCTTCCTTGCTCGAGTGTTGGAAGAGAAGAAAGAAGCAAGTGCATTCCAGGTTTCTCTTGATGTCTTGCATCCCTTGACATGAGGTAAAAGAAAATCAGAGATTGAGTTTAGAATATAGGACCTTGCAAGTGCATCCTTCGAACACCAATTCGAAAGTCCTTCCACTTCTTCATGTGATGGTTGCCCTTTGTTCCTCATGGTTGGCATTGCTTCATCTCCGGATATGAATCCATATAGATTCCTTCCTTGAAGGTAAGCCTCCATCCTTAGAGACCATGCCGGGTATTTGTTTCGATCCAATTTGTCAATTGTTGATGGAAATCCATCTCCCATGTTGCTTGACTATGCTCTGATACCACTGTGAAGAGAGATGGTGGATGCAATCCAAAGATGAGTAGGTGCCGCTACAACCAGCTTCACACCAGCCAACTGAGACTTCAGAGTTGATTAGTAGACCCTTTGAGCTTCCTAAATCCACCAAAATATCAGCCAAGTACTTTGAAACATGTATCCCAAAAGTTTAAGTCAAGACCGACAAGTTGCGAAATGACTAGCTCCCAAAACTTGCTATTTTTGGACATACACCTGCTGGAAAAAATGAACAGTGCTCTCAACCTGGAAGGAATTAGAAAAATTCCTTTTGGGCATAGCAAATAGACTTATCAAGCTTCCTATTCCAAGTTAAAACACTTCAAATGATGGACTGAGCACTGAGAACAAGTTTCATCAAGTTCTGGAACATTCCCACAATTCTCGGGGCTCTGCAGAGATAGACCAGTAAGCAGTAAAATGCAGATATCTCCAAAAGTATAAATCCAATGACCTTGAAAATTTATACGTAGAAACTAGACAGTGAGAGCTATCCAACGCACTTTAAAACACTGAAAAATGTTCAGTAAAACTCGAGATATGACCTTCTGAAGTTACTGCTCTGAGTGAGTATAGCAGAGAACAAAACAGAGAGGTAGATGATAATAAATGTATAGATTCACATATGATTACAACCACATTGGCAATGAATCTTTGCACAATGGGAGTAGAATGATAGAGCTATGGAGTAAGCTCTTCAATCTCTACAAAATGACATGAAGTGGTCACGTACAAGGCTTGCTAATCGCCTCTTCCTTCTTGCTCCTTTTATAGCTATTCTTGGAGGGAGTTTTGAATTCGAATTCGAATGGCTCCACCTAAAAGTGATCCCCAAAGTTAGGAGAGATTCCCTCAGCTCAAAAATTCGTGATTTTGGTAGTTGGAGCCACGAATTTGCTTTTACATCATGGATGAGGTAAGCCATCCTTTTACTTTTTTCTTTTTCCATTTACAAGAGATAAAATGTACTCTTTTACAAGAGGTGTTCACATGACTACTCATGTGACTTACAAATGAGGATAATATCAAGCATATCAAGCATGTAGGCTTGGGCACCAACACCTTGCGCACCAAAGTGTTAGCTTATCTGTCTCCTCTTGTGTAGGTCCTCCTTTGGATCTTGGAATAGGCATAACTTCATCACTTGCTACAATTCCATAAAGATTTCTACCTTGCAAATAGGCCTCCATTCTGATTTGCCAAGCCGCGTAGTTGTGTCGATCAAGCTTCTCGATCATTGAGGGAAAGTTGTCACCCATCTTGATCTAGCTCTGATACCACTGAAAAAACTTGGAGAAGCTTGTCGAAGGTAGAAAAGTGCATTTTGAAGCGACGAAGTTTGGTCAAGCCAACCGGCAAAGACCAGCCCTTGAGCTTATGGAGACTCAAATAGACCTTATAAGCATGTAATAAGTGCAAAGAAATGCACTATGTACTTTGGGGCATCAAGGAGAATGAGTCGATACAAAACAGATACGTTCGCGGGTCGATTAGCTCAAAAAACTTACTATCTATGGAAGAGACAATGAACTTCAAATGTCCATAGCGACCAGCGTGATTACAATTAGAGAAAATCCTTTTATGGGAGTGATACACATAGAGTTGAGTGTATGGAATGCACAAAAGTATAAGAAATAAGCAAAATATGCTATAGGAATGAATGCGACATTCACCGGTGGTACTTCCTATTTTTTAGGAATACGCAGAGATTGACCCCAAGGCAGAAAAACTCAGATTTCTCCAAATCTGCTGAACCAAATGCTTTTACCATTTACAAGCATAAACTAGACACTAATACCTTTCCAATGAGTCCTCTCGCACTCTCTTTGAAGCTCTGGAGACAGAGCAGAAGCCTCTGCAAGATTACTATTGGCGAAGAAGATGATGCAGAAAATTGAAGGAGCAAGACAATGATGGTCACAAGTGTATGTATATTGCTTCCATGTAATGTACAAGTGATTTCAAGTCTTTATATAGCCTCTAGGAGTGTTCCACGAGTTTTAAAAGTTGAATTTGAATTCAAATGAAGGTGGGAATGGTTGTTGGAGGGAATCAAATCACTTTCCTACAATCTAGGAAAAGTGAAGATCTAGTTTGATCTACTTTTAGGTGATTTGATTTGCTTGATTGAATGCAACTTCAACCACCACAAATTCGTGGGATTTGGGCTCTATCTTTCTACCTTTACATGTGTACAACTCAAGGCTTTTACAATGGTAAATGAGCCATCAAAAATCTCTCAAAAAAATACAATAAATGAGCATATGAAAAAGAACTCTCCAACGCATATTCTTTCGTCGCGATAGCCTTCGATGTAGATCAAATCCACCTCAAGGATAGTGTAACCTTGATGTTCCAACACATCTCCCTCCTCTCCCCACCCTCTCTCTCTCTCGCTCTCTCTCTATAGTGGCACGTGCACAATTCATCGTCATCATTCGAGCACATAAACATATCATCGTTATCCTCCTCATCGATGGACAAACTTTTGGAACTTGCTCTTCACATTTGCGAACACATGGTTGATGTGTGAAACAATTTGCGCATCTGGGAACAAACTCTTGGATCCGCAACAATGAATTCTTGCTACTGCAAATTATCCATAGATGTTCTGCAAGCTCCTCAAAAGACTCAGAGAATTATTGCGGCTGTCGCTGAAACTTGATGAATTCAAAGAATGACAAAATCTCTTGGGGCATACCATCTCTCAGTGCATCACCCATAAGAAGAAAGCAGAGGCAAAAATGGTTCAGCTACGTAAGGATGTTGCTCAAGTCGTGCATATGGGTGAAACAGACAGAGCTTTGGCAACGGTGTCCATTATCATACAAGAGAAGTCTACGGTGTCAGAGTATGGCCTTATACAATCATATTGTGAGCTGTTGATCGGAGAAGTGCATATACTCTTAAAGCAAAGAGTGAGTCCTATTAATTGTCAAACAAAAGCAGCCAGCTTGATCTATGCAACATCAAGGTGCAGAGCAAATATGCATGAGCTTCCGAGGTTGACGAGAATATTCATGAAGTGATTTGGTAAAAGCTTTGTGCAAGCAGCAACAAATAATGAACCTACCAATGCTGTCAACCTAGAGCTGGTTGAGGCATTGACTAGATGTGGATTCACGTTGGATAGTAAACGAGAATTGATCAAGGAAATCGCTCCCAATTTTGCTGTGGACATATGAAATCCACAAACATTTCCGCGCAGGGAATTCCTTGGGTTCTATGATTAGGAAAGGAGAATCAACCCTTCATCCCACCATCCCTCCATCTCTCCACCCACACCATCCACCATGTAAGGGTCAAATACTTCTACAAGAATTATGTGCATTAGGTAAAGGAGGAGTTCTGAGGGGCATTACAATCCCACAGGCAGCACAAAATGAAGATTTTAGTTTGCATGCAAAAGTAAAAGTAAAAGTGTAAGTGGTAAAAGTGAAAGTGGAGAAATGACTATTGTCGCCAACCATTCATGAAAACTCCCTATTTTTGAGGATCCAATTCAAGATTGGTGGCATATTTGATCTACCCCTCCAATTTTGGGAAATCAATCGGTGCATGATCAGTGGACGTGAGGAATCGGCAAGGATCTCTGGGCCTATTGGAGCCTATAAAAGCAATGGACTTGTGTTCATTTGGGATATACATATACATATACATACGTACGTACAGGGGTCCTCTGTTTGCACTCTATGGCTACAAGCCTACTATAGGAAGTTACTCTATGGTGAGGATACAGAGCGTGGGCTTCCAAGTGGAGGGCTAATAGCACTACAATGTGAAGGAAGTGGCTTGGTTTTGTCATTCATTGTGAGTCAGTGGTATTTTTGTGTTAATGGTATTTTCATGCTCTTCCCCTTAGAGCAAGTCCTCACACTTTGTACTGATCAGTACCAGTCTGCATCTAGTTGTGTTCATTGTTCGGATTGGATGAATCTCTTGTATTGATGCTGTTTAGTTCTAGAGTGGCATGTTAGCCCAAAGCATCAGCTTTTGTAGCATTTCCTTGGCTTACATTGTAATCATCTGTTCGAACTAAGGAGTGATTTGTTCTCTTAGTATTGTCATCTATGATTTCCCTGAGTATTTACAATTCTGTGCAAATATTGTTATCTGCCTACTCACAAAAGTGTTAAAGGGTATACTTCCCTAAGGAGAACCTCCCTTGAGTAGGCGAAGTACTGGAGTGCATGGTGCTTGATCCTGCTAAAAGTAGATACACCAGTACCTCCTCTACAATGATGATATGAAGCATGTTGATATGGAGCATATTGAGCATGATAAAGTGAAGATTGAAGATACAACACAAAGTTTATTGATTTTTATTACATTGTATGACTTAATTTTATGGAGTCAAATTCATATTTTCTATCCTATGAGATGGATGTTGATGTATCTCAAAATGCCTTCACAAATGATGTATTTCACCCTTTACAAAGATTCTATATGATGATGAGAAATCACCCAACCATTTTCTGCATTCTCATATAGAATTATATTTGAGGAAGGGCATCTTTTTATATATATGAGGATTGGTGTATCATGTGTGGGTCGAGATACACCATGCTTGCCAGTGTTAGGAGGCATGATAGAATTGCACTTTACAAGTGGTGGGAGGTGTTAATAGCATAATGAAATCCCTATTCTAAGGGTATAGTTGAAGGGTGAAGGAGATGTGAAGGTGTATGCATCCTCCCCCAAAGAAATTTATATGTAAAAAACTTAGATTAATGAAAAGAATTGTGTTTTTATCCCTAACAATCTTGCCTCGTTTTGCATGCAATTTCAATTATGTTAAGATGACATCTCTGCATGGTGATGCTCTGAGGAATTGAGGAGCAGTCTCATCAGGTCTCTCTCTCTCTCACTCTCTCTCTTTCTCTGTGTTTTGTATACAACATAGTGCCATCATCAATAATTATTTAAACAATAACAATGTAATAGATCTAAAATAGTACTATTCATAGATTAACTTTGCCCATTATTTCCAAGAAGAAATGCAAAGCTAAATTCTATTTTAGAACCCAAATTCTGAATTAATCCAATCCAAAAGTGATTATGAAAACGAACATCTTGATATGAAAGAATAACGTTTGGAAAATGATGATTCAGAAAAAACATTTAATAAATAATTTTGTAGCTTGAGGTGCAGAAAGAGTTTTTTTTACTAGGAATCAAATATGCCCATTTACTAAACCTATCGAGAATTCTCCAAATCATATCATTATGAAATGAAATTGTAGGAAGACCAGTTATAAAATCCATAGAAGTTTTTTCCCATGGTCCATTAGGTATCGGACGTGCCATTAATAATCCGAATGGATTACCATGAAGTCGTTTCACACATCGACACACAATGCAATGGGAAACATAGTGTGCAATATCCTTTTCCATATTGGGCCAAAAGAAAAAATTCTTTATACATAGAAACAATAGCTTGTATGCCCCAATGACCCATATATGGTGGTTGGTGCATGTCTTTCATAACAAATTCTTTAAAACCTTTTGTAAAGCATAACTTGTGTTTGAAATACAAGAATCCATTATGAAAAGTGTAGTGATCCTCACTAAATGTTTTTGAATTATTGAAAGCATTCCATGTTTGTGAAAAATACAAATCAGATGCATAAGTAGGAATCATGTCATGAAATGATTGAATACGAACAACATAAATATTATTGATTGAAACAATAGTTGTTCATGGGAATGGGAAATGACTAAGGGCATCAACTACAACAATAGCTTTGTCAAGTTGATATTGAATCATAGGCTGAAAATTTTGTAGGAATGAATCCCATTTAATGTGTTTGTCTGAAATCAATGGTTGATTTAATAAATGCTTAATAGCTTGTTGGTCTATTTTGATTAGAACTTCAAAACCCATAAGGTAATGTTTTAAAATGTTTAAAGCATGCACACTAGCCAAAAGTTCCTTATCATATGCGTTACCGTTAGTATCCATGTGAAAGGCCAAATGGCCATCGGATACTTCTTTGTCTATGTTCTTTAAAAAAACATAAAGTGGGCTGATCACTTGCAAAATGTAAGCTGGACCGCATTTGTAAGACCTAAGAAGTCTGTCTTTGTGCTCCCTGTTTACTGTGTTTTTTGCATATTCTACAGTCTGTGTGTGGACTATTGTGTGCGGCCTTAGGAGCTCAATTTTCTACTCGAAGGATATCATCATGGAAATCGTAAGAAGGAGAGCACACTGTGGTGCATCGCCATCGAAGTACTTCACTGGTGTCATAGCATTTTGACGAAAAAGCTTTGTTCCTTTTGTGTGAGCGAAGCGAGCATCCCTTGGATTTCTCCAAGGCTTACGATTAAGGCCGCAATGAAGGCATAGACCTTGGCATACCTTGTCATTCGAGTCACCAAAGTTACTATTGGCACCGTTGGCTGCACTATTGGTACTTCCCAGGAGATCACCCATCTCAAGACTATTCCCCCTAGAGCTCGCTTAACCGTGTCAATCTCTTACCACTAAGCTACACTCTTCTGGTGTCTGAAGAAGGGGAAAGACTAAGTTTGACATTACCTTGAACATGTTTTGGTCTCTCAAAGCTTCATTCTTTGCTTTCAAAGCCTATTTTTGAAGCATTTTTGGGATGTCTTTTGGAGCCATTTTAGAGTACCTTCGCACATAGTTCTCTTCGCATAGCTCCAATAAGATCAAGAAGAGTATTCTCTGTACTTCTTCAACAATAAATATTGATCTTCGGGGCTGTGTTTTTAGCCACACTTGTAAAACTATAGGTTTCTTGAAAGGTTTCAGTTTTGGTGGGAGCAGCCGTTGCAAATTTATGAACGTTTTTTAGCCCAAAACATCAGAGTTGACAGACACTTGCAGGTGTTATTGGCTAGTTTTTGGGCTACACATTCAGCCTTTTAGTGTCCTTTTACTGCATATATTGAGCACATACACACCATGTATGCTTCTATGGATACCACTTATATACGTCCATCTGGTCATTGATATAGTGGTTACAGTTTTTGAATAAAGCCTTTTATGTTTGATAAAGAGGGTTGTGGTGAGGTTTTCTTAACTGGGAGACACCCAGATATCGAGATCTCTTTGGTGATGCAGGTGGAAGACTTACCCAGCCTCGCCATAGGAGATGTATGATAGTTGTTCGTAGGTGCTCCATAAGCCTAGTTGGCTTCTATTGGGTAACTGATTATATGTAGTGGAGTGAGTGGTTTACTATGCAGGTAAACATGTCAGTACTTGTAATTTTATGATATTTTGACACTGGTCATATCCTCATTTTGGAGAGGATGCTTTGGCAAAAGTTTTCCAATTTTTTGGTTTTGTCAACTATACAGTGGTCAATTTACTCTTTGGTATAGTTATTAGTTGGTGTCCGGACTCTTCTAGCTCCATTATCATTCAATTCAATTCTCTACCATCGTGGCATCAGAGGTCTTAGGCGCATCCGCTGGATCAGGGTCTAGTGTTAGTGTCCCGAGAAGGAGCTATAACTTAAAGGAAAAAGACCATTTCGAGATTTGAAAATTTGAGGGCACAAACTTTGCTCTATGGAAGAATCAGATATAAAGATGTGCTGATTCAAAGGAGGTAATGGAAGCCAGTAAATGGAATTTCAAAGAAGCTTACTGAAATGGATGAAGATGATTTGGATGAGTTAGATGAAATGGCCAAGTCCACCATTTGCTTGCACCTAGTTGATAATGTTTACTTTATAGTATTACACTATGACAGTGCAGAGAAGCTTTGGAAGACGTTATGCAATACATATGAAAAAGAGACGGCATCAAATAAAGTGTACTTGATGAGGAAATTATATGAACTTTGTATGAATGACACAGATGGTGTTGCTGCTCATCTAAATACATTTGATGCTATATTCTGCTAGTGACAGGCTCAAAAAATGGATATGGATAGTGAAATGAAAGCAGTATTCTTGTTATGCACCGTGCCATCATCATGGGATACGTTTTGCACAGCTATTAGCAATAGTGCACCTAGTGGTAAAATCGTCTATGATGACATATGTGAAGCAGTCTTGAGTGAGGAGATTGGTAGAAAATATATGGTTGGCACTCAGAGTGGAGATGCATATAATGTTCGTGATTCTTACCAAGGAAAGAATCAACAACATGGCAGGAGCAAGAATAAGGAAGAGAATGGTCAATGGAATAAGAGTAGAAGTAAAGCAAGGAAGAGGGATATCGAATGCCATTATTCTCATAAGAAAGGATACATGAAGAAAGATTGTTATGCATTAAAGAATACTAAAGATCAAGGAGAGAATGTTGATGGGCATGTTAATTAGTTACCTACACTATCTACTTTGATTCTCAAGATTGAAGAAATTAATGCTATTTTTTATGATGCTGATCTCTTGACACTTGACAATAGTGTGCCAACTGAGGCTCTTATGGGTGATTCTCTTTCCCACACCAAGATGCTAGATTCTTGTTATCAAGATCTTGCTCACACGCACACAAAGGTTACGGATGGAGAAAACACAGAAAAAATAGACATGCTAGGAGACAAGACAACACGCAGTATTGGGTGCAATCTCCCCCCATGCACTCTATTTCAACAGTCCACAGAGTGCATGTATTTATAGGAATTTTTTATTATGTCAAAAAGAGTGAATACATGAGAGCGGCTTCAAAAACCATGCATGAAAGTAAAAGTTGGTGACTTTTGTAGAAAGCCTTTGCTTTTAATATAAAAACTTGCAGTTTACAATGACCCTTATGCTAACCACTACTTTTCTAACTATTTCTTTACAAACTAAATTATGAATGAGATTTATATGTCCACCCTTTCATGCCTTTCATGACCTCACGAACCTTTAGCTACTATATCAAAAACACCAAAACACATTAATACATTAATAAATTAACACTTCAACAATGCCTTGTTCAACATATTCCATAATTTGTAACATGCCTCTCAGTTGAAAAAGCAACTGACCTTAGTTGATAAAAATAAACATGGATGGCCAGTCACATGTTCCATCACTGAATGAAAATAAGCATGTTCCATGTAAAACACATGCATGAAAATGTTCATGGAGGCGTTAAATTATTAAGATTATCTGTGAGGTTCTAACAGAGCCTCTAAATTCTATGTGTAAATGCATTACATATAATCAAAGAAAATTAGACTAGTGAAAAGACTATAGTTCTTGATGTGGTTGGTGCAAAATGATCCTCTTGAAAGTCGATTTGTACTCATTCTCCCCATCATGAGTAAAGGTAATAGCTTCATGAAACCATGTAGTTCAGCATGAGCAAATCTTTGCTTGAATCTCCTTCTGTAAACAATCGTTATACTTCTTCTTCATAGTATCATATGAAACATCTTCAAGCAAGCAAAGAGATACTAGGTATTGGTAGAACCGGTCTGTATAGGTTGAAAATGTATCACCTTCCATCCATGTAAATTTAGCCCACAATCGTCAAACATGTAGGTTGAACTATAGGGGTAGAAAAGACTCCTTAAAGTTTTCTTGAAAAGCCTTCTATGTGCTTGGACAATCTGCACTATGACAAAGATCATTCCACCAAAGCTGAGCTTCTTCAACTAAATAGTTAGTGGTTAATTTGACTTTTTCACTTTTAGCATATGTTTTATCAAGTATAAAAATCATATTTTTCACTTTTTCACTTTCAGCATATGTTTCATCAGTATAGTTAGTGGTCCATCCTTACGGCCATGAAACTGTAAAAATTGGCAATTCCTAACAACAATCTTGGAATGCATGCCATCCGATTCGGCAGAGAAAACAGCTTTGACTACCCTCGTAAGGTTGTCTTCATCAGTTTGTATCTTTTCCAGTATTTCTTTGAGTTGTCAGATCGCATTCTGAGTGCCTCATAGTTCATTCTGCAAGAGCTCAAGTTGTTGCTCGAGTGTAACCTCGGGTAGAGGTGACTCGTCGAAATACTCCACGTTGTTTGTAAGGTCCACGAGGATGTATAGAACAAAACCCTTTTGCTAGATATGTAAAAAAAACAATTTTTGAGATTGTTTGAGTTAAAATGTAAAAGGCAAGGTTGTTCTTGGGAATTGAAAAAGTAAGAAAGTGATTAAAGTTGTGTTAAATATAAGAAAAAAAAACTAGAGTGACAACACAAAGAGATAGTGTCGTTGTAAAACACTTCTCTTGTGTGGGTGAGGTTGTGGGTTCAAATCCTCCCACCTTGGTGAATATAAAACTCCTTGTTGCCACTCATAAATTAAAATTGGTTCGCACATAGCCAACCGCTG
The DNA here is from genome assembly GCA_020310875.1 of Ceratopteris richardii. NCBI lineage: Eukaryota > Viridiplantae > Streptophyta > Polypodiopsida > Polypodiales > Pteridaceae > Ceratopteris > Ceratopteris richardii. The sequence goes on from CM035412.1 coordinate 11,999,883, forward strand.
CCAATGCTCGTCAAGGGAGATTTGGGTGCCAAAGATGCCAAAGTAATGCCTTAGTTATGGTGTAAGTTATGCCTAAGTTCTATGCCTTAGTCGACGCCTTAGAGTAAGCCAAAAGAGTAAACGTAGGTCTAAACATAGGTTTTGGTTCTGGAACTGAAACTGAAATGGAAACAAAAACTGAAACAAGAAATAGAAACGAAAATAGAAATCAAAATAAAAAATGGAAATGGGAACGGGAATCGAAATCAAGAATGGGAACGGGAATCGGAATCCGAATCGAATCACCAACAGAGAACAATGAAATAGAGAACAATCACCAAAACAAATGGAAATAGATCCCTCTGTTGTGATGCATGCAAGGCTCTTATACCAATGTTATCACGATCTTGTTCACATGCACATAGAGGTTACAGATGCAAAAAACACAGAAAAAATAGACATGATAGGAGATGAGACAAAACACACTATTGGGTGCAATCTCCTCCATGCACTCTGTTTCGACAGTCCACAGAGTGCATGTATTTATAGGAGTTTTTGATTATGTCAAAAAGAGTGGTTACATGAGAGCGGCTTCAAAAAGCATGTGTGAAAGTAAAAGTTGGTGACTTTTGTAGAAAGCCTTAAATGCTTTTAACATAAAAAATGGTGATCTATAATGACCCTTATTCTAACCACTACTTTTCTAACTATTTCTAACAATAAAAGCTTCTATGCACGTTTATTTACAAACTAAATTATAAATCAGATTTATTGATGTCTGCCCTTTCACGCCTTTCATGCCCTCATGAACCTTGAGCTGCTATATCAAAAATACCAAAACACATTAATACATTAATAAATTAACACTCGAGCAATGCCTTGTTCAACATATTCTATAATTTATAACAACTCTTGTGCTTCTTTCCATGTGACACCACACAGAGAATGGTTCTCTAGTTATGTAGCAAAGTCTCTTGGTACCATGAGACTTGGCCAGTCTTACTAGTGTGATGTTGTGGGGATTGGAGATGTGGTTGTGTAGTTCATTGATGGTTCAAAATTTACTATGCATAATTATGCCATGTACCTTAGTTATCACGTAGTTTGATGTCAGTTGATCAACTTGATGACCTTGGTTACAAGGTGGTATTCTATGCTCAGTCCTTTTGCATATCAAAGGGCTATATGGTTATTGAAAGAACACTTTTAGCTGTTATTGAACAACCTATGGCTTGTATTTGGCATGGTCGTTTGGGCCATATATCTCGTAGTGGAATGGAAAATCTTGCTCATTCTGGCTACTTACCTGTGTTATCTTTCTCCGATTTTTCATTATGTGAGCATTGTCAATATGGAAAGCACATAGAGAGTTTGCAGCTCCTTATACAGCAGTAGAGAATGGTGTAGCTGAGAGGATGAATAGAACTATTCAAGATAGAGTAGTGTCTATGTTGCATCATGCAAACCTCTCACAAGGTTTTTGGGTAGAAGCAGTATTGACTACAGTTCATGTGATTAACCTTTCACCTAGTACTGCCAAAGGTCTGAAAGTGGCACAAGAGTTATGGACTGGGAAGCCCCCACATTATGATCATCTTTGAGTTTTTGGATGTGAAGCATATGTTTCCAAAGAATCTTAGATAAAAGTTGGACCATAAGTCACAGAAATGCATTTTTCTTGCATATGGTCGAGAACGACAGTTTGGATATCACTTATGGGATCCTGAAACATGATCAGTGATCAAAAGTAGTGATGTCATTTTCAATGAGTGTAAGATGCATAATCAGCCCATTAAGGAGGTTGAAGTGAGAAGAGTGGTGTTTGGGGATACTATTCCTCCGGTTAGCATGCATAAAAATGTTGCACATAGGGATCTTCAAGAGAATGTCCATTCATATCAATCAGCACATGTTCCTGTTTAGCAACCATGAAGACGTTTTCCACGTGTCTCACATCCACCTGATAAATATGTTCCAGGTTTAGGTTTTGTTATGCTAACAAATTCCGGTAAGCCTTCTTGCCACAAAGAGGCTATGTAGACAGAGGATCATGTTAAGTGGGACCATGCCATGAAGAGTGAGTTGGATTCTATTTAAAAGAATGGTACTTGGGATTTATTACCTTTGCCAAAGGGTAGGAAAGCTTTACCATGTAAATGGGTATATAAGTTGAAGTTCACATCAGATAGTGCTTCTCCAAAGTATAAAGCACGAATTTTTGCATATGGTTTTAAGCAATAAGGTTCTGTTGATTTTGAGCAAATCTTCTCTCTAGTGGTGAAGATGACAACCATGTGCATGTTGCTTGGATTCTTTGCAATCGAGGACTTAGAGCTAGTCCAAATGGATGTGAAAACTACTTTCTTGCATGGAGATCCTACAGATGAGATCTATATGGAACGACCAGAGGGTTATGTAGTTCTTGGAAAGAAAGTCTAGTTTGTAAGCTTATGAAGAGCTTGTATGGAATTAAACATTCCCCTAGACAATGGTACCAAAGTTTGATGCTTTTATAAAGTCTCAAGGCTATTGTCGAAGCAATGAGGATCATTGTCTCTACACAAAGAGATGTTCAGATGGCAACTTGATATACTTGATACTTTATGTCGATGGCATGTTGATTGCTGGGAAGTCCTCTTATGATTTGTCAATTCTCAAAAAGAAGTTGAGTCAGACATTTGATATGAAGTATTTGGGGGATGCCAAACATATTCTTGGCATGTGCATTACTCCTGATAATGAATATACTTGTCTAAAAGAGAGTACATATCCAAATTACTTCACAAGTTCAATGTGCAAGATGGAAAGGCATTAAGTACACCTTTACCCACGTATGTAAAACTGGGCAAGGATGATTGCCCCAAATCAGATGAGGAAAAGGAATTCATGACCAAAATTCCCTATCAGTCTGCCCTTGGTAGTCTCATGTATGCTATGGTAGCTACAAGACCAAACATTGCATTCGTAGTGGGAGTTGTGAGCAGATATATGTCTAATCCTAGCTTGGGGAGGATAGATACTAAGAATTAAATCTATAATATGGTCAAGAGATCCCCTAGAAGCTAGTCGTTTAGAAGGGAAATTTGTCGTAAAACAATCCTTATAAGAATCCATAAATGATTTATGTGCATTAGGAAGTGTATGTGTATAATCAACTATGTTATTGACAAATACATTACATGAATTGTAGCCTTTCCTAAATGCACATTTTACTTGAATATGACTAATTCATGGAAATGGTTGTAAGTCATGCATTGAAGACAAAGAAATATCTTGATTGTTAAACTTAAAACTCATTATGTGTATGATAATCAATGCATGGATTATAATGATGATGAAAAGGCATACCAATTATAACATCATAGGAATGCAAAGGAGCAATTAAAAATGTGCATGCATCTATGTATGAACCTATACAAATCTGAATGTTATGCACTTTATTTGTAACATTATATCTATTTCCTTTAAATGCAGCCTTAACTTTATACATAGAAGGAATTGGGTTTAATTGGAGATCTTGCACGTGTATGGGAAATAAAATCATGTGAAATACCATCATAAAGATTTAAAATATTATCAACTTTACCATTCATAGTAACTTGCATGAAAGTAAAGAATGAATAGAAATTGTGTTACCCAAGGTACTTAGATACTTTTCTAATGCCTCTTTGGCCCAATCAGGTTGAATGTCTTCAAGAACCACCTCCATGTTGTGTACTTGAGCTCCAACAAGCTTGATGTCGCTAGTTCAAAACCTACATTTAGCTTTAGTATGACCAAACTTGCCACAATGCCAACAAGTGATATGAGGCCTCCTTTATTGAGCATTCATCATCCTAGTTTGAAGGGTTGGAGGTTTGTGCACTGGAGGGAAATTGGATTGAGGAGGGTTTTGAAAAGTAGTTGGGCATTGGGAAGTATGAGGGAACTGAAATCTAGGAGAAGAAAAAGTAGAAAAAGGACGCTTGAAAGGAGCATTGGGCTTGATTGGTTATTTTCATTGATGTGTTTGTTGTAAGCGAATGGACTTGATAATGGATTGAAACTCCTTCTTAGCATCATGCGCAAAAGAAATAGCTTCATAGAGGGTCAAACAATATAGTGTTTTGAGCTTAGCTTGGATTCCCATCTCCAAAGCATCTTCATACTTTCTTTGCAAGGTATCTTCAGGAATCATTTCAAGTGAACGAATTAGAAGTAGTCATTGCCAAAAACATTGAGTGTAGGTAGACACAGTATCTCCACCTTTCCATCCAAAAGTTGTGCATGATCGATGAGCATGTAATCAAAACTAAGGAGGAAGGAAGGATTCCTTTATCTTTTAATGAAATACAACCCATGTGGTGGGGCGTTCGATGCTATGTGGAAAACATTCCACCATAACTAGGCTTTATCGACCAAATAATTAGTAAAAGATTTCACTTTCTCACTTTCAATATATGATCTATCAGAATAAAAATCATCAAATTCGGATATCCATGAAAGAAAAAAATGGCCATCCTTTCGCCCATTGAATCGCCAGTATTGGAAATTTTTAGCACCAATCTTGGACTGTATGCCTTCTTCTTGAGTAGTGATAATGGACTTCACCACCCAAACTAGGTTTTTGTCATCACTCTGCATTTTTTGGAGTGTAGCATCACATTCCCTAATCTCGTTTTGGGCATGTTAGAGTTCATGTCACAAAAGTTCCAACTGTTGCTCAATCGATATCCTGGATAGTGGTGACGTAGCAAAATCCTAGGTATTCTAGGTAGGGTCCATGGCTTTTTAGAGAATCAAAACCTAGGACTAAGCATGTGAAAAGAATTTTAACAATAATATTAATCATATTAATAATAATAATAAAATAGAATAAATAAAAGTGTTTGATAAATAAATAAATAAAGGGACTAGACAAAAACAAACAAAATTGATAAACGAAAACGTGGAACCAATAGTTGAGATGGATGCCAAATCGCGAATGGAACGAACACCACAAATCACAACCGGGTGTTGAGAAACCATCTTTGTAGATGCTCCTTGACTCTGAAACCACTCTTTATTGGATTCCACAAGTGCTAATACATAGAGGATAGTACAAAAATGAAATCTCATAATAGTACTCAGAGAATAGAAAGAGACAACAGAATTGACACCACATTTGGTACAATCTCCCCCCACATACTCTCATGGACGGGTCTATCATATCATGTGTATTCATAGGTTTTCTTTATTAAATTCTGAATAGAAAATACATGAGGGGTATTCTTTGAAATGCGTGCATTTATGAATATCTGCTTTATTTAAAAAATCCTTGCTTTTCAAGCGATCTACTATTTTTACAAAAATATCGCTTTCTAAAGGGATCTATTATTTTTACAAAAGAAAACTAAAATACTATCTTGTAAATAAACTTCTAAAAATCTAAAAAGTCTATGCACATTCACACGCTTATGAGCCATCACCTGCTAAATCAAAACACAAATCACATTAACACCCTCAAGACATTAAAATCCATATAACATTTCATTCTCCCATAAATTATAATAGTGTATAAGTATGTTATATATATATATATATATATATATATATATATATATATATATATATATATATATATATATATATATATATATATATATATATATATATATATATAAAGGCCTATTCAGGAAATTTGGGAATTATTCAAGTCCCATTTATGTTACTTATTATGTAAACTTCTTAAGTTTTAGCCCAAACTTGCTACCTCATTTATAATACAATTATCCTTCATATTCAAGTATTAATTTAATATACCCCAATCACGAGATAATAACATGTTGTAGTGTGTGAATGAGTCGAAAAGTAAAACATTGGGATAGAAAGAACTTTCTCAAAATCCTGTCTAATTCCCATTTTTCCTGAATAGGCCTTTATATATATATATATATATATATATATATATATATATATATATATATATATATATATATATATATATATATATATATATATATATATATATATATATATATATATATGTGTGTGTGTGTGTGTGTGTGTATGTGTGTGTGTGTGCGTGTGTGTGTCTGTGTCTGTGTGTGCGTGCATGTGTATATGTATGAGCATGCATGTGCATGTTCATGCACCTTCATTTGCTTCCATGTGTATGTGTATGCATGAGAATGTGCATATGCATGTGTATAATTAGTATGTGTTAATGTGTGTATGTGTATATGCAATAATGCATGCATGTCCTTTTATGTGTTTCTAGATATGTTTGTGCATATGCATATGTGTATATGTGAGTGTGTGTATGTGTGTATGTGTGTGTATTTGTATTTGTCTGTGTAAGTGGACATGCATGTATGTTTGTGTATGTGGATGTGTATGTGTGTGTATGTGCATATGTGTGTGTGTATAAGTGTGAGCATGTATATGTGTATATGTGCATATGAATAAGTGTGAGCATATTAACTAATGAAAATAGAATAATTTAAATTATACACAAACAATGAAAATTGTACTTACAATAATTAGCCATGTTTTATGCTTGGTGAGCTTCTTGAATAACCTGCAATAGAGAGAGACAGAGAGACAGAGAGAGAAGGAGTAGAGAGAGATCAAAAGAGAGAAGAAAAGAGAAAGAGATAGAAATTGAAAGAGAAAGATGTAGAAAGAAGGAGAGAGAGAGAGAGTGAGAGAGAGAGAGAGAGAAACGAGAAAATGGAGAGATTCAGACAGACATTGTTGGAGCTCGTAAGTGTAGTGCAAATCTAAACATTGGAGAGCTCTTTGATCGGTTGGATGTAAAATGCAATCGAAGAGTGATCAATTTTTTTATTTCTTAAATTTATCAAACTTTATCATCGCATAAGCGATGTACAAACATCATGTATGCGAGCATGCAATCCGTGGAATATTGACGCCCACCGGTGTTGCATAAGCGATGCAAATTAGTGTTGCATATGCAATGTTTCCTTTTGAATCGCATAAGTGATGCTAACATAGCAATGCTCTCTTGAACATCGCTACAAGTGTCAAAAATAACCTAGAGAATAGCATCGTTTAGACAATGATGTGAGTTTGATGCCTGGCCTAATGAAATTCATGACCATATGTGATGGCCCTGTATTCCTTGTAGTGTGATAGCTACTTTAATGTCCTTTTATTAGCCTCAAAACGAGGATATGGTATCCATCTCTCCATATATGTCGATACAACATATAGAAAAGGATTTATTGAAGAAGAGGAACGGTTATAAGAAAAGTAAAACACATAAAAAAGGGGATCATAAACTCACGCTTAATGAGGTTTTTAGAAAACACACTTATTGAAAAGATATTGAATAGGAGGGAGGGAGGGAAAAGAAGTGAAATAAAATCTATTGATGAAGGCAATGGGAAGAAAACACCAAAGGAAATTGTACAAGAAAAGGAGAGTAGAACTAATCTGGAATGTATGTGCTAATACTATGTTGAAACAAAGAGACTAATCCTAGTCTACTATCAAAGACAATGCTACGAAGCTATAGATGAAGAAAGAGGGGATATGAAAACATGATGAAAGAGATAAATATGATGAGACTTACGAAGAACTCTCTATGATCATGAAGATTCCAATAGGAGGGTGTGGAGATTGTTAGCAATGAGTAGAGTGAAATGAGCTTGAAGAGAATTGAGCAAATTGATGCCCTTCTTATCTCTTTGGTTTCAATCTTTTGACCTCTCTTTCTCTCTCTCTCTCTCTATTGGTCTATTCCGGTGCTCTCCGGTGATCCATTAGTTGAGATCACACATGAGAGAGTCATATATTTTGAGATGGGCATGGACAGTGAAACATATAGGTTTGTATACAAGAGTCAAAACTCAAACGGTTGGGGGTATGGAGGGGTGGAGAGCGAGAGAGAGAAATCTTATTTCCATTTTTCAATGGAGACTTTTCATATTGATGGGGCAACATATAGGAACCACAATTTATTGATGGGGCAACATATAGGAACCACAATTTATTGATGGGGCAACATATAGGAACCACAATTTATTTTGGCTACCTGCCCAAGTGTTATGGTAGTGTACAAAGGCTCTTTACAAAAGAGGGTTATTGTATGTTGTTGATATGGTCACAGCGTTGACATAGACCAGAGGATTATATATGCGTCAGTGGCTAACAATTGGTGAAGGCAAGAGGTTTCACAGAGTAGAGGATTTTTCCTCCGTATCTGCCTTCGAAGTTAAGTTTGGCACCCTCGGGGCCATAGTTCATCCAAGTTTTTTGTTTGCAAAAGCGCGAGCCCGAGAAACCTAGCAGCACTCTGCAGTTGCTCTGCGGACTATATTTGTTGAGGTTGAAATCGGGAACAGAGAGACGGAAATGGCCACCTGCACCTGTATAGCTTTTATCAAATGCGAACACCTTGTAGGGATACTCCGTGCATACGAGCTTCACCTCCGCTCCTGCAAATAATCCACGAAAACTTAGAGAACACAATTGCGTGTTCATGAGAAATGAAAATCCTACTCGTAAACTTCTCCTAGTAGTTCGCATGGTTGTACATTCGCACCCATTAGAGGTTTCTCATCGCGAGGTTGTTTCTTCCACCCGTAAGCTTTATAATTGCATTTCTTGCAGTAAACAACCCCTTTGACGACCAACGCAGGAAAGTTGCTGTAAGGCGGAGGTGGAGGGGGAGGGGGAGGTGGAGGAGGGGGTGGTGGTGGAGGGGGAGTGGGAGGAGGAGGAGGTGGAAGCGGAGGAGGGGGCGGAGGAGGAGGTGGGGGTGGGGGAGGAGGAGGAGGAGGAGGGGGTGGGGGAGGAGGAGGAGGAGGAGGAGGAGGAGGGGGTGGAGGTGGAGGTGGAGGTGGAGGAGGGGGTGGTGGTGGAGGGGGAGGTGGAGGTGGAGGCGGAGGAGGGGGTGGAGGAGGAGGAGGTGGGGGTGGGGGTGGAGGAGGAGGAGGTGTTGGGGGTGGTGGAGGAGTAGGAGGAGGAGGAGAAGGGGGTACAGGTGGAGATGGAGGTGGCGGTGGTGGAGGCACAGTTTGAGGCGGAGGATTGGTAGGAGGTTGATATGGAGGAGGATTTTGACGCTGTGGATGACCTTCCCATTGCTTCGCCCCGGATGGCAGCGATGACATGAAAAGCATCCCCAGCAGCAGCATCACCTTGGAAATCAGGGTTGCTTTGAGAATCATGGTTGCGATGCAATGATACAACTGGGAAAGAGAAGATGTGTGGGAAAGAGAAGATGTGTGGTCTGAAGAAAGCACAGATTGGCGACAAGAATGATTAACTAGTGAAGGGTTGATGTTCTGGATGGGTTTTGCTCCGTTTAAATAGATCGTCTGCTCCGCCGTCCCGCAATATGGCTGGTGACCCCAGTGAGCAAACAGATGGACTCTCTCTCTCTCTATGTAGAGCATGATAGACCAATGGCATCCTCACACGGCTTCCCCATGCATAGTTTCTCCAACCCATCAGAGCTCTTTGAGGGTGAGAGAATCAGGACGCCTAGTTTCAGGTGGCTTCGATCTGTCTCTGGATACACAGAGCGCCCACTAGATTTTATCCCTGTGGATAACACTATATGTGTATGTATCTACGTATACATTTGATCTCTCTCTCCCTCTTCCTCTGTCTCTCTCTCGTCAACGATGAAATACAATGTGCAAATATCTTGTTACTTTTAAGTGTCACATGGTTTTCCAAAACTAGAGATAGGGATGTAAGTCATTCAAGGAAAGAGTTTGCTTGCTGCAAAAAGATGCGAATAATAGCCATGTCTCCTTGCAGCAGGGCCTGCTTATGAAGGAGTATTTAGGCTCCCACCCAAATTCTCCACTTCATTCAATGGGTGCTAGAAGCTCTGAGATGTATTCCATTTCTAGTTGTTTGTTTCTTGTTACGATCTTTCAATATGAAACAAGACAAACAAACAAACTAGATGAGGGAAAATTACAGACCAGCTTCATAATCTTGCCATCCCTTTCGTGGGGGGTCCACTTGTTTTCGAGCTTCTTGTTTTCGAGCTTCTTGTTTTCTAAGACTTTCCAGGTCGATCATAGCTAGCCACTACGTAGGCCAACACCCATTTATGTGAAGCTAAAAGGACAGATAATCCATGAACAAGAATCCATGTCGATATATTATGGGAATTATCATGTATGCCATGTTACATTCAATAGAGGCATGCACAATTTGGGCAAGATGCATCAAGAAATTTACAAAACAACAGTGAAACAATCACTGCAGAAAGATAGATGTTCATTATTATTCATGCATATCCCAATGATGTTCGATGTTTTTCATTTTAGATGAGCTGTTATCTCGTGACGAGTGAGACTCCAAGGATGCATTCTTGACTCAAATACTAAATTAAATTATAACTCATTCAATCCAACCTTGAAAAAAAATTGTGTTCTTAATTGGCCATAGGTATGGGCATACTCCATCCGTACCCGAAATTCTCAATGATAGTGAGAGTCAAACTATGTTAAATAGGGATGTAGTTTATCACGCAAACATGAACCACATATGATGCCATGTGAAGAGGGCGGTGTTATATTTTGGTTGTGATGTGTGTAAACAAACTTAGGAGTGTTTGGGCAATTTTTCCCTCTTTAGGAGGTTTTTCCATGGCTTGTATATATGACTATAACCCTAATGGGTCAATTATCTTTGTACATTCTGTTGGTAATACATTCACTATTGTATTGTGCTCCAAGCTTTTTATTCTTCCTTCCTCTGTTCATGTGCTTCCACACAACTCAAAATGCAACAATTGCTATGAGAGGAGGTCATCATTTCTAGGGCATCATCGACAACCCTTCAGTCATGGTCATAGAATCACATAGAAATTGGTGAGCACATTTAGGCTGATTAGGATTTCAAATGATCTTCGCTTTGTGGCATCAAAATTTTAATATGAGCTTGTGTCCACATCCCAATTCACTATCATAGTGGCTGGCCAAGCAATTTTTTTCCTTTTGTGCCAAACATATGTACATTTTTTTTGTTCACCAATATAGACACCTTAAAGTTTCTAAAGTTGTAATGAAGTTGGACAGGGTGTTTCTGTTCAAAGATTTATATACATACAAATTTTTTGCATGAGGTATGTTGGCTGTTGGGGTAAGCAATGATGTATTCGGCATGTTGGTTGTTGAGGACAAGTTCGATGGTACTAATTACCCTTTATGCACATATATTATGCATCATGTATTGGAAGACAAAGGCTTGTGGAATATTGTGGATGGTTGTAAATTACTTCCTACTACACTTTCAAATACAATTATTGAAGTTCATGTAGATGGCATTGAAGATTATGATCTTCAGATTCGTATTCGTGCTATAGTTCTTGCTTCACATACCAAAGAATAGCTTCATTAGGATGGCACTGATGATCAAACACATGCAATGAAGGTTTTTTCCATCAAACATTCCATTATCTCTCATATTTGCTCTTGGAAGATAGCAAAGGATGCTTGGGATACATTTACAACATTATTCTAGGCAAGAAATGAGGCTCATGTTCCTCAACTCCAAAAACATTGGAGAGCGAGTGAAGATTTTATAGACACTGTAATGAAAATGATCAAAGATTCTAAGGACTAGATGATTTATGATGAGGAACTCTAACTAGATAGCTCACTTGTGTAGACAACACTTAATGATCTTATAGATTCATATCAGAGTTTCTCTTTGATTGATGATGAAAGGCAATCCAAATGTCTTCACATTTGAGAAGCTAGCCTCTATTTTGTTGGAAGAAGTTTATTCTTTGCAAACTAGATCAATCATGTGTGTTGCACATCAAGCTTTCTTAAGGGCAAAGGAAAATGAATCTCATCTACTAGTAAGCATAAATCTGCCAATGTTTCACAATGGAAGAGGGAAGACAAGGATGAGAAGAAAATGTAAAATTGGAAACATATTTGCAAATGCTCTAAGGGAATTTATCATGTCATAAAGAGTTGTCCAAAACTGGATGCATAAGAGGAAAAGAAGAAAGAGGTTGGAATGGTTGTCCCACAGGCCTCTACACCCAAAAAAGAATCTGTTAATCTGTATCTTCTTTTTCATAAATGTGCGCTTTTTGAAGTGTCACCTTCATGTATCTTCTATATAGGAAATAATGAAAAAAACCTATAAATACACATGCTCTGATAGAATCCTCCGTCAGAGTATGTGGGGGGGAAGATTGTATTCATCATGATGTCTAGTCTCCTGTCTCTTTCTACCCTATTTATAATTTAAGGGAACTTTACCACTCACTCCTATTTTTGATGCTCCTCCTTTGCTAGAAGAGGATGCTCATCCTTTAAAGGAACTTCATTGAAATCCTTTAAAGGAGCTTTACCACTCACTCCTATTTTAGATGCTTCTCCTTTGCTAGAGGAGGATGCTGAAATTTTAGTTGTAGAGAAAGTACGATTATTTTGTTACTACCACATGCACTGGTAAGAAATATCATAGATATTTAGGTAAACATAAAAAAATACTCACTTGAATAATCACAATGGATTCATAAGACATCACTAACTCCACATTATGATCATTTGATTTTTGCATATCATTCACAGTCACATTAAATTCTAGTTTTCCAATTCCGCGCATGTGTTTTTCCATGGAACATACTTATGATTGTTCAGTGATGGGACATGTGATTATCCATCCATATCTATTTTATTCTTATCAACTGAGGTGAGTTGCTTGTCACCTGGGCGGCATGTTATAGTTTATGGAATAATAAAATCTTATATGGACTTTTATGACTTGAGTGTTTTAATGTGATTTGTGTTTTGATTTAGCACATGAAGACTCATGAGGGTGTGAATGCACGTGGAATTTTTTAAATATTTTTAAAGATATTTAGAAGATATTATTTTAGTTATTTTTTCTAAAAAATAATAGATCGCTTTGGAAAGTGATCTTTTTGTAGAAATAGTGGATTGCTTGAAAAGCGATGATTTTGTAAATATAGAAGATTTTTATAAATGCACTCTTTTCAAAGCAGTACCCTCATGTATCTTATATATAGGACGTAATGAAAAATACCTATAAATACACATGATTTAATACACTCATCCATCACAGTATATGGGGGATAGATTGTACCCAATATTGTGTGAATTCTCTTATCTGTTTGTATTCAGTTTATGGTTTTTTGAGATTTTATTTCTAAATTATCCTCTACATACATGCACCAACAAAATTTGATCAGCAAAGAGAATATAAAAGAATGACCTAATACAAAAATACAAGCAATTCAATCTATAAAGAATAGTACTACAGAAAGCCTTAATGTCCAAGAATGTGTGAGTAGGCAATAAAAAACTGTGCCATCACTCTCGATAGATAATTCAGGTAGAGCTCAGTAAAATGTGTTGGAGACATATATCGGCATAACCACTACATGTCATAGAGATGCAAAAATGGTATGTGTCATCCTCAATCATCACATGTTGAGCTTGATATCTCAACACTCCCCCTCAAGCTCATCATCATATGTAATCCAAACATCTTCCAAAATGCCTTCAGCTTCTCTGGTCGAAGTGCTTAAGTTAAAATATCAACAGTTTGCTCATCTATCCTCACATAAACAAGATCAATATCACTTGCTTATACTTTCTCTTTGATGAAATAAAGAGAATATACAGGAATGACCTAATACAACAATACAAGCCTTCCAATATATATAGAACATACATAAAGAAAGGCCTAATGTTTGGGAATGAGTGAGTTGGAAAGAAAGCAAATTTGTCATCACTTTCGGTAGATAAATTAGGTACATTTCAGTAAAATGTGTTTGAGACTTATCCACGTAACCACTACATATCAGAGAGATGAAAAAGTGGTATGTTGCAAGAGGCTAACATGACGACCACCACATGCCAGAGAGATGATTCTCCTCCCAACCATCTGCCTCTATATATAGCTCTCTACAAGGGACTGCCTTCTTGGCAGGTGGATATTAACCATCCATGCCTCGGCCATTTACGTGCATGTGTGTCAAGTGTCCTATTTTACTCAAGTTAACTCAAGTGGATCCTTCTAGAAGGCTCTTTATATCTTTGGGAAAAATACGCTCCCCATGCTCCCCTTGGGGATTGAAACCAAGACTTCCACCTTCACACCCTTGAGACTTAACCACTAAGGTAAGTGGATCACTTGTTTACAAGATCACATGACCTTCTAGTAAGTCTAGAATCGAGATCTTTGGTCATGCACACGGGTGACCAAACCATGCTTGATTTGAGATCCCTCTGAACTACTCTGATCCTTAGATCATACACTTACTTCATTACATTATTTCTCCCTTGCAAAAAGAAAAACATCCATGAAAATAGAGCTGTATAGATACTATAGGCAACCGCCAAGCCTCATGTTCTAAAATTGGAAGAACATGGTCATGTTCTAAACTAGAAGAACATGTCTCATCTGTGTGGTGGCATTCCTACCCAAATTATTCAAAACACTATCTCTCTTTGCACTTTGATAAACTGGTGAAAGTACAAACTAATGAATGAATAATAAGGGTGGATCTAAAAACATCCTTGGCCAATTCACAATTTCTCGATATGCAATCTAGGCACAAACATATGAAATGGGTGAATTCCAATTACTAGTCCATTTTTGGGCATAACTAGTGCATGGACTTAGTATCTAAGATGGAGAAATCTTGATTCACTTGAATTTGATTTGAAAAACTTGAAGTTTGGATGTTCCAAACATTGAATTTGGATATTTTTACTATGTTTTGTGGAGAAATTTCACTCCAATACACGTAGTGGAATTTAGAGAACCTCTTGTAAGACACATGCTTACTAAAACGTGATTCAATCCCAGCTCTAAGATCTAATGGCCCTAAAAACGAGTCCACATAGATTAGACACTTATAGCTTTCTAACAAGCTATAGAACACTCCATTTGAAGCTCATTTGAATAGGTAACCAACTGCACAATGTTAGACTACCTATAATCTCAGGTTAAGCAAAAAACTGAGGCTCACACGAAATGCTCCATGTAACTATTGGAGAATGATCTGACAAAGATATTTGCAATACATAGAGAATTTGGGATAAGATTTCCAACAAGATAGCATATGCATTAATTTGTTAAGTACATAGAGAGATACGACCTTCACAAGGTGACTATGTCTAGAAAAGGTATGCGGCTCGAATACCTTTATGCCTTATAGCATTGAAATGAGGTATCTTGATATCCATTGGTGAGAGAATGACCATCATATGTGTCTACACCATCTCCTTGTCATCTCCACAAATTTTCACGTTCAAATGATCTCTTTATATAGAGCTATAGGCATGGGACTTTTCACCTACCCTTGCATCTTCTCTCACCTGTTGACCTTTCCTTTCTTGTCCTTTGTCCTTCCATTGCCTTGGGTGGCTTTTGGTGCTCCATATCACTTCATATGGATAATGTCATGACTTTTTTGAGTATTCCATCTATCTCAATATATATGTTTATTTTGGCTTTTATCCAAGCCATAAATACATTTGCCCTTTTTAATTCGACACTCTACTTTAAGGTTATGAGTGTGCTCTCTACATTTTTAAGGGCTAGCTTTCTTTTGAGCTTAAAAAAATACATAATTGATGAAGAGGTAACTAACAAGAGGTGAGTATGTGTCAAGCCTCACAATTGGAGCTTGCACATGTACCATAATTCTCAACATGGTTTACTTTCAACCAATATTTACTTGATTTTTTCACCTGACTAGAGGACTATAACGACCACCACATGCTACAGAGATGACTCTCCTCGCAACCATGTGCCTCTATGTATAGCTCTCTCCAAGGGACTTGCTTCTTGGGCAGGTGGATATTAACCATCCATGTGTCGACCATGTAACTACATGTGCACCAAGTGTCCCAATTAACTCGAATTAAGTGGATGCTTCTAGAAGGCTCTAGATCTACTTGGGAAAAATACTCTCCCCATGCTCCCCATGGGGATTGAACCCAAGATCTCCTCCTTCACACCCTTGAAACTTAACCACTAATCTAACTGGATCACTTGCTTACAAGAGAACATCACCTTCTAGTAGGTCTAGACTCGAGATCTTTGGTCATACACAGGGGTGACCAAACAATGTCCGATTTCAGATCCATATGAACTCGTCTGATCCTTAGATCATACACTTACTTTATTACATATGTGTCATCCTTGATCATCACATTTTCTCCTTAGTATCTCAACACTGCCCCTCAAGCTCAACGTCATTTCCTATAATCCAAGCATCTTCCAAAACGTCTTTAGCTTCTCTACTCCAAGTGCTTAAGTGAAAACATTAACAATTTGCTAATCTATCCTCACATAAAAACGATCAATGTGACTTGCTAGTATTTTTTCTCTGATGAAATCCTAATATGCCTCTATATGCTTTGATCTAGCGTGAAAAACTAAGGTTGTCACAATAAATGATAATAGGCTATTGTAATTCCGCACCTAAACTTGCATGTAGCATCTCTAGCCATGATGCTTCACATGCTGCCATTGCAACACCTCTATACTCAGCCTCTGTACTCAACAAAGAAATAGTGGGTTACTTCTTAGTACTCTATGTAACACCTACATTCCCAAGTGAGAATAGGAAGCAACTCGTAGAACTTCTATTTGGAATACTACTAGCCCAATTTGCATCGATGTATCCATCAACCTACAATTTTGCATCAACTTCATAAAAAAATATCATAATCCAAAATAGCACTTACATAATGTAGGGTGCATCGCAAAGCATCTAAATGTGGGTGTTTGGGAGCCTACATGAATCGACTTTGAAGTCCTATAGTGTAGCTTAGATCAGGTCTTGTAATGGTGAGATAAAAATATCAAACTTCCCATAATTTTCCTATACATAGAATCATTTTCCAATGCTTCACCCGATGTACTATCCAACTTCCAATTCTAATCTAATGGCATATAAATTGGCTTAGAGTCAGCCATACCATACATTTGTAGCATATTCAAGATAGATTTCCTTTGTGACATCAATATACGTCTTTCTATATGTATAAACTCAATGCCCAAAAAAAATAGCATAGCACACCAAGATCTTTCATGCGAAATTCCTGCATAACGAGTTTCTTTATATTTTTAATGTTTTCTTCGTTATCATCACATACAATTGATCAACATAAATAGCCACAATTATGATGCCATTATCACCCTTCCTTCCATATAATGAGTAATGTGCATCACACATAAAAAATCCAATGGTAGAAAAATAATCTACAATCCTTGCATGTCAAACACAAGGGGCTTGTTTAAGCCCATACAAAGCCTTATGCAACCTACAAACATATTCTAAGTGCTTTGAGTCCTCATATCTTTGTGGCTGGTCCATGTATACTGCTTCCAATAAATCACCATGTAAGAAAGCATTCTTAACATTCAACTGATTCTAAATCCATCCTTTTGATGTAGCGAATGAAACAAGTGATCTAACAATAGAAATTTCAGCTATATGGCTTCAAGTTTCCTCATAATCATTGTCAAATGTCTGCATATCCATTTGCTACCAATCATGCTTTATACCCATTTATGCTAGCATTAGCATTGTGCTTTACCTTGTGGAAAAGCCACTTGCAACCTATGGCCTTTTTCCTCATGGCAATGGAATTAGCTTCCATGTTTCATTTCCAAAAAATTGCAAACAACTCCTCATTGATAGGTTTCTCCCATTTAGCATTTCCAATTGCATCTTCAAAATAAGAAGGTTTAGCATCTTATATTACCTTGGTCATGTAGGCAGCCATTTAATTATCATAGGTCAATTGTTCCATGTAATTGTGCATCCTTCCAAATCCTCTTGGTCCAAGGTTGCTTCTTCTTGTTGTATCACTCCCGGAGTTTTAACAGACAAAAATCCAAGTTCCTTACTATGGCTCTTTTCAAAATTGCTTAAATATCTATCAATGTCTTCAAAACTTGTAGACGTTTCCTTACCAATAGAAACCTTTTCTTTACCTTTATTGGAGATAGTTGATGAATTTTCTAGACTAAAGTTTCCATGCAATATTCCACTCCATGGGTTTGATTTGGAAGTGTTACTTTGTGAGATATGAGGTCCACTTAAAACTTGAGATCCTAAACTTGCATTTTCAATATTTCCTTTTTCATTTGATTCACGATTAAGTCCTTCTTTGGCATCTCCATAGAAGCTTGAAATTTCATCAAGCACCACATCTGTGCTTATGTTCACTTGTCATGTGAAGTGGCTTGTTACATTTATATCTATTTTGCACAAGGGAATACCCAATCAAGATACATTTTTCTAATTTTGGATCAAGTTTCATCCTCACCTCATTTTGAACATGTAAATATGCAATACATCCAAATACTTCATATGTGATAAGTTCAGCTTTTTATCTCTAAACTTCTCTTTAGGTGTAACCTAATGTATAATAGTAGTCAGAATTTTGTTCATGATCTATATAACAATGTGCACAACTTTTGTCCAATAACAATGAGGCATATTTTTCTCAGCCATCAAAGCTCTTGTGATTTCTGCAATATATATATTTTTGCATTCAGCAATGCCATTCTACTGTAGTGTGTACCTACATGAAAATTTGCTTTGAATTGTGTGAATTTTTAGAAGAGGACTAAACTCATTTGACATGTATCCATCTCCTCCATCAAATCAAAATGTGTAATTATAATTCCCTCTCTATTTTTCCACCATAGCCTTGAAATTTTGAAAGTGAGTAGACACCTCACTCTTCTGTTTCATAAAGGATACCCATACCTTCCATGTATGTTCATCAATGAAAGTGACATAGAACCTACAACCTCCCATAGATGTGGTCATTGTAGGACCCCAAACATTTGAAGGTGTCATTTCTAGCACATTCTCACTAACATGCTTGTCGTGTAGAAATGATGCCCTTGGCTACTTGCCAAATTGACATGCTTCACATACCTTGTGCATCTTTGCAACCTTGAAATTTGGTAGTCAATTGAGAAGATCCTTTCACTACAAACTTCAGCCTTGAGATATTTGCATTTCCAATTCTCTTGTGCCAAATTTCTATATTAACAATAACAACTCCAACTTTTGCAAACATGGCAACATTCATTTCAAGAATTTTCATATTCAAGGTGAACATCCTACCGTCTTTGTTCCCTTTGGTGACCAAACTTCCATTTTGTTTGTACTCTTCTACATATAAACTCCCAACATTGAACCTCACTTGTAATCCATGGTGAACCATCTTTCCAACGAAAACTAAATTCTTTGTTATAATCCGAACATGTAGTACATGAGCAACATGTTTTACCTTTTGTTGTCCATAGATAGTTCGATGTATCTTGTATGGTTGATAGGATCTGATATGTCATAGCACATTTCAACAAATCCAAGAACATAAAGTTTATGCAAAATACTAAACCATTGTCCATGGTGTGCCATGTGATTTGATGGACTTGAATTAGCATAGGAGATTTTACCATTTGATTTTGAAACATAATGATGATAAAGGAAGATGATAAATTGTGTGTAAATCCCATATCTTCATCTAATGTTGATTGATTGCATGAGAAATTTGCCCCTAAAATAAATTTTATTGATGATCATATGCATATGATGACATTCATTAGTGATGATATGCATGAAAATATTATGTATTTGGATGATCATGGTATTGCACATAAGGACGAATGTACACACGATATGCATACATATGAATTCTCTACCACACCCATTATGTTGCATGATGAGGATGAGATACATAATAATCTTCCTCCACAGTTTGATGATTATTGTGAAGAAAAATATCAATTGCATTCATATATTGGTTCATTAGATGTTGATGACGGAAAAGAAGAAAACTTGCTCCTATTTTACCACTACTTAGTGAATATGAAGGCACATATGATGTTACATTATGTGATCTTGATGCTCCACCAATTTGTGATATTTATGATTATGATGATATGGTCACATTGCATGATGCAAAGCTTGATTCTTTACTTATATTTGATGCTTATTATGACGATTTGGAATGCATTCATGATGCAAATTTACATACTTTCATGGAAACCACATATAAGCATGATTCCATATTGTAGGATACTATTACACCAATGTTCGATGCATATAAGGGGTGTAATGATGAAGAAGAAAACGTGAGTGGTGCTTTTTCCTCCTTTTTGATGCATAGCAATGAATGGAAGGATGGGAAAAACATTATTTATGTTAGCACACATGTTGCAAAATTGATTGAAGATTGTGGAAAACATTATTTTTCATTCATGGATCATCCTAGCCACCCAATTCACTTTATGTCTCAGTTCTAGTTAACTTATGTAGGAAAACTATCTCATAAGGAAAGCATAAGTAGGTTTCCAAAGCATATCATACAAAAGGTAGCTTTGAACTGTGCGACTCTTTATGTGATTTTTGATTGGGTTGATGCATATGAGATGAATATGATGAATAGTAATCCATGTTCTTATTCTTTATGTGAGTATTATCTCATTGTTATGATATGGAGATTCATGATTGGTTCATTCCTTCATGTACTAATGGTGTTAATGTTTGGTGGAAGTATTTGCTTATTTGTGCATATTTTAGGTTGTCATAAAGATGAATTAATATGGAGCATTTTCATTGATGATGGCGAGAAAATTAATGTGCAATTCCAAAATTTGAAGCAAAGCATGGAGCATGATTGTAGTGCGCACGCAATCCATATGTACTCTTTCACGTCAAAGAACTCAACATAAGGGGGAGCTTGCCATTACAGCAAACACAGAGATTCGTCGCCCTGCTTGATTACCCAATGCAGAGTACACTTGATGTTATTTCTAATCTAAATATGCACTCGCACCTCTAGCTTTCCCAATTACTTACACCTGTACACAAGTTGGTCGGCGGAGGGATCTCATGATAGGTATAAATTGTGGCCTTGAGATTCTCCTTCACAAGGTCGAAGAGATTACTGCCTAGGTACAATCTTTGAGAAGATCACAGAGGCACATAATCAAAGAACTATTGAAGTTCTTCGATACCAATGCTCATTATTTTTCACCCTTCTGCTCATTATGTTTCGCTTCGCAATGGGCATATAACGTGTTACCATGATTGCATTTAAAGGTACCCCTGGATCTCGTTCGACATTGTCCTTAAGTGGTTTTGAGCTTTCTGTAGTGCTCTCTCTCTCTCTCTCTCTCTCTCTCTCTCTCTCTCTCTCTCTCTCTCTCTCTCTCTCTCTCTCTCTCTCTCTCTCTCTCTCTCTCTCCTCCCGCAGCCTCCCTCCCCCGCGACCTCCCTGCTATCTCCTCCCTCTCTCTCCCTCCCCTCCTACAGCCTCCCTTCCCCGCGACCCCCCTCCTATCCCCTCCCTCTCCCTCTCTCTCTCTCTCTCTCTCTCTCTCTCTACCCTCTGTGTAGCCTCCCTCCCCTGGGACCCCCCTCCTATCTCCTCCCTCTCCCTCCCTCTTCCTCCCTCTCCCTCCCTCTCTCTCTCTCTCTCTCCTCTCTCTCTCTCTCTCTCTCTCTCTCTCTCTCTCTCTCTCTCTTCTCTGTCTCTGTCCCCTCACGCAGCCTCCCTCCCCCCCGACCCCCCTCCTATCTCCTCCCTCTCCCTCCCATTCCCTCCCTCTTCCTCCCTCTCTCTCTCTCTCTCTCTCTCTCTCTCTCTCTCTCTCTCTCTCTCTCTCTCTCTCTCTCTCTCTCTCTCTCTCTCTCTCTCTCTCTCTCTCTCTCCCTCCCTCCCCTCCCATAGCCTCCGTTCCCCGCGACCCCCCTCCTAAAGCAAAGAGTGATTCCTATTAATTGTCAAACAAAAGCAGCCAGCTTGATCTATGCAACATGAAGGTGCAGAGCAAATATTCACCAAGGGATTTGGTAAAAGTTTTGTGCAAGCAACAACGAATAATGAACGTAGCAGTGCTTTCAGCCCAGAGCTGGTTGAGGCATTGACCAGATGTGAACGGACCTTGGATAGCAAATGAGAATTGATCAAAGAAATTGCTCCCAATTTCGCTATCGATATATGAAATCCACAAATGTTTCCAAGCAGAGAATTCCTTGGGTTCTATGATTAGGGAAGGAGAAACAACCCTTCATACCACCATCCCTCCATCTCTCCATCCACACTATCCACCATGTAAGGGTCAAAGACTACTACAAGAATTATGTGAATCAGGTAAAGGAGGAGTTCTGAGGGGCACAAAATGAAGATTTCAGTTTGCATGCAAATGTAACAGTAAAAGTGTAAGTGGTAAAAATGAAAGTCGAGAAATGAATGTTGCCGCCAACCATTCATGACGACTGCCTATTTTTGAGGATCCAATTCAACATTGGTGGCATATTTGATCTACCCCTCCAATTTTGGGCAATCAATCGGCACATGATCAGTGGACGTGAGGAATCGACAAGGCTTTCTTGACCTATTGGAGCCTATAAAAGCAATGGACTTGTGTTCATTTGGAATATACATATACATATACATACGTACATATAGGGGTCCTCTCTTTGCACTCTGTGGCTACAAGTCTATTGTAGGAAGTCACTCTGTGGTGAGGATACAGAGCGTGGGCTTCCCAGTGGAGGGCTAATAGCACTATAGTGTGAAGGAAGTGGCTTGGTTTTGTCATTCATTGTGAGTTAGTGGTATTTTTGTGTTAATGGTATTTTCATGCTCTTCCCCTTAGAGCAAGTCTTCACACTTTGTACTCCTCAGTACCATTCTGCACCTAGTTGTGTTTATTGTGCGGATTGGATGAATCTCTTGTATTGATGCTGTTTAGTTCTGGACTGGCATGTTAGGTCAGAGCATCAGCTTTTGTAGCATTTCCTTGGCTTACATTGTAATCATCTCTTCGAACTAAGGAGTGGTTTGGTCTCCTAGTATTGTCATCTGTCATTTCCCTAAGTATTTACAATTCTATGCAATTATTGTTATCTACCTACTCAGAGAAGTGTTGAAGGGTATATTTCCCTAAGGCAAACCTCCCTTGAGTAGGCGAAGTACTGGAGTGCATGGTGCTTGATCCTACTACTCTAGATACCCCAATACCTCCTCTACAGTTTGGCATGCCTGGTGGGACACTTGCATTTCTAAGAGAGGCCCTGAGGATAGTAAATAGTCCCTTTTCTCAGTATTTTTCCCTATTGCATTTGCAAGTAGGTACATGACCCATACGCGACACAATAAGGAGCCTCTTCGTGTACGAAGGAGCCTTAACAAGTCAGCTATATCTTCGACCAGTGAACCTAGCTCCCCTCTACCCTCCTTGAATTTATCTATTGATTTGGGTGTGACACCACTGTCAAAGGAGAAGCATAGGAGAACATTAGATTTCTCCTCAGATACGTCAGAAGAAACACTAGTGCAAATGGAGGATCTCTCTCATTTACTCTCGAGACTCAATATCAAGTTCCCTACCTTCAAGGGACATAGTAAACGGGCATATTTGATTCCTAGTAAAAAACTCTTTCTCCATCTCAAGCTGCGAAATTATTTATTAAATGTTTTTTCAGAATCATCATTTTCCAAACGTTATTCTTTCATATCAAGATGTTCGTTTTCATAATCACTTTTGGATTGCATTATTTCGAAATTTGGGTTCTAAAAATTACTTTAGCTCTATATTTCTTCTTGAAAATAATGGGCAAAGTGAGTCTATGAATAGTACTATTTTAGATCTATTACATTTTTATTGTTTGGATATTTATTGATGATGGCACTATGCTCTATACAAAACAGAGAGAGAGAGAGATAGAGAGAGAGAAAGTGAGAGAGACCTGATCACACTCCTCCTCAATTCCTCACGGAATCACCATGTATGGATGTCGTCGTCACATAATTGAAATTGCATGCAAAACGAGGCAAGATTGTTAGGGATAAGGAACACAATTCTTTTCATTAATCTACGTTTTATACATATAAAGTTCTTTGGGGGAGGATTCATACACCTTCATATCTCCTTCACCCTTCAATTACACCCTTAGAATAGGGATTTCATTATGCTATTAACACCCCCAACCACTTGTAAAGTGCAATTCTATCATACCTCCTAACACTGGCAAACATGGTGTATCTTGACCCACACATGACATACCAATCCTCATATATATAACAAGATTCCCTTCCTCAAATATAATTCTATATGAGAATGTAGAAAGTGGTTGGGTGATTTCTCATCATCATATAGAAGCTTTGTAAAGGGTGTCATCGTATGTGTATGATCATCAATAAAATTTATTTTAGGGTCGAATTTCTCATGCAATGAATCAAGATTAGAGCAAGATATGGGATTTACACACAATTTATCATCTTCCTTTATCATCATTATGTTTCAAAATCAAATGGTAATATCTCGTATGCTGATTCAAGTCCATCAAATCACATGGCACTCCATGCATAATGGTTTAGTATTTTGCATAAAATTTATGTTCTTGGATCTGTTGAAATGTGCTATGACATATCAGATCCTATCAGGCATACAAGATACATAGAACTATCTATGGACAACAAAAGGTAAAACATCTTGCTCATGTACTACATGTTCAGATTATAACAAAGAACTTAGTTTCTCTTGGAAAAATGGTTTATGTTGGAGATAGACGTCTGCGGAAGCACGCGAACAACACAAGGAAGAAGAAGAAGCTTGGAGCACAAACACACAATACTGAATGTATTACTAGAGAATGTACAAAGATCAGTAGCCCATTAGGGCAATAGGCGTATATACAAGCCGGGGGAAAAAAACCTCCTAAAGAGGGAAAAAAGTGCCCCGGTAGTCCTAGAGTGTTCACACACATCACTACCTAAATATATCAACAAATCCCCCCTGGGAGTGATGCAGTGAACAAGGAGCTGGCACTCATGTATAAGGAAGTGCCAAGCTATGTGGAAATCACTCCACAAAAGGAAGTAAGCCCAAAGCTTTGCGGAAAGCTTCAAACTTCTCCCTAGGCAGAGCCTTCGTGAAAAGGTCTGCAATGTTCTCCTGCGTGGGCACATATGCCAAGCTGATCTCCCCAGCAGAGAACCTCTCCTGACATAGTGATAATGCACCTCAATGTGCTTAGTGCGAGCATGGAACACAGGGTTCCTCGCAACTGCCAATGCGCTCTGACTGTCAGTGAAGATGGTGGTGGCAAAAGACTGGCCAACACCCAAATGAGCCATAAGGCGTCTGAGCCACACACACTCAACAGTCGCTGTGAAAGCTGCCCTATACTCAGCCTCACAATTGGAAGTGGCCAGAGTAGGCTGCTTCTTGCTCAACCAAGATATACATGAGCTACCAAGCATGAAGCAAAAACCACTGGTGGACACACGAGTGTCATAGCAACCAGCCCAATCTGAGTCAGAAAAAGCGTGCAAATGTGGTGGTAGTGATCCCCCCTTGGGATAAAACAACCCAAGTAGCCGAGTACCACTCAAGTAGCGAAAGATGCACTTAACCGCTTTCCAATGTGTGACTCCTAGGCAATGCATAAACCTGCTCATCTATGAGACAGCAAACTAAATATCTGGCCGAGTAATGCATAAGTAAATCAAGCATCCAACAACGTGCTGATAGAGAACAGCATCACATGCATCTCCAGCATCATGAAGACTCAATCCTAAACCTGTCTCCATACGAGTGGCGATAGGCTTACAGTCTTCAAGGCCAAAACGCTGCAATAATGTGTCAATATATTTTGTTTGACACAAAGCCATTCCACCATCAACGTGCATAAACTGAATGCCCAAATAGTGATGCAAATGCCCCAAATCAGACATCTCAAATGAGGCATGCAAATCAGCCTTAAAATCAGCAATATGTGTCTCAATAGGACCAGTGAGCAGCATGTCATCAACATAGACAACAATGATCAGAAGCACATCATTAGCACGTTTAACATATAAGGTGCTTTCAGTTGGACTGTTCTCAAAACCATGTGCAATCAGATAGGCATGTATCTTCTCATACCAAGCACGTGGTGCTTGCTTTAAACCATATAATGCCTTCTTTAACCTGCAAACCTGGTTTTCATGCCCTTTCTGCACAAAGCCACGGGGCTGAAAAACATACACTTCTTCATGCAAGTCACGATTCAGAAATGTTGTTTTAATGTCCAGCTGATGTACATTCCAACCATGATGGGCTGCAAGTGCACAAATGCTCCGAACAGTAGTCATACGGCATGTAGGTGCAAAGGTCTCATCAAAATCAATGCCTCTTTCCTGTGCATAACCCTTTGCAACAAGCCTAGCCTTATACCTGTCAACTGTACCATCAGGTTTACGCTTCAGCTTGTATACCCACTTAGTGCCAATGGCCTTCTTGCCAGGAGGCAAGTCACATAAAGACCATGTACCATTCTTCATTATAGCATCATATTCAGATTGCATAGCAGCCATCCAATTTTCTAAATTTTGTGCTTCATCAAAAGAAACAGGCTCATTCTCATCACAGAGACTAGATGCAGCCATAGCATAGCAATCTGATGCAAAGGAGGCACTATGAGAGCCTGAACGAGTACGATATGACAAAGGTGCATCTAATTTGCTGTCACGCAAAGTCTGCACCAACCATTTTGGCATAGTTTTTGCCTGCTCAATATCAGCTCTCTCATCAACAAGTGCATCATGTAAATCTGCATCAGAAATGGAATGATCTGCATCATCATATGAAACCTACAAAGGCTGAGAAGTTGCGTCATTAGGACCAGCACTAGCCTGTCCACCTGTAAAAAGAGGCATCAAAGTATCATATATGTCTTTGGAGCTAACAGATGTCTTCTTAGTACATGAAAGCAATGGCTGAATAGCATCTTCCATAAAGACAACATCACCGCTAACCAGAATGCGTTTAGTATGTGGATGATAGAGACGATAGCCTTTACTTTCAGAACTGTACCCAGCAAAAATACATTTTACTGCCTTATCATCTAATTTTCTGCGATGTTGTTCAGGCACTAATGCATATGCCAAAACACAAAAAACACGCAGATAAGAAACAGATGGCTTGCGGTCATGCCAAGCCTCATATGGAGTGATAGACTACAACACTTTAGTAGGACACCTGTTCAGTACACATGCTGCACACATGACAACCTCAAGCCAGAAACTATGTGTTAAAGCTTGACTTTTGACCATGCACCTCGCCATTTCCATGAGTGACCTGTTCTTTCGTTCAGCAACTCCATTCTGTTGAGGTTTATACAGCACTGTACATTGGTGTTTTATCCCACGTTCAGCCAGAAATGCATTAAAATCTGAAGACATATATTCCCCCCCTCGATCAGAACGGAGGGTGCCCATTTTACATGCTGACACATTTTCAGGCAAAACCAAAAACTGTTTGAAGCACATGAACACTTCGGACTTTGCTTTGAGTGGATATACCCATGCATGCCTAGAAAAATCATCAATGAAAGTCACGAAGTAAAGGTAATTTCCAAAAGAGGGTGTCTGCATAGGACCACAGACATCACTATGTACAAGCTGCAATTTCTATGTAGCCCGAACTGAACCATCTTTTGGAAAGGAAGAACGCTGCATTTTGCCCAAAATACAGCCTGCACAAACATGTTTTCCAGGTGCCTCAAGTTTGGGCAAAGAGGACGCCATTTCAGATTTCTACAGGCATAACAAACTAGCAAAATTCAGATGACCAAAGCGTGCATGCCAAAGCTTTGCATCTGACATAGCCTGAGAATCATGAACTGCACATGCCGAATCATTCACAGATCTTTCATAGTCTATGAGCTTATACAGCCCACGACATAAAATGCCAGAAGCATAATCACATCGCCATTTGAGAGATCATGGACTGTACACCTGTCATCAACAAATTTCACAACCAAGCCAATCTTGGCTAATGCAGAAACTGATAACAGGTTCTTTTCGATCCCTGGCACAAATAAAGCATCTAACAAAGTGAAAGAACTACCATCAGCAGTAGTCAGAATGATCTTAGCAACTCCCATAACAGGATAAGAGGAGTTATTGGCGCATGTGACAGTATTCCCTGTAGGGGCAGGCTCGAGTGAAGAGAAGAAACTGCACTGCGAGGTAATATGTTTGGTCGCCCCACTATCAAAGTACCAAACATCTGAGTCTACTACAGACATGCACTGATCATGAGAAGATGGGTCAAAACTGCACACAGTAGTAAACGCCCATTCTTCTTCCTGCACAAGATTTGCAGACTCTGTTTTTGGTGTAGAGGCCTCTACAACAACCATTCCAGCCTCTTTCTTCTTTGCCTCTTTAGCAGCCAGTTTTGGACAGTTCTTTATAATATGATCATTTCCTTTACACTACTTGCAGAACAATTTCTGCTTTTGTGATTTCTTCCATCTTTATCCTGGTTCTTCGATTGTGCAGCATTTGCAGATTTCTGCCTACTAGTAGAAGAGCTCCATTTTCCTTTGCCCTTCTGACTAGCCAGAAAAGCTTGATCTGCAACATGCATAATGGACCTGTTCTGCCTGGACTGATCTTCCTACAACAGAACAGAGACTAATTCCTCAAATGACAAGGCATTTGGATTGCCTTTCATCATCAACCAAAGAGTAGAGGAAAAACTTTGATATGAATTAGGAAGACCATTTAGAACGGTCTGCACAAGTGAGCTATCTGGTATAACCTCATCAGTAGAAATCAATTGTTCCTTCAGGTCTTTGATCTTTGTAAGAAAACTGTCCATAGAGTCACCTTCATTCATGTGCTCACTCTCCAACTGTTTTCAGAGGTAAGCAACACGAGCCTCATTCCTAGCCTGGTACAAAGTGGTAAGTGTATCCCAAGCATCCTTTGTTGTTCTGCAAGAGCGAATGTGAGGAATAATGGCACGTTTGACAGACAAAGCTATCAATGCATGTGCCTGGGCATCTCTGCCATCCCAATGAATCTGCTCTGCAGTAGGTGCAACAGAAACAACAGCACGAACAGGAATCTGTGGAATATCATCTTCGACACCATCTTCATCAGCTCCAACACCTGTATTTGCAGTACCTGTCGTTACAAGTGTAACAGGACGTCTTTCAACACCCTACACAATGTTCCACAATCCTTTTGCAACCAGTACATGTCGCATCATATAAGCCCATAATGGGTAGTTGGTACCATCCAACTTATTCTCAACAGCCAACATACGGAATACATCATTGCTTTCAGCCATGGCCGGTGACTAAAATACCTTGATGCAGAAAATTGATTGTATCTCAAAAAGTTGAACAGAACAACCCAGACGAGTTCTGCTAGACCTGTAGCAAACTTTGAGACGCTTAAACTGGCGAATAGAAACTGGTATATACCTTTGGCACAAAAGGACGAAATAGCCTGCATAAGCGCTGCGATAGTGCGTTCGAAGGCCGAAACGAGTATGCTCACCAAATTTCGTGAGAATCTGAGACTGCAAACGGAGGAGTGTCGACGGCGCCCTAGAAGAAGCGACGACCTACTCTGATACCATTGTTGGAGATAGACGTCTGCGGAAGCACGCGAACAGCACAAGGAAGAAGAAGAAGCTTGGAGCACAAACACACAATACTGAATGTATTACTAGAGAATGTACAAAGATCAGTAGCCCATTAGGGCAATAGGCATATATACAAGCCAGGGGAAAAAAACCTCCTAAAGAGGGAAAAAAGTGCCCTGCCAGTCCTAGAGTGTTCACACACATCACTACCTAAATATATCAACAGTTTACCAGGGATTACAAGTGAGGTTCAATGTTGGTAGTTTATATGTAGAAGAGTACAAAAGAAAATGGAAGTTTGGTCACCAAAGGGAACAAAGCCGCTAGGATGCTCACCTTGAATATGAAAATTCTTGAAATGAATGCTGCCATGTTTGCAAAAGTTGGAGTTGTTATTGTTATTATAGAAATTTCGCACAAGAGAATTGGAAATGCAAATATCTCAAGGCTGAAGTTGATGTAGTGAAAGGATCTTGTCAATTGACTACCAAATTTCAAGGTTGCAAAGATGCACATGGTATGTGAAGCATGTCAATTTGGCAAGTAGTCAAGGGCATCATTTCTACATGACAAGCATGTTAGTGAGAATGTGCTAGAAATCGCACCTTCAAATGCACCTTCAAATGTTTGGGGTCCCACGAAGACCACATCTATTGGAGGTTGTAGGTTCTATGTCACTTTCATTGATGAGCATACATGGAAGGTATGGGTATCCTTTATGAAATAGAAGAGTGAGGTGTTTACTCACTTTCAAAATTTCAAGGCTATGGTGGAAAAGTAGAGATGGAATTATAATTAAACATTATATGATTTGATGGAGGAGATGCATACATGTCAAATGAGTTTAGTACTTTTCTAAAATGTCATGGAACTCAAAGCAAATTTTCATGTAGTTACACACCACAGTAGAATGGCATTGCTGAATGAAAAAATAGATATATTGCAAAAATCACAAGAGCTTTGATGGCTGAGAAAAATATGCCTCATTGTTATTGGACAAAAGTTGTGCACATTGTTATATACATCATGAACAGAACTCTGACTGCTAATATACATCAGGTTACACCTAAAGAGAACTTTAGAGATGAAAAGCCGAACTTATCACATATGAAGTATTTGGATGTATTGCATATATACATGTTCAAAATAAGGTGAGGATGAAACTTGATCCAAAATTAGAAAAATGTATCTAGATTAAGTATTCCCTTCTGCAAAATAGATATAAATGTAACAACCCACTTCACTTGACAAGTGAACATAAGCACATATGTGGTGTTTGATGAAATTTCAAGCTTCTATGGAGATGCCAAAGATGGAATTAATTGTGAATCAAATGAAAAAGGAAATATTGAGAATGCAAGTTTAGGATCTCAATTTTTAAGTGGACCTCATATCTCACAAAGTAACACTTCCAAATCAAACCCATGGAGTGGAAGATTGCATGGAAATTTTGGTCTAGAAAACTCATCAACTATCTCCAATAAAGGTAAAGGAAAGGTTTTTATTGGTAAGAAAATGTCTACAAGTTTTGAAGACATTGATAGATATTTAAGCGATTTTGAAAAGGGCCATAGTAAGGAACTTGGATTTTTGTCTGTTAAAACTCCGTGAATGATACAACAAGAAGAAGCGACCTTGGACCAAGAGGATTTGGAAGGATGTAGAATTACATGGAACAATTGACCTATGATAGTTACATGGCTCATGATTGTGCCTACATGACCAAGGTAATATAAGATGCTAAACCTTCTTATTTTGAAGATGCAATCGGAAATACTAAATGGGAGAAAGCTATGGATGAGGAGATGATTGCAATTTTTGGAAATGAAACATGGAGGCTAATCCCATTGCCATGAGGAAAAAAAGCCATAGGTTGCAAATGGCTTTACAAGGTAAAGCACAATGCTAATGCTAGCATAAACATGTATAAAGCATGATTGGTAGCAAAAGGATATGCACACATTTGACAATGATTATGAGGAAACTTGAAGCCATATAGCTGAAATTTCTATTGTTAGATCACTTGTTTCATTAGCTACATCAAAAGGATGGATTTCGCATCAGTTGAATGTTAAGAATGCTTTCTTACATGTTGATTTATTGGAAGCAGTATGCATGGACCAACCACAAAGATATGAGGACTCAAAGCACTTAGAATATGTTTGTAGGTTGTAGAAGGCTTTGTATGGACTTAAACAAACCCCTTGTGTTTGAAATGCAAGGATTGTAGATTATTTTACTACCATTGGATTTTTTATGTGTAATACACATCACTTATTATATGGAAGGAAGGTTGATGATCGAATCACGATTGTGGCTATTTATGTTGATCAAATTGTATGTGGTGATAATGATGAAGACATTAAAAAGGTAAAGAAACTCGTTATGCAGGAATTTGGCATGAAAGATCTTGGTGTGCTATGCTATTTTTTTGGGCATTGAGTTTATACATATAGAAAGAGGTATATGGATGTCACAAAGGAAATCTATCTTGAATATGCTACAAATGTATGGTATGGCTGACTGTAAGCCAATTTATATGCCATTAGATTAGAATTCAAAGTTGGATAGTACATCAGGTGAAGCATTGGAAAATGATTCTATGTATAGGAAAATTGTGGGAAGTTTGATATATCTCACAATTACAAGACCTGATCTAAGCTACACTATAGGACTTCCAAATCAAGTCATGTAGGCTCCCAAACACCCACATTTAGATGCTTTACGATGCACTCTACATTATGTAAGTTCTATTTTGGATTATGTGATTTTTTTATGAAGTTGGTGCAAAATTGTAGGTTGATGGATACATCGATTCAAATTGGGCTAGTAGTATTCCAAATAGAAGCTCTACGAGTTGCTTCCTATTCTCACTTGGAAATGTAGTTGTTACATGGAGTAGTAAGAAGTAACCCACTATTTCTTTGTCAAGTACAGAGGCTGAGTATAGAGATGTTGCAATGGCAGCATGTGAAGCATCATGGCTAGAGATGCTACTTGCAATTTTAGGTGCGGAATTACAATAGCGTATTATCATTTATTGTGATAACCTTAGTTCTTCACACTAGATCAAAGCATATAGAGTAATATTATGATTTCATCAAAGAAAAGATACTAGCAAGTGATTGATCTTGATTATGCAAGGATAGATTAGCAAATTGTTAATGTTGTGACTTAAGCACTTGGAGTAGAGAAGCTAAAGACGTTTTGGAAGATGCTTGGATTATAGGACATGATGTTGAGCTTGAGGGGAAGTGTTGAGGTACTAAGGATAAATTGTGATGATGAAGAATGACACATATGTAATAAAGTAAGTGTGTGATCTAAGGATCAGAGGAGTTCATACGGATCTGAAATCGGACCTTGTTTGGTCACCCATGTGTATGACCAAAGATCTCGAGTCTAGACCTACTAGAAGGTGATGTTCTCTTGTAAGCAAGTGATCTAGTTAGCTTAGTGGTTAAGTTTCAAGGGTGTGAAGCAGGAGATCTTGGGTTCAATCCCCATGGGGAGCATGGGGAGAGTATTTTTCCCAAGCAGATCTAGAGCCTTCTAGAAGCATCCACTTAACTCAAGTTAATTGGGACACTTGGTGCACATGCAGTTACATGGTCGACACATGGATGGATAGTATACACCTGTCCAAGAAGGAAGTCCCTTGGAGAGAGCTATATATAGAGGCACATGTTTTCGAGGAGAGTCATCTCTCTTGCATGTGGTGGTCGTTATAGTCCTCTAGTTAGGTGAAAAAATCAAGTAAACATTGGTTGAAAGTAAACCATGTTGAGAATCATGCTACATGTGCAAGCTTCAATTGTGAGGCTTGAAACATACTCACCTCTCATTAGTGACCTTTTCATCAATTATGTATTTGTTGTAAGCTCAAAAGAAAGCTAGCCCTTGAAAATGTAGAGAGCACACTCATAACCTTAAAGTAGAGTGTCAAATTAAAAAGGGCAAATGTATTTATGGCTTGGATAAAAGCCAAAATAAAAATATGTTAGATAGATAGAATACTCAAAGAAGTCGTGAAATTATCCATATGAAGTGATATGGACCACCAAAAGCCACCCAAGGCAATGGAAGGACAAAGGACAAGAAAGGAAAGGTCAAGAGGTGAGAGAAGATGCAAGGGTAGGTGAAAAGTCCCATGCCTATAGCTCTATATAAAGAGCTCATTTGAACGTGAAAATTTGTGGAGATGACAAGGAGATGGTGTAGAAGCGCAGGCTGGTCATTCTCTCACCAGTGGATATCAGAAGGTACCTCATTTGGATGCTAGAAGGCATAAATGTATTCTAGCTCCATACCTTTTCTATACATAGTCACCTTGTCAAGGTCATATCTCTCTATGTAATTATCCAATTAATGCACATGATATCTTGTTGGAAAGCGTATCTCTCACTCTCCCTTTATCATAAATATCTCTAACACATCATTCTGGAGTAGTTACATGAAACATTTTGTGTGAACCTCTGTTTTTTGCTTAACCTGAGATGATAGGTAGTCTAACTTTGTGCAGTCCGTTACCTAGTCAAACGAACTTAAAATGGAGTGTTCTATAGCTTGTTATAAAGCTATAAGTGTATAATGTGTGTGGATGAGTTTTGAGAGCCATTGGATCTCTGAATGATGCTTGAATCAGGTTTTACTAAGCATGTGTCTTAGAGGTAGATTCTAGAAGAGGTTCTCTAAATTCCGTTGCATGTATTGGAGTGTATTGGGGTGAAATTTATCCACATTTTGGTATGAGAGATTTGGTCGCAGAGAATTGGGAGTGGAGCACATGGATGCACAAAGAGATCTTGAAGAAGATGCATAGATAGCAAAGGAAAGCATGGAGCTATCAGCTCATGGAGTATGCAACACTCATGTGCTATGGAGATGAAGTTATTGTATGTAAGTCAATTGTGTTGCTTTATGTTATTTGAAGTAAGACACTCTCTTGTCCTACTATCTATTACCTATGTTTATCAATGAGGAATGCAATAAGTGATACTAATCACTTTGATGAGGATCTATGAGAATAGGCAGCTAAGAATCTTCGATGCACAACTAGGAGTTGTATGTGAGCATTGTATGGATTCTTTGGACAATGCACTCAATTGAATGAAGTGCAAGTTTTGATTATATACATGGCTGAAGGTTTAAGCTTATATGTAAGCTTGAGGATTGTTATATGCTTATGCAATGAAGATCCTAATGTATGCATGCTTGTGAAGTTTTCTTGCTCATGATGAATGATGATTTTGGATAGCCATGCGTAGGTTGAATGTAAGTTGAATTTGGAGTTGAGATTGATGTAAAAAATGAACGAATGTATGCATATGTGGTCAAGAAGGATATATATTGATGATCCATGATGTGTGGATGACTAATAGGCTATTTTATAAAGCCTATACAAGCTGAAATTTGCAGGTCTATGTAGCCATGTGAATTGGCATAAAGTGGGCTGAAAATATGCCCAAATGATTGGTGATTTGTATACATGCTTATGTGGATTTGTTAGCATGTTATTGAAGCTTTAAAGTTTGTTCATGTTCAGCCATAGATGAGCTGAAAGTAAATGTGTTTGGATGCCATGAACATTGGTAAAATGCAAGGCTACCATGTATGAATTTTGTGCATGTATCGTGTTGTGGATAAAACCTATTGAGGTAAATTTGCAAAAGATAATATATATGCTTATGTTATGATAACTAAAAGCATTTGATATTTGAGTTTAGATACATCAACTGAATGCAATGCTCCTATTTGCACAAGCCAAAGAAAAGCTTGGCAAAGCTTGGATGAAGGAAGGATGCAAAGCTTGGAGCCAAAGTGAAGGAAGGAGCCCAAGCTCAAAGGTTGCCAAACACATAGTGTGTGCACTTGAAGATTGAGCCCAAGTTGAAAGATGGACAAGGGTGAAGCATAGGATTGAGCTTCCCAACAAAGGAGGAGTACAAGACTCCAAAGGAGGGCTACCATGACGTGTTGGAGACTCAACAAATACATGAAGACATTTCCCAAAGTTCAAGGAGCACAAGCAAAGTGCAAGGTAGAACGAAGAGTCACTCATCAGAAGTGTGACACGTTGACTAAGGTAAAAGATGGTAAAGAAGACCATTTGTAATGCTAAGGGTTGATTTAAAGGTTTTCAAAAATCCACATTGTTTGTGGTGGTAAGTTCCAAGTTTATAGTATGTGAATGTATTGTCAAGCGATGAGGCTAGTAAGACCACGAAAAGAGAGTGGCAAGCCAATGTAAAGACAAGTAAGACCATCCCAAGAGGAATGGCAAGTCTATGTGAGGCAAGTGAGACCATCCCAAGAGGAATGGCAAGCCTATGTTAGGTGCAAGAAGCACCAAACACCAAGAGAAGGTCTAGTGAAAGGTTGAGGCAAGTAAGACCACCCAAGAGGAGTGGCAAGCCTATGGCAAGTAAGACCATTCAATGAGGAATGGCAAGCCTATGTAAGGGAAAGTAAGACCATCCCAAGAGGAATGGCAACTTGTGTCTTATGTAGGTGATGAAGAAAGCTTGGAAGATATGGAAGCTTTGATTGCTTCACAAGAAGAGGAACTCATGAAAGAGGTTATGTATAATCAGCCCATTGTTGATTTTGCAGGTATATAATCAACCACAAAGAATGAAGAAAAGATTATGAAGCAAGGGGGAGTTAGGTTGCAATGGATTGGGAGATCCAAGAAGAGTCCAAAGAAGAGAAAGTGGAGTCAAACCAAATTTCTGATTTGGAAGAGCCGAAGAAAGAGTATGAGCAGCCATTAAAGCTAACATTGAAGGACTAGGAGAAGCCACCTATATGGAAGGAGTGCTGAAGACAAGCTAAAAAAGAAAGCATGACAACCATGACAACATCAAAAGGAGGTGCAAAGCAAATTGCAACCAAAGACAAAGTCAAAGTTGATCCAAAGACAAAGGAGGATCAAAGAGAAGCATGCAAAGATGAGAGAAGCGATGAAGGTAAAGAAGAAGAGAGATTCTCAAAGAGAGGACAACAAAGAGGAAGAGAGTGAAGCAATGAAGATAAGCACAACCAAGGCGATCTCCATTCATTCGATGAGTTTGTATGAAGCATATTTCTTGATAGGGATTGAAGAAGACCTCTTGCAAAGAGCCAAAGAAGCAAGCATGAAGCTGAAGAAAAGCCAAAGGAGCTTGGAAGCAAACAAAGAAGATCACCAACAAATCAAAGGAAGAGATACAAGGGCGAAAGAAGCGAAAGGCGAAGAGGACAAGAATTGGAGAGTAGCATGGACTCCTAATTATAGCTTGAGGGGGAGTGTTGCAAATTATGGTACATGTGCAAGCTCCAATTGTGAGGCTTGACACATACTCACCTCTCATTATTTACCTCTTCATCAGTTATGTATTTGTTGTAAGGTCAAAAGAAAGCTAGCCCTTGAAAATGTAGAGAGCACACTCATAACCTTAAAGTAGAGTGTCGGATTAAAAAGGGCAAATATATTTATGGCTTGGATAAAAGGCAAAATAAAAATATATATTTCGATAGATGGAATACTCAAAAAATTTGTGAACTTATCCATATGAAGTGATATGGGGCACCAAAAGCCACGCAAGGCAACGGAAGGACAAAGCACAAGAAGGGAAAGGTCAAGAGGTGAGAGAAGATGCAAGGGTAAGTGAAACATCCCATGCCCATAGCTCTATATTAAGAGCTCATTTAAACGTGAAAATTTGTGGAGATGACAAGGAGATGGTGTAGACACATATGATGGTCATTCTCTCACCAATGGATATCATAGAGTACCTCATTTGGATGCTAGAAGGCATAATGGTATTCTAGCCGCATACCTTTTCTATACATAGTCACCTTGTGAAGGTCATATCTATCTATGTATTTAAAAATTAATGCATATGATATCTTGTTGGAAATCGTATCCCACATACTCAGTGTATCGCAAATATCTCTGTCAGATCATTCTCCAATAGTTACATGGAGCATTTTGTGTGAACCTCAGTTTTTTGCTTAACCTGATATTATAGGTAGTCTAACTTTGTGCAGTCGGGTACCTAGTCAACTGAGCTTCAAATGGAGTGTTCTATAGCTTGTTAGAAAGCTATACGTGTCTAATCTGTGTAGACTGGTTTTGAGAGGCATTGGATCTGAAAGTTGGATCTGTGTAGACTGGTTTTGGTAAACATGTGTCTTACAAGGCACCTACTAGAAGAGGTTCTCTAAATTCCGCTGCGTGTATTGGAGTGAAATTTCTCCACAAACCATAGTACAAACATCCAAGTTCAATGTTTGGAACAACCAAACGTCAAGTTTTTCAAATCAAATTCAAGGGAATCAAGATCTCTCCATCTTAGATACTAAGTCCATGCACTAGTTATGCTCAAAAATGAACTAGTAATTGGAATTCACCCACTTCATATGTTTGTGCATAGATTGGATATCAAGAAATTGTGAATTGTCCAAGGATGTTTTTTGATCCACCCTTATTATTCATTCACTAGTTTGTACTTTCACGAGTTCATCAAAGTGCAAAGCGAGATAGTGTTTTGAATAATTTGGGCAAGGATGCCACCACACAGATGAGACATGTTCTTCTAGTTTTAGAACATGACCATATTCTTCCACTTTTAGAACATGAGGCTCGTGGGTTGCCTATAGTATCTATATAGCTCTATTTTCAAGGATGATGTTCTTTTTGCAAGGGAGAAATAATGTAATAAAGTAAGTGTATGATCTAAGGATCGGACTAGTTCAGAGGGATCTAAAATCAACCATCGTTTGGTCACCCGTGTGCATGACCAAAGATCTAAATTCTAGACTTACTAGAAGGTCATGTGCTCTTTTAAACAAGGGATCCACTTAGCTTAGTGGTTAAGTCTCAAGGGTGTGAAGGTGGAGGTCTTGGTTTCAATCCCCAGGTGTAGCATGGGGAGAGTATTTTTCCCAAAGAGATCGAGAGCGTTCTAGAAGGATCCACTTGAGTTAACTTGAGTAAAATACGACACTTGACACACATGTAGTTAAATAGCTGACGCATGGATGGCTAATATCCACTTGCCCAAGAAGGCACTCCCTTGTAGAGAGCTATATATAGAGGCAGATGGTTGGGAGGAGAGTCATCTCTCTAGCATGTGGTGGTTGTAATGTTAGTCTCTTGCAACATACTACTTTTTCATCTCTTCAATATGTAGTGGTTACGTGGATATATGTCTCAAACACATTTTACTGAAATGTACCTAATTTATCTACCAAAAGTGACAGCAAAATTGCTTTCTTGCCAACTCACTCATTCACAAACATTAGGCCTTTCTTTATGTATTTTCTATATGTATTGGAAGGCTTGTATTGTTGTATTAGGTCATTCCTATATATTCTCTTTATTTTATCAAAGAGAAAGTATAAGCAAGTGATATTGATCTTGTTTATGTGAGGATAGATGAGCAAACTATTGATATTTTGACTTAAGCACTTCGAGCAGAGAAGCTGAAGGCATTTTGGAAGATGTTTGGATTACATATGATGATGAGCTTGAGGAGGAGTGTTCAGATATCAAACTCAACATGTGATGATTGAGGATGACACATACCATTTTTGCATCTCTTTGACATGTAGTGGTTATGCTGATATATGTCTCAACACATTTTACTGAGCTCTACCTGACTTATCTATCGAGAGTGATGGCACATTCTTTTTCTTGCCAACTCACTCATTCTTGGACATTAAGGCTTTCTTTAGTACTATTCTTTATATATTGAATTGGTTGTATTGTTGTATTAGGTCATTCTTTTATATTCTCTTTGCTGATCAGATTTTGCTGTTGCATGTACGTAGCGCATAATTTAGAAATAAAATCTCAAAAAACCATAAACAGAATACAAAGAGATAAGAGAAATCACACAATATTGGGTACAATCTCTCGCCCATATACTTTGATGGATGAGTCTATCAAATCATGTGCATTTATAGGTATTTTTCATTACGTCCTATATATAAGATACATGAGGCACTACAACATATCGAGGGAATACCGACGGTAAGTGTATCAACATGCAGCTGTCGGCGTCGGTATAACCCTCGCGAAATTTGGGAAACCTGCGTTGCCTCGGAATCACATCCGCGTTGCCTCGGAATCATAGCGTCCGTATAAGCGTCGGTATATGCGTCGGTATACGTGTCGGTAATATCTGGAACTACCGATGCTTATACCGATGCATATACAGACGCTCTCTTTTTAACTGGGCCCGAACCCAAAATTTGCGTTTCGAATGTAGAACTTCTCCTTTCGGGTTCGCACGCCAACAACAGAGCAGAACTCTGTTTGTCATCCTCTCTCTCTCTCTCTCCCTCTCTCCCTCCCTTCCCTCTCTCTCTCTCTCTCCCTCCCTCTCTCTCTCCCTCCCTCTCTCTCACTATCTCTCACTCACTCTCTCCCTCTCTCTCGCTCACTCTCTCTCAGTCTCTCTCCCTCTTTCTCTCTCTCTCTCTCTCTCTTTCTCTCTCTCCCTCTCTCTCTTTCTCTCTCTCTCTCTCTATTTATAGAGAACTCTATTTTTATAGATCTGATATATATCGAGTTGATATATATTCCACCTTTTACTTGCAGCTAAAGCCAACAAAGTTCTTACCGTTGCCATGTTTGCTACTGGACTAAATGTTTCCTCATAGTCCACACCTTGAGTTTGATTATATCCTTTTGCTACAAGTCTAGCCTTATATCTTGACACACTACCATCACTATTTCTTTTAATCTTAAGAACCCACTTACAACCAATTACCTTTTGTTTTGGTGTCTTTGGAACTAAATTCCAAGTCTTGTTATCCTCTAGTGCTTCCATTTCTTCTCTCATTGCTTTCTCCCACTTTTCATCTCCTTTTGCCTCATCATAACATGTGGGTTCATTTTCCTGCTCAACTTTTGTCATAAAAGCATAATGAGTATTCATAAAAGATTCATAAGTATACCTTTGAGGTTGCTTACTTACTCTTGAAGTTCTTCTTACCTCCAACGTAGATGTTCTTCATTTCTTATTAGGAACCTTTGATGATTCTCCATACTCACTGTAGTACTCCTTCTCTGTTCCATCTCTCTCTTTGTGGCATGAGAGCAGTGGGCTCCAAGCACAGGGGTCAGAACCCACTGGTCCTAAGAAGATAGAAGAGAAAGAGATTGAGAGGAGAGCTCTCAGATGCCTTGGGCTGTAGCTTCAGGGAGTATTCTATTCCATTTCCTGGACTTATTGGTGCTCCGGCAGTTGTTGCTTTTAGTGTCCCGGGTAGTTGTTGCTTTTAGTGTCCCGGGTAGTTGTTGCTTTCATTTCAGTTGATTTGTTTTATCTCTCGGCCTCTCACTTTCTCATCTATCTCCCTTTCTCTCTCTATCTCTCTCTCGTTCTCTCTCTCTCTCACTCTCTCTCTCTCTCCCTCTCTTTCTCTTTCTCCCTCTCTATTTTTCTCACTCTCTATTTCTCTCTCTCATTTTTCTCTCTCATTCTCTCTCTCTCTCTCTATCTCTCTCTCTTTTCCTCGCGTATGAATCTCTCTCTCTCTCTCTCTCTCTCTCTCTCTCTCTCTCTCTCTCTTCCCTCTCTCTCTCTTCTCTCTCTCCCCGCTATCTCTCTCTCTCCGCATTCCCCCACTCCGCCCTCTGCATTCCCCCACCCCCTCCGCCCTCCGCATTCCCCCACCCCCTCCCGCAAGCCCCTCCTCCACCTATCCCCTCCGCCCTCCGCATTCCCCCACCCCCTCCGCCCTCCTATCCCCTCCGCCCTCCGCATTCACCCACCCCCTGCGCCCTCCGCATTCCCCCACCCCCTCCCGCAAGCCCCTCCTCCACCTATCCCCTCCGCCCTCCGCATTCCCCCACCCCCTCCGCCCTCCTATCCCCTCCGCCCTCCGCATTCCCCCACCCCCTCCGCCCTCCGCATTCCCCCACCCCCTCCCGCAAGCCCCTCCTCCACCTATCCCCTCCGCCCTCCGCATTCCCCCACCACCTCCCGCAAGCCCCTCCTCCACCTATCCCCTCTGCCCTCCGCATTCCCCCACCCCCTCCGCCCTCCTATCCCCTCCGCCCTCCGCATTCCCCCACTCCCTCCCGCAAGCCCCTCCTCCACCTATCCCCTCGGCCCTCCGCATTCCCCCACCCCCTCCGCCCTCCTATCCCCTCCGCGCTCCGCATTCCCCCACCCCCTCCGCCCTCCGCATTCCCCCACCCCCTCGCGCAAGCCCCTCCTCCACCTATCCGCTCCGCCCTCCGCATTCCCCCACCCCCTCCGCCCTCCTATCCCCTCCGCCCTCCGCATTCCCCCACCCCCTCGCCCTCCGCATTCCCCCACCCCCTCCTGCAAGCCCCTCCTCCACCTATCCCCTCCGCCCTCCGCATTCTCCCACCCCCTCCCGCAAGCCCCTCCTCCACCTATCCCCTCCGCCCTCCGCATTCCCCCACCCCCTCCGCCCTCCGCATTCCCCCACTCCCTCCCGTAAGCCCCTCCTCCACCTATCCCCTCAGCCCTCCGCATTCCCCCACTCCGCCCTCCGCATCCCCCCACCCCCTCCGCCCTTCGCATTCCCCCACTCCGCCCTCCGCATTCCCCCACCCCCTCCGCCCTCCGCATTCCCCCACCCCCTCCCGCAAGCCCCTCCTCCACCTATCCCCTCCGCCCTCTGCATTCCCCCACCCCCTCCGCCCTCCTATCCCCTCCGCCCTCCGCATTCCCCCACCCCCTCCCGTAAGCCCCTCCTCCACCTATCCCCTCAGCCCTCCGCATTCCCCCACCCCCTCCGCCCTCCTATCCCCTCCGCCCTCCGCATTCCCCCACCCCCTCTGCCCTCCTATCCCTTCCGCCCTCCGCATTCCCCCACCCCCTCCGCCCTCCTATCCCTTCCGCCCTCCGCATTCCCCCACCCCCTCCGCCCTCCTATCCCCTCCGCCCTCCGCATTCCCCCACCCCCTCCGCCCTCCGCATTTCCCCACCCCGCCCTCCGCCTTCCCCCACCCCCTCCCGCAATCCCCTCCTCCACCGGTCCCCTCCACCCTCTGCCTTCCCTCACCCCCTCCCGCCTCTACCCCCCACTCACACCACCCCGCCACCTACTCACACACATACACACACACTCACGCACAATCACGCACATAAACACACACACTCTCACACCCATACATATGCACACACTCCCACACACACTTCCACACATGCACACCCACCCATCACACACACACCGACACATACACACATGCATCCCCACACACATACACTCTCATCCCACATATAGGCCCACATGCACCTACACACACATACTCAAACATGCATACACCCACAGATGACAGAAGTCACTTGATTTTGAGGAGCGTGCAGAAGCATAGAAGAAACATGGCATCTAATCCAAACATGAAGGAGCTCTTCTCAGGATGAACATGGGTCCAGAAGTATACAATGAATCAAAAGCAATATTGGGTCTCGCGCATCAAGCATGACAAAAGAAGGTGCAGAACGCTTTACTACACATTATGTAGTACTATGGCCAAACATCCCATGGTGGTCTCCTCCTACACTTCCAGAGTGGACAGGGCACTTCATGTTGAATTTCCGGGATTAAATCAATGCGAATCTTAGATGACAGGTGCAAAGGTAAAAAGTAATTGTTAGAAAGTGGAAGCAGGAGAAAAGATTTTTGCCACCAACCATTCATCATGACGACCTATTTTTGAGGATCTAATTCAAATCAAGGGAATATTTGACCTACCCCTCCAATTTTGGGTGATCAACCGGCGCGTGATCAGTGGACGTGAGGAATCGGCA
This sequence comes from Ceratopteris richardii, assembly GCA_020310875.1. Classification (NCBI taxonomy): domain Eukaryota; kingdom Viridiplantae; phylum Streptophyta; class Polypodiopsida; order Polypodiales; family Pteridaceae; genus Ceratopteris; species Ceratopteris richardii. The sequence continues at coordinate 12,043,058 of CM035412.1, forward strand.
AGGCCCTCTTGGCCTATTGGGGCCTATAAAACAATGGATTTATGCTCATTTGGGTGTGCAATTTTAGAGATACGTTGGTTCAGCTACGCGTACGTGCACAAGACCTCTCTTGCACTTTGTGGTTTCAAGCCTATTGTAGGAGCTACTCTGTAGTGTGGATACAGAGGGTAGGCTTCTCAATGGAGGGCTATCAGCACTATAGTGTAAGAGAGTGGCTTGGATTTTTCTTTTCTGTGAGTGAGTGTTGCTGTTAAGCTCTATTCTCTTGAGAAATTCTCACCATTTGTATTGTTTTGAGTTAGTCTGCATATCATTGGCCCCTTATGCTGATGGGAAGAATCTGTTGTATTGGAGTTATTTACTTTTAGGGTGGCTTGTTAGCCCTAAGTTTGCACTTTTGAGCATCACTCTGCCCAACCTTGTAATCACCTGATTTGAATCAAGAAGTGTACGGTCTTCTTGGGTCATTTGTTGTCCATATTTTCCAAAGTATTTACCACTCTGTGCCATCCATGTTATCTACCTGCTCACAGAAATGTTAAAGGGTATACTTCCCTAAAGAGAACCCCCCTTGAGTAGGCGACGTACTGGAAGTGTTAATCTTTAATCTTTACTCTTGTTAAAAGCGGATACCCCAGTACCTCCTCTACAGTTTGGCACGCACGGTGGGACCTTTGCATTTCTGTGAGAGGTATTTGCCCTATTACACTTGCGAATAAGTACATGACCCATACACGAGTAGATAAGGAGTCTCTTCGTGTTCGGAGGAGTCTTAACAAGTTAGCAATAGCCACGGCTTGTGAGTCTACCTCCCCTCTGCCTTCCCTAAATTTGTCCATTGACTTGGGTGCGACACCATTGTCAAAAGAAGGGTACAGGAGAACTCTAGATTTCTCTTCAGATACGTCAGAAGGGACACCGGTCCAAATGGAGGATCTTTCTCATTTGCTCTCCAGGCTCAACATCAAGTTCTCTACCTTCAAGGGACATGCTTATGAGGATGCTGATGATCATGTGAGAAGATTCATCTCTTTATGCCGTGGGCGAGGTCTGCAGAATAGGGAAGATGCAATGCTAGCACTTTTTCCATCCACATTGGAGGGTCTTGCAGATAAATGGTACAGTCAGTATGCAGATGGACATTTCACTACATGGGAGGCTTTGAAGGCGGCTTTCTCACAAACATTCAGACCGAGTGATTCTTCGGAAAGAGCTCTAGATCAGCTAGAGAATTTGAAGCTAAGACCAGGTGAATCTTTCCATGAACTTCACACTAGAACAAAAGCACTTGTTGCACGTCTGCCACATGCTCCAGGTGACTTTTTGGTTAAAAAGTGGATAGAGAAGGCTCTGCCCAGGTCATCTCAGCAGAAGCTTCGTGAGTCTCTTAGATTGGATGCCACCCTCAATGATTTTGTTGCAGCGGCATCACGCATTGAAGAAGCAAGGCAACATTTTGAAGGAGATACAGACTCAAAGTATGCTGCAGATCTGGATCCTATTGAGCAACTAAGGAGGGAACTGGAGGCATTGAAGATGCAACAAAATCAACAAGAAGAGAAGGTCTTGCCACCATTGCGTCGAACTGATGATGAAGTAGCCCAACTTCGCCGTGAGTTAGAAGATTTGAAGACCACACAAGATATAAGGAGACAAATTTGGTGTACAATCTGTAATAACAATGGACATTCCAATGCTAATTGCCCTATTAAGGTAAGCTGTCAATTTTGTGGAAAGGATGGTCATGAAGCTAGAGATTGCTACTACCTCAAGGGTACACAGCAAAAAAGTAACCCTCAAACTTTGGATTCATACTATGCTAGTACTTCAAATACATCAAATAGAGAGGAGAATCGGCCGGCAAAGCCTAGATATAATAGACCTTTGATGTGCTATCGTTGTGGTGAGTACGGCCACATGCAAAATAGGTGTTCTCTTCCAGAAGATGCACCTCCCTGTCAACATTGCCCAGAGGCCAAGGATCATTATACCAAAGATTGCCCAAGAGGTCGTCCTGCTCCAATTCACATGATTGCAGTCTCCCCACCAGTAGAAGGTATGACTACTCAATCCTATGCTGTTTCATCCTCTGCTATGCCCATGATGACCAGAGCTAGGCAAGCAGCAGCAAACCTTAGGGGGGAACAACAAGAAATTCAGGAGAAAGAGGAAGAAAAGAAGTCTGGATGGAAGGACCAAGTGGAAATTGAAGGAGCTTATGAAGAAATGACTACTTCTCTAAGGGGCCAACCAACACGTCTACAAGGAAATACTCAGGAGGTAAACATTGAACAGATCTTGAAAGGTATTCATCACAAGATTAGTCCCTATGAACTTATAAGGATGGATTCACAAATAAGAAGTGATTTATTAAAGATTATACACTCTGCTCACTTGGTCCAATCACCTAGTATAGATGGTTTCATGGTTGATTTTCCTCCTGCACCCTTAGCAGACTACCAAAGTTCGAGATTATCAGTTTGTATAAAGGATGAAGCTCTTACAGGTGTGATCATAGATGGAGGCTCTGGTATCAATTTGATGCCAGATTTTACAATGAAGAAGCTGAAATTGAACCCCACCAAGTTGGCACCATTTACAGTTACACTAGCAGATCAACATCGGGTTGCGCCTCTTGGCATTATTGAAAAGGTACGGATGATAGTACAGGGTTGCCACTTTGTGTTGGATTTTGTTGTTATTGCACTTCCACAAGAGACTTCCTATCCTTTGCTCCTGGGGAGACCTTGGCTGAGACAAGCAAAAGCTTTGCAAGATTGGGGAAAAAATAAACTATGGATTTCAACAAATACCAATAGCCAACTGCAACTACATTTGGAAGAAGGATTCGACTCTGGAAAAACTACTGGATATACTGTGGACACTCAGGTAATGCCCTCTCTACCCCAAGAAGAGGATATATTGTTAAATTGGATGATGGGAAGTGCAGAGTGTTGCACAGTGGAGATTAATGAAATTGAGGAAGAAGTTGTAGATAAGGTAATTACAGGAAAGGGCAATGAAGACCACAAGGTGTTGGAGAATGAGCAATTGCAGGAAAGCACAAGCCTTGAGGAAGCAACCCAGATAAAAGTATCAGAGGTAGAAGATTTTGAACCTAAGGGCAGAGAAGATCTTCCTTTCTCAGATATACCTCAAGGATGGATGGAAGAACATGTTGCAGAATATAAATTAAACTCCACTCCTGCATATAGTGGAGATGATTTATCAAACAAGGCCAGTCCTGAAACATTGGTTCAAGAAGTAAATTTAGGGGATGAAGAGAACCCTCAAGTAGTGCATTTGGCATCCTGGTTGTGGCATTATCCTAATTTACTACAGAAGGTAACTTCTTTGCTCTTTACTTACAAAAGTGTCTTCGCGCGGTCCTACAAAGATCTAACAGGAATACCAGAAGAGCTTGGATTACATCGGATACCCTTGGTTGAGGGAGCTGCGCCTGTAAGAAGTAGGCCATATCGACTCAATCCGAAGTATGCAGAGGCGGTAAAAGCAGAGATTACAAAACTAGAAGAAGCAGGTATAATTGTGCCAGTAGAACATTCCAGGTGGCTTTCTTCTATGGTTATTGTGCCGAAGAAAAATAGTGGAAAAATAAGGGTATGTGTTGATTTTCGTGCTTTGAATAAAGTGACTATTCAAGATGGATTTCCTCATCCCTTCACAGAGCAAGTACTTGAAGAGGTAGCTGGTCACACTTTGTATAGTTTCTTGGATGGTTTTAGTGGCTACAATCAGATAGTCATCCATCCTGATGATAGGGACAAAACAGCCTTTGTCACTCCCTGGGGCATTTATGTCTATACTCGAATGGCTTTTGGTTTGAAGAATGCACCGACTTCATTTAATAGAACGATGTATCTGATATTGGGCAAATGGTTAAGAAACCTTTCTACGCATTTTCATGGATGACTTTTCAGTATTTTCAGGTACAGATAGAAGGGCAGCAGTTCAAGATTTCCATGACCAGTTGGAAAATCTAAAAGAAATTTTTGAGCAATGTCTCAAAACAGGTTTGAAATTGAATCCTGATAAATGTCACTTTTTGGTCACTAAGGGCACTCTTCTTGGTCACATAGTATCTGCTGAGGGTATAACTGTTGACCCTGCAAAGGTTACAGCTATTCTTTCCATGCCAATTCCACAAAACCCAAAGGAAGTGCAAAGTTTCTTGGGACATGCAGGGTATCACAGAAGATTCATTAGGATGTATTTGGAAATTGCTAAGCCCTTGTCAAGGCTTACCAATAAAAAGATCCCTTTCTCATGGAGTGCTGAAGCCGACAAAGCATTTTGTGAACTAAAGTTGAGGCTATGTACTGCTCCACTTTTAAGTGTTCCTAATTGGTCATTGGAATTTCATGTGCATACAGATGCTAGTCTTCATGCTGTTGGTGCAGTTCTAGCTCAACCATCATCTCACAAAGTGGATAGACCTATCTCTTATGCAAGCAGACTACTCAACCAAGCTGAAAGAAATTACACTACAACGGAAAGAGAAGGTTTGGCTATCGTATTTGCTCTTCAGAAGTTTCGACATTATCTCCTTGGTGTACATTTCATTGTTATTTCTGATCATCAGCCCTTGAAGTATTTGATAAACAAGCCTAGAGTAGCTGGAAGGATTTGGAGATGGTTACTCCTATTTCAAGAATTCAATTTTGATATTCATATTAAGCCAGGAAAAGAACACTACATGGCAGATCAGGTGTCCAGAACGGCAATGAGCGAAAAGGCAACAGGTATTAATGATGAATTGGTGGATAGCAATCTTTTTCCAATAGCGATCCCGACTGGTTGGTATGATGAAATTCTCCATGTTCTTACTACTGGAAAGATCCCAGAACACTTGACACCTGTAGAAAAGAGAACATTGCTACTGAAAACCAAAGCGTATTCTCTTATAAATGGAAATTTATATAAATACTGTCAAGATGATATATTGAGAAGGTGTGTCTATCCAGAGGAGGTAAATCTTCTGCTAGAGGCTGCACACAATGAAGGACATCTAAAGGGGGAAGAATTGGCTCATAGAATCATCCACAAAGGTTTATGGTGGCCTCATATTTTCAAGGATGCAATCAAGTTTTCTAAAGAATGCAACATCTGCCAGAGGTGTGCTCCCGCGCCAACCAAATTGAATTTCCAACCATTGGTCATATCTACAGGATGGCTTCCATTTGAACGATGGGGTCTTGATTTCATAGGGCCAATTAGCCCAACTGGGCAACCAGGAGGTAAAAGGTATATTTTGATGGCCACATGCTATGCCACTAAATGGATAGAGGCTAAAGCTACTGTGGACTGCACGGCTTTAACAGTAGCTAAATTTATGTATAAATGTATTTTCTCAAGATTTGGTTGCCCACTAGAAATTACTAGTGACAGGGGCACACATTTTGTAAATCAATTGCTCCAGTTTATATTTGACAGGTACAAAATCTTCCATAAAAAGTCTTGTGCCTACTACCCCAGGGCAAATGGCCAAGCAGAGAGTTCCAATAAGATTTTGATTGGATTGCTTCGCAAATTATCTTTCGATCATCAAAGCTCTTGGCCGCTAGCACTGATTGGTGCAATTTGGGCTTTCAGAACCACGAAGAGGGGAACCACAGGCGAAACTCCATTTCGGTTAGTATATGGGAAAGAAGCATTGGCACCATTCGAGTTCATCATCAGAAAGGAACTAGGAATCAAAAGCATTGGCATTCAAGCCCCCATTTAGAGATTGGTGGCAGTATAAGAGTACAGAGAAGGGGCAATGCAGAAACTTCGGGTAACACAAGAAGAGCGCAAGAAATTACATGACCGGTATCTAAGATCGAATGAAGTTCAAGAAGGGTCCATGGTTTTAGTGCATCAAGTCCCGGCAATTTCAACTAAATTGGCCCCCAAATGGACAGGACCATATAAGGTTATCAAGGTATTGCCACATGGTGCAGTGCATCTGGAAGATCTGTAGGGTAAAAAGATACCCCTCGTCAACATCTCCAGGGTGAAGAGTTATTTGAATTGATGCAAGCAGATGAAATTCACTCCCTATACATACCATAGTTCTTTCATTTTCTGCAGTTCATTTTGAAGGAATAAGCAAATAAAGGAGTTATTGCACCCGGACGGTGCAAAAGCTTGATGTGGGGGTCTGTAGTACTCCTTCTCTGTTCCCTCTCTCTCTTTGTGGCATGAGAGCAGTGGGCTCCAAGCACAGGGGTCAGAACCCACTGGTCCTAAGAAGATAGAAGAGAAAGAGATTGAGAGGAGAGCTCTCAGATGCCTTGGGCTGTAGCTTCAGGGAGTATTCCGTTCCATTTCGTGGACTTATTGGTGCTCCGGCAGTTGTTGCTTTCAGTGTCCCGGGTAGTTGTTGCTTTCATTTCAGTTGATTTGTTTTATCTCTCGGCCTCTCACTTTCTCATCTATCTCCCTTTCTCTCTCTATCTCTCTCTCGTTCTCTCTCTCTCTCTCACTCTCTCTCTCTCTCTCCCTCTCTTTCTCTTTCTCCCTCTCTATTTTTCTCACTCTCTATTTCTCTCTCTCATTTTTCTCTCTCATTCTCTCTCTCTCTCTCTCTCTCTCTCTCTCTCTCTCTCTATCTCTCTCTCTTTTCCCCGCGTATGAATCTCTCTCTCTCTCTCTCTCTCTCTCTCTCTCTCTCTCTCTCTCTCTCTCTCTCTCTCTCTCTTCCCTCTCTCTCTCTCCCTTCTCTCTCTCTCCCCGCTATCTCTCTCTCCGCATTCCCCCACTCCGCCCTTCGCATTCCCCCACCCCCTCCGCCCTCCGCATTCCCCGACCCCCTCCCGCAAGCCCCTTCTCCACCTATCCCCTCCGCCCTCCGCATTCCCCCACCCCCTCCGCCCTCCTATCCCCTCCGCCCTCCGCATTCCCCCACCCCCTCCGCCCTCCGCATTCCCCCACCCCCTCCCGCAAGCCCCTCCTCCACCTATCCCCTCCGCCCTCCGCATTCCCCCACCCCCTCTACAAGAGAACAAGAATTACGACCACCACATGCTAGAGAGATGACTCTCCTCCCAACCAAATGCCTCTATATATAGCTCTCTTCAGGGGACTGCCTTCTTGGGCAGGTGGATACTAACGATCCAAGTGTCAGCCATGTAACTACATGTGCGCCAAGTGTCCCAGTTAACTCGAGTTAACTCAAGTAGATGCTTCTAGAAGGCTCTAGAGATCTTTGGGCAAAACACTCTCCCCATGTACCCCATGGGGGTTGAACCCAAGACCTCCTCCTTCACATCCTTGAGACTTAACCACTAAGCTAAGTGGATCACTTGTTCACAAGAGCACAAGACCTCCTAGTAAGTCTAAACTTGAGATCTTTGGTCATACACACGGATGACCAAACGGTGTCCGATTTCAGATCTGTCTGAACCGGCTAGACCCTTGGATCATAGACTTACTTTATTACATTCTTCCCCCCTTGGAAAAGATTTTCGTCCTCGAAAATAGAGCTATATACATATTGTAGGCAACCCCCGAGCCTCATGTTCTAAAACTGGAAGAACATGGTCATGTTCTAGAACTGGAAGAACATGTCTCATCTCTGTGGTGGCATCCCTGCCCAAATGATTCAAAACACTATCCAGGTTTGCACTTTGATAAACGGGACAAAGTACAAACTAGTGAAGAATAATAAGGGTGGATCTAATGACATCCCTGGCTAATTCACAGTTTCTGGATGTGCGATCTAGGCACAAACATGTGAACTAGGTGGATTCAAATTACTAGTCCATTTCTAGGCATGACTGGTGCATGGACTTAGTAATGAAGGTGGGATTCTTATCCCTCGCAAGACTTTGAGAATTCTTGATTCACTTGAATTTGTTTTGGAGAACTTGAAGTTTGGTTGTCCCATACATCTAACTTTAGATGTCTGTACAATGGTTTACTTTTATCTAACAGTTACTTGATTTTTTCACCCGACTAGAGGACTACTTTGTCCTTATGAGTTTAAAAATCCTTTGTAAATTGTAGGAGAAAGTTTACCATTTCTTTGAGTCAACCATACTATAACTTGACCAATACAACTTCAAAATGAAAATTGTCCAACTTAGGACACTTTTCTCAAAGACTTTTAATTGAAAGTTCTTGGGAATTGTCAATCTGATGAGCAATTCCTAACTTTCCTATTCTAGAGTATACTGGACTCCAGGAATTTTATTTATGCTATAACTTGAAGCAAACTCAAATAAATAAGTCCACTTAGACTTATCATCTTTTGAAGATTGAAAAGGTTCTTGTACATAACGTCTATCTAGGATGTTCAAGTTAGTTATCTAATTCTAACCGGCTAACCCTGGTCTTTAGTAAAAGAAATCAGATACCATATCTGAGTCAATTCCAAAGGATTTGGAAAGCGGAAAGAAATAACTAAGACTTTGTATAACTAATTCAAACTTCGAATTACATTCATAAACTTGCTATGAGTCAAAGTCTAGTTGACTCAGGACTTTAACTTTTCAACGATCAATTTCAACAAGGTATTGAAGCATTGTCTTTTATCTTTAAGAGAAATAAGCTGGATTCTCAAAAAAGAAATTCAAAGCAACTCGAAAACATCATCTAACCACAAGATACTAGTGTGGTAACCAACATCAGTGTGTCGACCCACTGAGGTTCTGTCGATGAGTTTTAATATGCAAATAATACATCACTTGAGACTAAGTGCAGGTCACATTCAATCTTTTTTGACTCCTAATCGTGAATGCAATTCTTGTGCATTTCTTTGAGTCAAAAGAGTGAATTTATCAAGTTACACTAGGAACTTGATGCTTAACTTAGTCAATTAAATCTTTAGTTGAAAAGATCAACTCAAAATCAAAGTCCAACTTCTTTCAGAAATTTATCAAATGTTTCTGATCAATAACACTTAAACTTGAAGTGTTCTTAGAAGATCTTGGAAGTTACTTACTTCATATCTTCAGTTTCCTTGATCTTGAAGTCGTCTTGAAGTATCTTGAGATTCTTCTTGAATTTAAACTCCTTCTTTGAAGTTTTAATTCCCTTGAAGATCAAACCTAACTTCAAGATTCCAAATGAAGACTCAAAGATAATCATCATCTCATGGTCCGATGTCCCATACCATCTTTCCTACATCAATCTGAGTATAAAATCTGGTGTCCCATACCACCCTACTTTATACTCACATTGACGTATGAGTGAATTTTATCCTAAAGTCTACAATATCTCTAGATAGAGAACCTTCTAGCTTTAATTCTTGACAAGAATTTTGCAATTTGAGGCACTATCTCTATTTTGATATTCTAGGTTTTAATCCCTTGACATGATCGTCTCACGATCTTGCCCTTAACCTTGGGAACTTGAAAACCTTTAATAGAATATCTCCAATCCTTTTTGCTAGGGTTTTCAAATGAAAACCAATCAGAACTCCAAGTTCTTGAATTTCTCAAATTCAAGTTCAATTCGTTATTCTTGACCAATTTTGTAGCGACAAGAGCTTTTAACTTCTTGTCTTTAGATTCCTTCTGTACTGATGCTTTTAGGTACCTATCCCGGTCGGGGCTTTTTACAGGAATCTCTCTACTGCTTAAGTCTAAGCATCCGCTCATGCTTTCTGGATTTGTACCAAAATCCCTTTAAGGATAGGCAAACACTTATGTTTTACCTTCCACAGACTTAAGTACCGTCTTCACGGTTGCAGACTACATACTTGGAATTACTTCACTCTGTTCAGACTTAGAACAGCTTACTTTTATTTTCACAATTTTCCATTGGATAAATGGAACTTGAGTGAATCATTCCTAATGGAATTTTTACTGCCAATACTTGGGCAATCTATAGAGTAGTTCTAGTCGCACATTCTTGGACAATCATGGCCAACTTTGATCAATTCTGGTTGATACTTGCGACAAAAATAAAGACTTAGTCTTTATCTTTAAGATCTCTTAGATTATCTTAAGCTTCTTTGCTTACCTGAAGGATTTTTAGAGATCTTTCTCAAGTCCAAGCATACACTTATGCCTCTCAGATTCCAAAGCTAAGAATCTTTGATATACCTTTAGGTTATATCACAAATAGGACTTGAAATACCGAAATACCACTTCTAGTGGTTTGGGATGTCCGAGAACTACTTACTTATTGTTTAAAGAGTATGAAGAATTTCATTCTCAATACTTGAAAGAATGCCATTTCTTCAAAGACTTGAGATTCCTTCTAAGGAATAACTTGAGCAAATGATTCATCTTGGAATCTTTTGCAATATTAAAAGAACATTTGAAAGAAATTCTTTCAAATAATATCCAAAAAATTTACTGATTCAATTGTATTCATTTCGTGAGTATCAAACTAGAGACAAAATATCACATTTTGGATATGGTTTCCCATGCCACTATGAAAGTTTAAGTTGAACTTTCATTTATGTGATATCGACTTCTATTCTTGAGTTTGATACAAAACTCATTATTATTGGTCAATCTTCAGATGTTACTAGAGTCCTTTAAACATATTTCACCAATCAAATTTATGTTTAAAGTCCAAGCATCTATTGATGATTGATCCAATAGTAATGCAACTATGAACACTTTGAACTTGTTTAGGAGAAGTTCATGGATTTAAGATCCATTTCTTGGAACTTTCTATTCCTAAATGAAAAGTTCACACTTGCTTCAAGTCTTTAGGAACTTATATTATTTTCCTAAAGATTGCTTAGCTAGTTGCATCATTTACTAGAGATGCAACTATAGAACTTAACATCCTTTTATTGACGTCAAGGATCAATTGATGTTGAGGTTTAACCTTTGATTTCCATCACCCCTTGGGATGAAATCAAATGAAAATTTATAAAAGCTTGGTACCTTTATATCTTGGCAAAACATTTATATCCTAAAGAGGTTTTGCCTTCATCATTCCTTGGACCTATCATATAATATGAATTTATGTGTATTTTGGGAAGAGTTCATGAATCAATTAATATCCTCTACTTGGAACATCTATCTTCCCAAAAATAAATTCATCTTAAACATGGTAGGAGAATGATCTCACATGAAATAGAAGGCTTGACTATTTCATATCTTAATTAATTCCAAAAAGTTACTTACCGAGGTTTCATCATGAGATACAAATCTTGAAACCACAAAGAAACTTCTTTAAACTTTCGAAATCTTCTAAATAGAAGAGTAGTCAAGGAACTTGGAAATATAGTTGACGTTCTCATCCAACCTTGGGATGCTTGAGAAGTTACATAAAGTATGTAATTAATCAAGTACAGCTTATCCGCATGACTTTCTAAGTATCATCATACATCATAAAAGAGTTTGCAAGTAATTAAATTTTCTTGGTTATCAAGAAAATTTATTACTTAACTTTCTCCTAGTGCTTACTTATACCTAGCAAGACATCTATCATACTTAATTATCATTAAGTATTTGTCTTTGATAGCGGAGTATCGACTGGGAAGAAATCGACTAATTACTTGAGTTGCAAACTAGAACTAGTATGTCTTTGCAACTAACTAGTCCTTGGTCTTCCCTAATGTCAAACTGCGAGCTTTATAAAGTAAGCTAAATACTAAGAGAGTACATTCTCATATCTACTTGCAAACAGCATTCCATTCTATCATGCAAATGCATGTATCTACATGCAAAAGCATATGCTCACATGCATATGCATGCATGTTCTTTGCATGCCCAAAAAATAATACAACAATCATGCATGAGCTTGATGCACGATTTTTTCCTTGTACTAAGAATGTATATCATGCAATCCTGATGCATGTATATCCTTTCCTTTGTCCTAATGCACTATAATATAAAAACATACCCTTGAGGTGCAATAGAAAACTTACTCAATGGAAAGGAAATATGTATTTAAGCTACCAAAATACATTCTTTGATGCACAAGGATCTTTTTGAAATCAAGTCTTTCCTTAATGCAAACTAATGCTTGGAATGAGAAATGGATTAATTCATTATTCTAATCTAGACTTAATCAATTGAAATCTTGGCTATTTCAATGTGCATCTAGGATTAAGTGTAGAATAATGAAAACAAAATAAATCAAGCATTAAGGCCAAGCAAAAACTGGAAAATACTTAGCTCCATATAGAGCTACGTCCTTCCCTTGATCCTTTGGAAGAGCTATTCTCTCAAGACTTTGGTCCGAATTCAAAGTAGGTTTGACTTTGATCACCAAAGGCCTCCGGATCTTTACTCCACAGCTCCACTTCTTTCAGACTTTGCTCCAAACTTTAACTTTCTTTGGCCTTGACCACCACAGATATGCACTCGGGTTCGATTGGGGTAATGATCAAACTCCAAAGAGTAAACAAAATAAGAAGATCTCGGCTGGGGATTAATAGAGCAGAGATTGGATTGGAACACTAAATAATATGCAGAGATAGTAACAACCAAAAGCCTCTACTTCAGTGGATAAAGCTTTGTAATCTCTCTGCAACGTCGCGGGATCAATTCCTGACGCCCTCCTGATGAAACTTCAGCTGTTTTGGACCGCGTCTGCTTCAGGACCAACCCACCATAATGATACATGTTCCTTGAATAATATGGCAGCATCTGTGGCTTTTTGGATAGACGAACGCGCTTCAACACAGAGGTTCCGTGTTCGATCACCCACGGGCCTACAGGTTCCTTTTTAGCTCCTAACTGAGACCTTTTGCAGTGCCCGATTGAGAGTATGAGATTCTCTAATAGCGTATTGAGAATAATATGTCACGAACGGCGCTCGGTCGTCTTGGATAGAGGAATGCTCTCCCGATCTATGGACCAAGGTTCGAATCCTATCGCCTACAGAACCCGTGGGCTCTTTGGTTAGGCGAGTGTCCTCTGAACGAGGTGACGAGGGTTTGAATCCCCCTGTTCACAGCAGAGATAATCTTTTGGTACTCTCTTAGCTTATAAACTAAACCATGAGGATGATAGCGGCGCGCATCTCTAGACAGCCGGGAGGAGAATTCGGAACAGAAATGTATGCACGCCAAGGATTCACGAGCAAGATGATGAAAGAGAAGAGCTATGGAGAATGGCTCTGATACCAATGCAAGAGAACAAGAATTACGACCACCACATGCTAGAGAGATGACTCTCCTCCCAACCAAATGCCTCTATATATAGCTCTCTTCAGGGGACTGCCTTCTTGGGCAGGTGGATACTAACCATCCAAGTGTCAGCCATGTAACTACATGTGCGCCAAGTGTCCCAATTAACTCGAGTTAACTCAAGTAGATGCTTCTAGAAGGCTCTAGAGCTCTTTGGGCAAAACACTCTCCCCATGTACCCCATGGGGGTTGAACCCAAGACCTCCTCCTTCACATCCTTGAGACTTAACCACTAAGCTAAGTGGATCACTTGTTCACAAGAGCAAAAGACCTCCTAGTAAGTCTAAACTTGAGATCTTTGGTCATACACATGGATGACCAAACGGTGTCCGATTTTAGATCTGTCTGAACCGGCTAGACCCTTGGATCATAGACTTACTTTATTACACCCTCCGCCCTCCTATCCCCTCCGCCCTCCGCATTCCCCCACCCCCTCCGCCCTCCGCATTCCCCCACCACCTCCCGCAAGCCCCTCCTCCACCTATCCCCTCCGCCCTCCGCATTCCCCCACCCCCTCCCGCAAGCCCCTCCTCCACCTATCCCCTCCGCCCTCCGCATTCCCCCACCCCCTCCGCCCTCCTATCCCCTCCGCCCTCTGCATTCCCCCACTCCCTCCCGCAAGCCCCTCCTCCACCTAACCCCTCCGCCCTCCGCATTCCCCCACCCCCTCCTGCAAGCCCCTCCTCCACCTATCCCCTCCGCCCTCCGCATTCCCCCACCCCCTCCGTCCTCCTATCCCCTCCGCCCTCCGCATTCCCCCACCCCCTCGCCCTCCGCATTCCCCCACCCCCTCCCGCAAGCCCCTCCTCCACCTATCCCCTCCGCCCTCAGCATTCCCCCACCCCCTCCCGCAAGCCCCTCCTCCACCTATCCCCTCCGCCCTCCGCATTCCCCCGCCCCCTCCGCCCTCCTATCCCCTCCGCCCTCCGCATTCCCCCACTCCCTCCCGTAAGCCCCTCCTCCACCTATCCCCTCAGCCCTCCGCATTCCCCCACTCCGCCCTCCGCATCCCCCCACCCCCTCCGCCCTCCGCATTCCCCCACTCCGCCCTCCGCATTCCCCCACCCCCTCCGCCCTCCGCATTCCCCCAGCCCCTCCCGCAAGCCCCTCCTCCACCTATCCCCTCCGCCCTCCGCATTCCCCCACCCCCTCCGCCCTCCTATCCCCTCCGCCCTCCGCATTCCCCCACCCCCTCCCGTAAGCCCCTCCTCCACCTATCCCCTCAGCCCTCCGCATTCCCCCACCCCCTCCGCCCTCCTATCCCCTCCGCCCTCCGCATTCCCCCACCCCCTCCGCCCTCCTATCCCCTCCGCCCTCCGCATTCCCCCACCCCCTTCGCCCTCCTATCCCCTCCGCCCTCCGCATTCCCCCACCCCCTCCGCCCTCCTATCCCCTCCACCCTCCGCATTCCCCCACCCCCTCCGCCCTCCGCATTTCCCCACCCCGCCTTCCCCCACCCCCTCCCGCAATCGCCTCCTCCACCTGTCCCCTCCACCCTCTGCCTTCCCTCACCCCCTCCCGCCTCTACCCCCCACTCACACCACCCCGCCACCTACTCACACACATACACACACACTCACGCACAATCACGCACATAAACACACACACTCTCACACCCATACATATGCACACACTCCCACACACACTTCCACACATGCACACCCACCCATCACACACACACCGACACATACACACATGCATCCCCACACACATACACTCTCATCCCACATATAGGCGCACACGCACCTACACACACATACTCAAACATGCATACACCCGCAGATGACAGAAGTCACTTGATTTTGAGGAGCGTGCAGAAGCATAGAAGAAACATGGCATCTAATCCAAACATGAAGGAGCTCTTCTCAGGATGAACATGGGTCCAGAAGTATACAATGAATCAAAAGCAATATTGGGTCTCGCGCATCAAGCATGACAGAAGAAGGTGCAGAACGCTTTACTACACATTATGTAGTACTATGGCCAAACATCCCATGGTGGTCTCCTCCTACACTTCCAGAGTGGACAGGGCACTTCATGTTGAATTTCCGGGATTAAATCAATGCGAATCTTAGATGACAGGTGCAAAGGTAAAAAGTAATTGTTAGAAAGTGGAAGCAGGAGAAAAGATTTTTGCCACCAACCATTCATCATGACGACCTATTTTTGAGGATCTAATTCAAATCAAGGGAATATTTGACCTACCCCTCCAATTTTGGGTGATCAACCGGCGCGTGATCAGTGGACGTGAGGAATCGGCAAGGCCCTCTTGGCCTATTGGGGCCTATAAAACAATGGATTTATGCTCATTTGGGTGTGCAATTTTAGAGATACATTGGTTCAGCTACGCGTACGTGCACAAGACCTCTCTTGCACTTTGTGGTTTCAAGCCTATTGTAGGAGCTACTCTGTAGTGTGGATACAGAGGGTAGGCTTCTCAGTGGAGGGCTATGAGCACTATAGTGTAAGAGAGTGGCTTGGATTTTTCTTTTCTGTGAGTCAGTGTTGCTGTTAAGCTCTATTCTCTTGAGAAATTCTTACCATTTGTATTGTTCTGAGTTAGTCTTCATATCATTGGCCCCTTATGCTGATGGGAAGAATCTGTTGTATTGGAGTTATTTACTTTTAGGGTGGCTTGTTAGCCCTAAGTTTGCACTTTTGAGCATCACTCTGCCCAACCTTGTAATCACCTGATTTGAATCAAGAAGTGTACGGTCTTCTTGGGTCATTTGTTGTCCATATTTTCCGAAGTATTTACCACTCTGTGCCATCCATGTTATCTACCTGCTCACAGAAATGTTAAAGGGTATACTTCCCTAAAGAGAACCCCCCTTGAGTAGGCGACGTACTGGAAGTGTTAATCTTTAATCTTTACTCTTGTTAAAAGCGGATACCCCAGTACCTCCTCTACACTCACATACATCACTAATTTCCTCTCCTTCATCATTAACTTCAACAAGTTTGAGTTTACCTTTACTTTTAACACTTGAAGGTGACTCTTGCCTTAATCTTCCATTGAAAGGTGATCCTCTTTCTTCATCCAAACCACTCCTTTCATCATTTAAACTTCCTGATGGTTGAACTATGCATTCATCTCCTTCAACCAAACCTTCTTCATTTTCATCCATGACCTGCAAACAATTCTTATCTGCATACCATGAAAGTGATTCATCAAAGTTTACATCTCTTGACACAACCACCTTATTGGTATGAGGATTATAACATCTATATCCTCTTTGAGTATCTGCATAACCAATAAAGATACATTTTTTTGATTTCGCATCAAGTTTAGATCTCACCTCACTAGGTACATGTACATAACATACACAACCAAATACTTTCAAATGACTTACACTTGGTTTCCTTCCATGCCATACCTCATATGGTGTCAAATGATGAACTCTAGCAGTCGGAACTCTATTCATAATGTAAACACTTGTGCTAACAGCTTCAGCCCAAAAATAATTAGGCAAACACATATCATTAAGCATGCTTCTAGATGCTTCTGCTATGATTCTGTTTCTTCTTTCTGCGACTCCATTTTCTTGTGGAGTATACCTACATGTAACTTCTCTTTTGATACCTTCATCATACAAAAAATCAGTAAAAGCTTGAGAGAAATACTCTCCCCCTCCATCGGATCTTAGCTTCCTAATATACCTTCCTGTTTGCTTTTCGACATATGATTTGAACTTCTTGAAACAATCAAAGACCTCACTCTTATGTTTAATGAAATACACAAATGTCATTCTACTATGATCATCAATGAATGATACATAGTACTTATTACCAACCAAGGATGCCTCTTTAGTAGGTCCCCACACATCTGTGTGTATGAGATCTAGCAAACCATCACTTACATAGCTTGAATGCTTGAAAGGTTGTCTACTTTGCTTACCCATTTGACATGCTTCACAAAGATGAACCATATGTTGATTAGTAAGATCAGGTAATCCTTCAGCAATCCTCTTCTTTGATAGCTCCTTTAACCTGTGTACATTCATGTGTCCAATCCTTTTGTGCCATAGATCAAGCTCTGCTATTCGATGCACACCAAAAGAGAAATAATTTGTATGATTTGGGTTTACCTTGAATGTAAACAATCTACCTTGTTTTTGACCTCTAGCAATTAACCTCCTTTGCTTTGGATCCGATGGCCATTTGGCTTTTCACATGGATACTAATGGTAATGCATATGATAAGGAACTTTTGGCTATTGTGCCTGCTTTAAAAATTTGAAAACATTACCTTATGGGCTTTGAAGTTCTAATCAAAATAGACCAACAAGCTATTAAGCATTTATTAAATCAACCATTGATTTCTGACAGACACATTAAATGGGATTCATTCCTACAAATTTTTTAGCCTATGATTCAATATCAACTTGACAAAGCTATTGTTGTAGTTGATGCCCTTAGTCGTTTTGCATCCCCATGAACAACTATTGTTTCAATCAATAATATTTATGTTGTTCGTATTTAATCATTTCATTACATGATTCCTACTTATGCATCTGATTTGTATTTTTCACAAACATGATATGCTTTCAATATTTCAAAAACATTTAGTGTGGATCACTACACTTTTCATAATGGATTCTTGTATTTCAAACACAAGTTATGCTTCACAAAAGCTTTTAAAGGATTTGTTATGAAAGACATGCACCAACCACCATTTATGGGTCATAGGGGCATACAAACTATTGTTTCTATGTATAAAGAATTTTTTCTTTTGGCCCAATATGGAAAAGGATATTGCACACTATGTTTCCCATTGCATTGTGTGTCGATGTGTGAAACGACATCATGGTAATCCACTCGGAATATTAATGGCACGTCCGATACCTAATGGACCATGGGAAAAAACTTCTATGGATTTTATTACTGGTCTTCCTACAATTTCATCTCATACTGATATGATTTGGAGAATTCTCGATAGGTTTAGTAAACGGACATATTTGATTCCTAGTAAAAAAACTCTTTCTGCACCTCAAGCTGCAAAATTATTTATTAAATGTTTTTTCGGAATCATCATTTTCCAAACGTTATTCTTTCATATCAAGATGTAATCACTTTTGGATTGCATTAATTCAAAATTTGGGTTCCAAAATATACTTTAGCTCGTCATTTCTTCTTGAAAACTATGGGCAAAGTGAATCTATGAATAGTACTATTTTAGATCTATTACATTGTTATTGTTTGGATAATTATTGATGATGGCACTATGTTGTATACAAAACACAGAGAAAGAGAGAGAGAGTGAGAGAGAGAGAGACCTGTTCACACTGCTCCTCAATTCCTCACAGCATCACCATGTAGAGATGTCGTCATCACATAATTGAAATTGCATGCAAAACGAGGCAAGATTGTT